>CM076395.1:12667051-13044739 GCA_038363315.1 Mugilogobius chulae
CTTCATACATACAGTATGTCTGCAAAGTTAATAAAAAAAAATCTTGACGTGAGAGAGAAATTCGACCTGTGCACAGCCAGTGGCACAGCCTCAGAACTTCTCTGCACGTCAGGATCGCTTCCACACAAATCTCACATCACTCACAAGCTCGCTGTCCATATTTGGTGCTGTCAATCAATGTCTGTTCACACCCCTGGGCGTCTCTTAAAAGGCCTCTGGGCATCTCCCACTTTTATGAGCCTATTTGGGGTTCAGTTGTGGCTGGAGTAAGTCTCTGCGCGTTTAGCATCACTTTAAAGATCCACCTCCAGAACTCAAGCTTAGCTTGGTCTACCAGGCGAAAGCTGGTGTTGAAACATTTTGCGGACTTATTTCTCCTGCTTGTCCCAGCAAAACATGATCTTATTCCTGAAGTTAATAAAATTATCTGGACTAAAAGCACTTTTTTCACAAGCTTGCAGCCCATAGGCTATAGTTTTGTTTTTTTTTTTTTTTTTTTTTAATTGCAATAATCTTTGTACCAATTGTATTCATTTCCATAGAGCTCAACTTAAATAATGTACTCTCTTTGAATTCATTTTTATATTCTGATGCACATAAAGAATGAACATTGTACACAAATGTATGTATGTAATTTTAGCTGTGAATTTTCCCTTGCTTGCTACACAAACTGAAGTTCCGCTCAATCGAAAATGCCATTAAACAACAATGTCAATTTGAGATAAAACATGTGTACTCAGGTGTTGCAGTGTGGCACTCAACAACTTTATGCTAGCTGTGCATTCTTATTAAATAATTTGTTTTTCCTTTTTATTACCATAAGTGGGATACATGCGATACACTGTGAGAGTAGGATATTACTTGAGTTTATCTGTTACATTTGAGTGGTGTAATCTACGTATTTGAAGTATTTATTTCAATAACTTCAAGTGATGTTTGCCTTCACATGTTATGAAAGTGCGTGGGTGCTTGTTTGTTGTGTTATTTGGTGTAAAGTGGTTTGAATGGTCGTTGAAAGGCTGTCTATGTAACATCAAACCCTTTAACTATTTACAGTCACCACAGTTGGAGAACATAATGTATTATGCTTGCGGCGTTTAGCTGACAGTGGAGATAAGAGGAGCATTTACACTGTATCTGAATGTTTGTGAGATAAACCTAGGCGAGTCTATCAGATTTGAATCTACACAACTGTTTAAATATATTTCTCACTTTATCCATTTATGTCAGAACACGCTATGAAATTCAAAGGTTTGGCTGTTGCACCACTTGATAAGACCTTGCCTTAAGAGAAAACTGAAGAGACATGCAAATTATGACATTTACATTTGAAGTAGAAAATGGGTTTGAAATGTCTCTGATAAAATGTAGATTTCAAAAGTGCTTTGTGTAACCTTTGTGGTAGAGATCACACTCCCTGCTTGACTCTGTGGCTTTTTTATGGAGTTTTCTCTAGTATGGCATTAGCACATTATGGTTGTTTTTGTTACTGAAAAAAAAAGGAAGAAAAAAAAATGTTCTTAGCTTAACCTAGTAGCACCATGTCTTTGTTAAGTTAGCTAGATTAAAGGTGCACTGTGTAACTTTCTGGAGGTGAAAAGTCAACTATGCAACTTAGTAGAAATAGAAATTTAAACCATACTTTAGGAGATTCTGAATGTGGACAATTACATTTTCTGCAATATTATAAAAAAACTACAGCTCAAAGAACAGCTTTTCCATAGAAACATCCAAGAGGCCAATTAACAGTCTCAATATGTGGCCATGCAAGTCTGCTGAAAAGTAAAAACACATTATTTATTCACATTATCTATTTAGTGCCTCAACTTTTTAAACTAGCAAAAATGCTTTTATTCAAGTCTATAAAAAAAACAAAAAAACTGTTATGTAGTGTGACTTTACTGTGTAACATTCTATAAATGGATTATTTGTTTAGTAACACAGGAGTATGCGCGCACAGCTGGATAGAGTCACAGCTGATTAACACAACCTGTAGCAGCAACACTAGCCAGCGCTGTTGTCATAAGAGTTTATCACTATAATAAAAGAAAAGTTATGCTGCTAATTCAACATGGGTGAATGAAATTTGAAATTTGAAAAACGCAGAGAAAAACACTGTCTCAAGCTTCAAGAGCCAGACGTCTGTCATACGTGTTCATACCTGATCAAAAAGAGCTAGATCTCATCCTGTTTTGTTGTTTTTATCAAAGAAGTTTGCTCAGCCAACTAGAAGGACAGCAGGTTACATTAGCAGGAGAGTGGAAAGTGACATTGACCGATAATCCCTCTATAGGCAAAGCAACATCATATCCATAGAGAGAGGGTGACTGCACATCCTCCATCAAAAATCTTAAACAGTGTAGGGGAGAGCGGGGTTGGTTGTCACATTTTTACTTTGATTTAAATTTCTCAAAAACAGCAAATCTCACATGAACATTTTAACAACATAGAAAAGTTCAAAGTCTGAATCTACCTGCTGTTCTCTAGCTTATTCTGATCAAAAGTTATTTGACATTTAATGGAAATTGTTCACCTGTGACAACCAACCCCAAATCAGGGTTGGTTGTCACACCTCATGGGGTTGGTTGTCACAATGTCATGTCAATGGGAAACCAATGACAAATGTGTCTTGTCTTTGGTTTGATTATTTGATGTCGGATTTCATTTTGATTCAAGAATGTTTTACATTTTCTGAATCAGGACACGTTAAATTACAAGAAAAGGGCAAATGAAAATTTAAAAAATGCATTTTTGTCAAGATTCTAATGATAATGTAAAACTATACTTCTTATGTGAATTAGAGATCAACAACTTTTGAACACAATAAGCTCTATGACAATAATTAGATTTGTTTTTTTAGTTGAAACTTTACAATGATTTCCTGAATTGAATTGGAATATTTAAAATACAGTATTTTTGAGAAAATCTGGCTTTTGTAAAAGTGTAACAAACCAACCCCACTCTGGCTGTACTGCTGTTCTAGATATAATCATATGTGACAACCAAAACTGACTGGACTTTCTTACTCCCACCTCAGCTTTCTTCTACATTTTTAAACCCAGCTCTGAAAAAACTGTCACTCTGACTCCCCTCTTTGTAGTGTCAACAGTTTTGAGCTTTCAACATAATTTTTGAAAAAATAAAAAATAAAATAAATTAAAAAAATCACAATCTTGAACAAATGTTTACAAAAATGTTTTAGTGAATTTTGGTTCATTTAATGCACATTTTATTCTGACTTTTTTTCAAATGCACCATTCACAAGCTGAGATACAGTGATTGTGACAACCTACCCATGTGACAACTAACCTACTTTTAAAATGTCTTTAGTTGTTTTTAATTTGTATGTGGCATAAGAGTATAAGTTATCCCATCATTTGGACTTCACATCCTAGAACTTATAAAACAATGTGTGAGTGTTTGCTATCTCTGATGTCTAAGATAAATGTCTCTAGTAAGAAAATAATGTCTAATCTAATGCCCTGTGTGTCTTAGTTCACTGTTAACTTATTAATGACACATTGATTTATTTTAAGATCTCTTACACATTAAGCCTCTATATTTTCAGAAGACAGTAGCTCAGTTGTTCCCATGCTATATTTAACCCAAACCAAAGAAGGTGGTTATTCAGGTTGGCTTCCTTAATCTCATTATTGTGAAGATAATACATTATACTGAACTTGCCTCTTCACCCATTTTTGTTTCCAGCCAAACCTGATCTCACAGGATTTGGATAACGCCAGGCTCCTCCAACACATCATTCAGGGACCACTGCTCTGCAATCTTCCCTCTCACCTCCACAAATTGCAAAAGCTGTATTTTTGCTTTGTTGTGAGCGTTCATCAAAACACTTTTTTCAGAAATGGAATAGATTTTTCAGGTGCTACAGAGAGGACACTGAAACTGTAATCATTGTTGAAAATGGTGTTTGGCATCAAAACAAAGTTAATCTTTGTTTTCAGATATAACAGTTTAATTGAAATGGAAGCATAAAAAATTTATTTGTGAAACTTTAAAATGTCATGTCACAGAAATGCCTAAATTCTTAATAATAAATGACTAATGCTCAAAGACATTACCAGATCAAACACAAGATGACCTTTTACTTCTTGTTTTAGACAAAATTGGTTAAGCATTGAAGAGCAACACTTTTTTGTTCACAATCATTTGATGACTGTTTTGTAGTTCTCGCCCCTCATTCAAAACCTATTCGATGGCGGCATCAAAGTGCTCTCCCCTCACAGCAAAAAGGTTCAACCTCATCATTGCCCAGGCCTTTCAGTTTCTCTCTGTGTCTGGGTTGTTTCCTCTGGTTTCACCACCAACCAAAAATATGCTTGTTATGGACTGGTGATGGTCGGAGGTTGAGGCGCCAGGTGTCCAGGCGAATCTCCTCTGCTGAGCTGCCCCAGAGCTGCTACTATGACCTAATGGGGAGGGGGATTAACTGTGAAGCGCTTTGTAATGCGCTGTACAAGCTTACTTACTATTCTGAATTTTGGCATTTCAAGGGTCAAGCACCATTTACTTGTCCTAATTTTACATCCATAAACCCTTGTCAGGCTTGTGCTGTGTATTACCACCATTACCTAATCGTCATAACAACTGCGTGTCTTCATTAGCATGTTGGGAAGAAGCTATGTGTGTTTATCTCAAGCATGTCCAAATTGCAGCCCTGAAGCCAAATGTGACCCTTGGACAATATTTTTTTTGACTCTCCGCTAAATTGCCACAAATTAAAAAAAAAAAAAGTATTAATTTCTACTGTCAGTTTTAACAATTCTGTTATCATAATCTAAATCAGCAACCTGGGGGTCGCGGAATGATTTTTGGGGGTCACTTGATTATGTGTTTACCATTGATATCTTAAACAAGGTTTGACACTTTTCAACTGTAATGACAGATGTAGAATCTATTTAAAAGCTAATCATGTAATTTATAGGCTTATGTCTTCAAAATAATATCAAACATTAGACTAAAGACTACTTTATCGCTTTTCACAGACAGAGTCACAAAGCACTTCGAAGTGCAACATTTATAAATTATAAATCAAAATGTTCACTGCTGGCTAGAATGTGGGGAGCAGTTACACACCATTGACACATTTTCTGTTCTTGCTCACTCATTCAACCTTTTTTGGATGGAGGTGTCAAAGATAATTTATAAAACACTGGGCTTTAACATCCACTGTTCTTTCACTGCGCTGTTCTATGGATATCTCCCTGACAAAGTGCCTGCAAACAATTTTCATCTTTTCAAAATTATGCTGGCCTCAGCTAAGAAGTCAATAACAAAAAAATGTGTCTATTGTAGAAAAACATTAAACTAATGGAATGGATGACTTACACTCTGCAACTTTTGGAGTAGTTTGGAAAAAGACGCTGGAGAAAATGGATGGACTATACGAGAAGTGTCAGTATTAACAAATGTGATGCCTATACTTATTGTTCATCTCTTTTGTTTAATTGGTAAATAGACCAAATATACATCGATGAGCTTGTGAAAAAGCTATAATTGGTACGTCTTACAAATCCAATCTCACTGATGGAACGGTCTGTAGTGATAGAGTCACAGAGGAAGGTGGACTGACACACAATAAAGTCCAGCCAATCACATGTTAACACAAATTGATCTTGGAGGTTGATGGTGAGGGTAATTGACTTTGAAAACCTATTATGTGAACAATCACCAAGAATCACAATCAATTATTGTTACCAAAGCTTGACAGTCGGATTTTTCTAGTTTTCATTTGCTTTCATTTGCACATTATAGTCAGTGAGCAAAGACAAGAATAATACTATCTAATAACAATGGATGTATGTAGGACTGGGCAATATTGTGAGCTCATCTATGTGACAATCAACTATTGTCAAATCGTGATTTCCCACAATCTTTTTTCTTATACATTTGAAGGTTGTGGTTTTTTTGGCTGCACATTCAAGACATAAAATAGGTGAATTTTAGCACAAATCAAGTTTGATTTACAAAAATATATATCAATTATGACTGAAACATAGATTCTTAGCAAATGTTCATGTTTAAAAGTTGTTAATGTTAGAAAAACTATTAAAATATGCCAAAATCATTAATACTTGTTCAAATTAATCAATTAATAATATTATTATTATTATTTTTTTTAAAGAAGGGCTGAGGTTGCTTGTTTTGGGATTCATTTTCAAAGGCTTGGCCACTTGTTTCAGTCTGGAAATCTGGCAACAAGGCAGCCTTTGACAACTGGATTTAGCCATTGACAAGTAGGAACTTTCTGAAAAATCAGATTCTTCTTTGTACCTCAAAGGCAAAAAAAAAAAAAAGATACATGAATTGTGATGAAATCGAAATAGTGATCTAGCTCCAAGAAAATCTTGATGACATTTTTTTTTTTTGCCCAGCTCTTGATGAATAATAACAGCACTATAATAGCTACCAAATGTCAGTTGGAGTTGTTTGCACATATCATAGACAAAACTAATAGGAACAAAAGAAATGTACCCAAAATATTTATTCTTTTAGTTTAACTGCCTTCATTACAAGTTGTACAAAAATCAGTTGGGAATTTTTTAGAGTTTTTAAACTTTTCAAGCCAGGACATCCCAAGCAAAATGAACTAGACGTTTGCAATCACTTCAAGATGTAAAACCATTCAAAGCTGGGTTTGTGTATATTTATTTTCTGAGCTTATTGTTTTATGGGATCCAAATTTACTCAAACTGTTCTCAATAACAAAAGAACCAAAAGGAAAAACAGAAAACATTGTGATTCTAAAATAACATCTCCAAATCCTCTTGCAGCCCTCAGAATTCAACCATTAAAGGACACACTGATACTAATTCAAATGCTTATGTTCTTTTTTTGCTTTATTTGTTTGCATTTTGAAGTGTAAAGATTTTAGCTCTTAGGCTAAAATGTGTTGCTCAAGTACAGATACCTTATCAAAACAGTCCTTGTTAAGTCAAAATTAAATAGCTGTGTGCATAAATGCGTCTTATCAGCTGTGAACAAGTAGTGCTGCTGTGTTGTTAGCTTGTTACTTGTTGTCGAAGTTATTATTATTGCTTGTGATCCAGAACCCACGTGTCTTTGCAAAGAGTCGGTCTGGTTTCTATCCCCTTTGCTGCGTGATGAGTAACAACGTCCTGTTTTTCTTTTTTTACGCAGATTAACATTTAAACAAAACTCACATTATAACTGTTTTGTGCCTGACTCACTAATTCTGCAGAAGTCTGATGATTCAGTCTGCCTCGGGAACCAAAACACTGTATTTCTGTACAAAAACTGAGAAATATCATTCTGTTTTTTCTGGCCCAAAAACACATCTGGCTTCTGAAAGTTGTGAAAAGAGCTGATGAATAATTAGAATGCTAGAAAACATGAGAAATCTCTGGACTGCTGAAACATAAACTATTTGTGTTCTTTGAAGTTTAAAAAAAAATGTCTACTTTATTTTTTATATTTATAGGTCTAATACAAACTAGTGTTGTATATTAAAATTTCAAACTCAATGTCAATACTAAGAAATGCACTCGATACCTATTTCAATACCGGCAGAACCAGAAACGCTGACTCTTTTAAGACTTTTTTTTCTTTTAGGCATGACCAATCAGACTACCGGTATATGTTTTATTTTTAGATATTTTAATTTGCTTTTTGATGTTCAGTTTAATAAGGATTTATTACTGTCACTTGATTAAACCAAAGCAAAAAAGTAGTATATTCCAGTTTTTTATTTTCTTGCAGTATTGCTATTTATGCGATACATCGTGTTGTGCTGTCACCATGAAGTCTTGAAGTTGCTCAAGATCCTTCAGATCCTTCCCAACTATTCAGAGAAAGTCAAATATTCTCCTGTTTGTGACGTTTTTAAGTTTTGATACTTGTTCAAATGAGTATCTAGATTTGACACTGCTTTCAGTATTGTTTTTATCAGATTTTTTTCCACTTATGACAACCCAACTACAAACATTTTAATTTTCATCTCTAAAAACAAAGCAGATTATTAATAAAAGCACTTGACAGCTCTCCACAGTATTCCACGGCGCTCTCACATTCGAAGCGCAGGACCATCACTTGACATTTCTTTCCTGTCACCTCATCTCTAATGGCTGCTAAAAGTGGACAATGACTCTCTGCCTCTTCTCCATTTTGCACAGTGACATTTAAACACTACACTTGGGACGCATTAATGGTACATAGCTCTTACCACAGACGCAGATAGGACCTATTTAGACTTGCTTTAGAAGGGCCTCGAGCTCTAGCATAACGCTGTAATTGGTATTCCCGATGTGATTCTCTAGTGTACAGACTGTAGACGTTATAAAGATGACACCACAGCATTTTAAATGTTAGGACTGACGCTGGATGTACACAGACTATGAGGCGAGTTCGGTTCGAGACACGTGCGGGTTTCTTGCTAAGTGCGTGTACACCAGATGCTGTCAAAAGCGGTCGGGTTTCGTCCAAAGCCACGCGGATGCACTAAACTTAATTATTGTCCCTCCGGACCTGACTATCTAGCTTTTACCAATCACCAACTGTTACTAGCAAATAAGCTTGCTAAACTCTTCACTGTTGCAATGACAACAGAAACACTGTTGTCAGTTTCCATGTTAGCAAATACAGTCATAGGGCGTTCCCGTTGTCCTCGGAGTTCGGAACTCGGACCTCGGAGTGATGTTTTCTCCAAGTGTTGGGTGTTCCAGGTCAAGTCGGATTATTATTCAGCAATGACCCAGTCAATTAAAAACAGCTTGGGAATTGCCGCAAACAGCCAAAATACAAAATCTCTCACAAATCAAGTCAGTTTATCAACTCGGACATTGCTGTGTAGCTGTTTGCAACATTAGCATTGTGGCACATAACAACAGTAGAAGTGCAGGAGCAGAGTAACAGAGGCGGGTGAACTAAAGAGAGAAGAACACATGTACGATCAGAAATTAAGCTGTCAGATGTTTATTTTTTTCACAACACAGGGCACTGCCATGTTAAAATTTCTACCTCAGACTCTCTCCAAGTATCCGAGTAGGAGCTCTGAGTTGAAGGTCTGTTCCAGTGAGAATTTACAAGTCGGAACTCGGAAGATTCAAGCTCAGACCACCACAAGAACACACTATTATATTAAGGATAGAAGTACATTTTCTCTATTGTGTTGTCATTCTAAATGTTGAGGAGCATTTATCAAAAATATCTGTGCATAACCTCTATAGGAGGTGTGCTATTGTATTAACAAACAGTACAAATTACATTATATATCATGTTTTATCCTTGGAAAAGACAAACTATGGTTTATCCTTTTACATTTTCACAATGGCATGTCCTACTTGGTTTGAGAACATTATGTAGCAGTGAGTTTGACAATGGCCAATTTATAATGCACATTCACATTGTCAATATCTATCAATGGTGAATTTGAAAATACAAATGTCTGATTCACATGAGGAGTAAATATTGACTAACAAGGACAATAGACAATGCTACAACATACATTGTGTTGTGACACTCTTTTGACAAACTGAAACTTGATTTGATAGAATAATGTGATTTGGGACTTGACATTCACTTAAATGTAAGTAACTCAGAAATTGATTACAAGGCCTCCTTAAAAATGTATTTGAAAACAGCTGACTGTGATAGCTGGATGCATTATTAATGTTTCATTTTACAGAAACAAACTGGAGCATTCCTCTTTCCCCTCTTGACTTTTACCCAGGACAAGAAAACAAAATCTCAAAAATCATATATAAATTGTGACTTGACTTGAAATAAAAATACTTGTAGCTCAAAGTAGAAAACGTGTCAATGACTTTGGCTTGGCTCTGACTTGCGGCACATATTTGCTTGACACTTGCAAAACAAGAACTCAGTGCCTTTTTATCCACATCTACAGTAACAAAACAATGCTTAAATACTGGTGATCGATGTGCAAACAAAAATCATATCACAATTTTCACAATTTTGATTACTATCTTTAAAGTCATATTTTTGATAATTCCAGCTATCATTCTCACAAAGCAAGACAAAGACTGACCAGAAAGAGAAATAGGTGGAGGAAATACAGCCTGTATTTGAACAGACGACTGCATCTATAAGGAAATGTTAAATAACAATTGTCACAGGAAGGAGCGCACATTTAGATTTTTATCACCATATTGCCCAATTTTAGACAAGGTATTTAACCCCCAGCTGTTAAATTATGTTCATTGAGTTTTTCACAACAATATACCGGTAATTGCATTATTCATTCGACTTCTCACTCAGTGGTGGTAAACTACAGCTGCCAAGCAAAACTGCCAATCAATCTACTCCAACCACCTCCACACACACATTTTAGACAGGGTGAAGTCCTGCCTATGCCCTAGTGCAAGATGTTTTGAATCGGTGACGTTTGGGTTGGTGCAAGAGTGCTTTGTCACTCTGATGTGATTTATATTATACAGGAGACCATCTTTAAGAAAAGAGGTGGCCTTTTTCTGTCTGTCTCCAGGGTTATTGTCACAAGAGGTGGGCAATATATTGAATTTTAGATATTATTGGGAATTTAGTTTAGTAAGAAATCCAAAAATGTAACATTAAGTATTTTGTCTATACTCTATAGAACAAAAAAATCAACAAAAAGAGACTATTACATAATTAAAAAGTGTTGCTGTAAACTTTCAATTAAGGGTATAAATTAGGGATATTGAAAATAGTACTGAATCTGAATCGTTTGGTACTGGTGTTATTCAGTTCTGATTTGGGTTTTATTCTCATGTGTGCCTCTATAGTTCTGTTTTGTAATTTTTGTGCAGCTAGGAAGTTATTGTCATTGTTTATATATCCCTTTTTGTTTCACAAAAATTGACCCAGGAATGACCTGAATATGAACTTTTTTGGACATTTTCTCAGTAATCTCTTGACTTAATTCCTTAACAACTAGATCAAAGCTGTAAAGGGGTTAATGTTCATTGAAAAGCCATTTTTTTAAAGGAAATTTACAGAAAAAGTAGTTCTTGTAGAAAACCGAAAACAAATCGGAATCGTGACCCATGTGTCGAGTTAAGAATCGAATTGTGACAAATTGAATCTTTCCAGACCTATGAGATATACATGTTTGTCAATATCGCCCAGCCCTAGTTTTGCACTCTTCGATCTGTAATAATAAAAGAGTTTTTGGTGATGCCCGCGCTGAGTGGATCGTTCTGGGGCAGATTGGTTTAAACCGGTCGGGGAGTGTTTGTGGGTGTGTGGGGTGTTACCCTCTATGACTCAGCTCAGAGCTATGTTGTTCTCAAGGTGAGTGACTCATGCCCTGGATCCACCAACGGATGTGTCCGCACCATTAACAATGCAGCACAATGAGGGGAACTCAGACAGTTAACACAAATATGTAAGAAAGCATTGTAAAACTGAGATTAGCGCAGGTAATCATCCTTCTAACTTTAAAGCAAAACTAAATAATATTCTTACCTTGTTGAATGTCTGTAAATCTCTGCAATGATTACATATTGTATATAAGGGGCATTTGAAGCATGTGTTGGCTCCCTCAGCTGCCTCCTGGTGGAAATCTTGCAGTTCGGCAGTGTGAAATGTGTTCACACTAGGGCTTGCGTCGACTAGTCGACTAATCGACTATAAAGGTCCCCTACTTTTAGAGGTAGTCGACTAGTCAAGGAATAATTAAATCAGAGGTTGGCTTGAGAAAAAGCTCTTTTAAACTTGTATTTCTAACACATAAATGTCAGCAACTCGTCCGATTTTTTCCCCGGCCCGTTCTACGTCCCGCACTGTTCTTCTGCCTCGGGATGCTTTGTCCCGCCGCCTCGGCACTCTGGAGCGCGCTGTAGAGTACCCCTGCCTCACATAGTGCACTAGACTGGATCCAAGCTGCTGTCAGAGCAAGAGCCTCTGCCCCTCGCACACGCACAAATAGGCTTATTTAGTTTTTTTTTCTTCTTTTATGTAAAATCAAAGAGCCTAAGTTCAGCTTTATTACAGGGCACAAAGTACGTTTGTTTTCTGATAATATGGTCAGTATAAATAAGCTGTTTCTAACAATTCCCCAGGCAAAATCATTGTGCCTTTGGATCTTTGTTTTTGTTAATGACGTCATCGACTAGTCGAAGTCGATGCGACTAACGCTCTCGACTAGTCGACTACTAAAATTCAGTAGTCGTGCAACCCCCAGTTCACACTGCCCTAAAATGTTTAGTTTAGATTCGGTTGGCTAGTGTATTTACACAAAAAAACGCAGGGGGAGCACTTCTACTGAGATTGCTTAGTTCTGTTTTTTATATATTTCCATGTTAGTATTTCATTAAGTCTTCTGGACACTTGAGTCGAAGAAACTTGAGTCTGCTCTCAGGTGCGCAGTATGTACCAATGTACATTTGCTCTGATGCCTCAAAACCATTTTAAATTTAACGGGTTAGTTTTTTTGTCTAAACTTCTGGAGCTGTTGATCCAGTTGGATGTGGATCTGGATTAGTTTCATTTCATTTTGGAGACTTAACAAAAGATATTTGTTTTTTGGCTTCACTTTTGGAGACAGCTGAGCAGCTAAAGCCCTATCTATGCAGGCGTGTTGCGTGAGGGCGTGTATATCTCCATGTGCTTCTGTTGTTAAGGCCGTACTGCTGTTGTGACTGAATGAAAGCCCTCTACTTTTAGACTAGCTAACTTAAAGTTTGTTGTGGTGAGTTTTGGCTTGTTGGGAGTGTTAGATCAGCCTGTAGAGATTTAAAGCTTTAACATGGCTACTTTTCACTGGAGTTTATTGGTGCTGATGGGGTTGTGGAACTGATAGGGTTGTGGAGTGCATAAAACCCCCTCCTTTTTACCTTTATCATTAGCTTCAGTCAAAACTGTATTTTGGTTGATTTTTGCATGTCTGAATTGTCCTGCAAGGCTCAGGATTATTCAGAATATTACGGTTTTCTCCTACTCCCGATCCCTGCTCACATTCATACAGTAGTGTGATTATTTGAAAAACTAAAACTCAGAGTGGCAGATAATCTTACAATGTTACCTGTTTACAAAAGTAAAAACACATAAATTAAGATCTGCTTCTTGTTACAGTGAAATGTAATTATGACGATGCAGAGCTTATCAGTTCTGCAAGTCTGCAATTCAATTAAATCCATGTATCTGCAGGAGCACACAGGCAAGAGCTACGAAGCTAATCAAAAACAACTGAAGATAACCTCAATTCAGTATCCAATCTACTGTATTTATAAACCACATTTCACACGCAAAACACTCCCCAAAGCCCTACCCAGATGCATATAGCACAACATATACAGTAATAATTTATGAATTTGACCTACTAGTCTCAAACAATAAAACCTGTAAAATTAAATCAATACCATGAAGCACAAAAACACAAAATAGCATAACGAATCCCAACTAACAGGACAGAGAAGAACAGAGTAAACTGCATTTATTAAAAAAAGGCCTCAGAACGGATCATCTGACACAATCCTGGAATCTGACACCAAACACCGACACGCACACAGCTAAAAACAACACTAGTGTTAGCTTAGCTTCACGCACATTTAACACTGTGATCAGATGGTTTTGCCACTATAATGCTTAGCATGTCTGTCGTCGTTGCTTGACGTCTCTGACATGAGATTTTGACATCATTGAAACAGCTTAACGCGATGCCTCAGCTCATGTCATGTAAAGTTGTTAGTTTAAAGTCAAAACTGTGATAACACAAACAACACTAAACAAAAGACAACAATATCTATGATATAGGATCAAACATTTTTTATTTAAAGGGACACTTTGTAAGTTTTCTTGTTGGTTGTTTGCATGGAGATGTTTTTGTCCTAACCTGAAAATTTCAACAATATGGCCCTATACGTATTTGTCGTCAGAGTGACAAGCAAGTTAGTTATAATAGTAGTAATAAAGCACTGCTGTGGATTATTTCTGACACAGCAATAACATACTGTGTATGGTGACAAGTATCAAACCAAATCATTACCAGAAAAGTTACATAGTATGACTTTATCCTTAAAACAAAACAGTACATTTTAATTATTGTCATTCAGTGTGCGTCTGCAGCAGTTTTTTTTACAATAATCCAAGCAACATGACACTCAAATATCCTTATTATATTGCAACATTAAATAAAATATATTCATACATCTTAATCCTATTTTTAGAAATATCCTGTGTACAACAAAAACACAGACGTATATATTTTTAATCACATGTTGAAAGCACAGCATAGCAAACAAAAATTACAAAAAATGACAAAAGCTGTTTTGCACCCATGAAATTACAAATCTAATGTCTTTAAAAAGTTATTTTTTCTTAATGCAAAAGTGTGGGCGAAGTCATTTTCCACAGACAGTCAAAAACTCACCTTAATATTTACAGTAAATTTTTACCACAGACTCTCATTCAACAGCATTAATGTGTTTGTTTTAATATCCAATTTAATCTTTATCAGCAGATGTTCTGTTTATGCTGCTTTAGTTGTTGTTATAGTTGCTGCAAATAATAAAGTGAGTCATGTACAATACTTGAAACCGCAGCTGTTTAATCTTCAACAACACTGTCTGAACCTACAATCTCGTTTTATGATAATTCCATCTGCTCCAATTGCTATTTACACAAGCATATAATTATGAAAATGAAAAGACGCACCACAGAATTATTAATTTCTTATATGTGTATGGCTGTCGTAATAGACTTATAAAGTGCTTTTCGAGACACCTAAGATGCTTCCCCAAAGTGAATACTCTCATTTGTTCAATTTATTTATAAGGATGTCTTTTTGGGAATGGTTTCTTTGCTGTAGGTTTGATTCACGGGACATCACAAGATTCTTAAGGCCAAGGTTTTTCGATGAAGTGGAGGGCAACTAAAATGAACATTTTGTGACCGTTTTCTTTTAATGTGAAAGGTAATGGGTCTAGTTATTTGCAGAAATCCCTAGATTCTAAATTTGTAATAAGTAATTTTGAAGATATTTCATGGCAAAGTACAAAGTTAATGAGAGTAAAAACTGTCTCATGCCAAAGATCTAACCTTAAATTTTAAAATACGAACAAAACATATTCAAATGCTTTTTTTTTTTTTTTTTTTTTTTTTAGAGATACGAATATATAGTAATAGGAATGTTATGAAGGAGTTTTCTTGTATATCAGACTAATAGGTAAAAGATGTTAATTCATTTATTTTGTACCGCTTGAGTGAAGGGCTCCTCAGTGACTTTGAGCTAGAGCTGCTCAATCATAATAAAAATAATAATCACAAAAATGTAAACAATAATTGAAATCATGATTTTCAAACGATTATTTGCTTAGAAAGATTGCATAGCATTAGGTAGTTTAATTGCAAAGAGTGAAGAGTTCAAATGAAATGGGTGGGATATCTTATAAAAATGGACGGTTGTAATCTACAATTGTGAAGCAACAGTCTGGGACCTACTTTTACAACTCAAGGGATTTTCTGAGTGCTTACAAACTCAGTTAAGAGTCACGGTTAATAATAATGATTATTTGATTACACAATTTTTTGTAAACAATTAGTATAATTGAAATTGAAATTCGATTAATTACACAGCCCTACTTTGGGCCTTAGGCGAGAAACACCCTGGACACCCAACTCATCACAGGATTTACACTCAGAGACATACACAAAAATAATCTTTCTCATTCATTTACTGAGGAAAGTTTACAGTGATGTTGACTTGGATCGACCCGGAAGTCAAACCTACAATCTCCTTGTTAGAAAGCCATAGCTCTTTGTTACTGTGTACCGATGTTTTATTACATTTGTCTGATTTAGAAGAAGTGTCATTCATAATATACTTTAAGAAGACATAATGAACATTACTAACCTATTGAAAGAAAATGTTTTTAGGTGGTTCAAATGAGGATTTTTAAAATGATTAATTGAAATGACTGCCTCGTCTTTTTTTGTCATGCTCTCATTCTATTATTATGATTGTAAGTGCTTTGGCTGAGTGGAGCAGAGAAATTGCAAAGACAGCCTTGCTCCAAGGAGAAAGTGTTGTTCGAAAACATCCATATTATATCAATATTACAATTGTTGCCTTTTTTTCCACGTTCTTATTAGAGAAATCTAATTCACTGTAGACAGAGCTATGGTTGTGAGTATTTTTCTTCGTGCAACACAAAGTATAATGTAACAAATTAAATAAATGTCTTTTTTCCAGTTTATAAAGCTCTCAAAGAAATGTTAACAACATATGTTACCACAGAAATAATGGCAAACCCATGTTTGTTGAAGGTTGACTTAACTTTCAGGGGAATACATATAAAGCAATATAAAAAAGTTAACAAAACAGTTGTAGAACAACCCAGTGCTACTAATTTTATCACTCTTATCTATCACTTTGTCAGAATATGCTTTAGTTAGCACTATTTTCTGTATTTAGCTATTTAAAATAACCTTTTTTTTTTACATCAAAATATCTTAAAATCAAATTTTCCCTAGCACAGATATGTGAAAGTATGTTGAGGTGAAAGTTAGTCTAATATTGTCCTGCTTGTTCACCATAATCCACTAAGTTCATCTGTTGTTATCATTGTGGCTAGCTGCTTGTAACTCCCCAATTGGAGTCAGTGCCGAAATGGAGTCAAAAGTTGATGTGCACATACACACACCAGAAGCATCTGCGCAGGCACATACACGTTAGTGTTTGACTACGGCAACACCTATGAGGACAAACAACATAGAATATGCTATATATGTGCTTATTTTAGGTTACATATGAGCTTAACGTTTGTGAAAACACAAAGTTTAACTGTTAATAAACTTAAGCAAACAGCTCGGAGCATTGAATTTTTGAGGTCACCAACGTTAGTGTTAAATTTAACGTTTTGCGTGTAGAAAGTATGATATTTTACGTGCGTTTTACAAAAATAAACATTAAACTTTCTTAACAAACGTTTTTTAATCTCATATGATAGTCGATCTAAGGTTACAACTGACAAATAACGTTTTTAGGCAGTTTAAACAATGAAAATATAGTCAAGCTAACAACTAGCATGATTGACTCCAATTCGGCAAGTGACTCCGATTGGGGAGTTACACTGCTGTTAGCATACTGACACATTTAGCTCCTAGCAACTGTGAAAAAATGCTGAAAACACTCCAACAATTTGGAGGCTCAGAATGCTTTAGGTAAGCAAACAAAACACACTGAAGTAAAAAGTGAAAAATGTAATATTTTTGTTGTTTTTAAGGAAGCAAAACAGAGAATAGCACAACTGAAAATGTGTGATGTTCTGTTTCCAGCTCTAGACAATTGAAAAGACAAGTGATCTTTTGCTCTGTACCAGGATTTTCTTCAGTCAGTTGTTACATATTAGACGTGATTCAGAATTCTTGTTTGTTTGCGTCATTTACAGCAGGACATATGTTTCAGCAGATGCTGATGGCGTTGTTGTCTAAATGAGTTAGCTGTTGAGAGCGTCACAATGGAACAGTGGAAGCAGCGGAAGAGAGAAAAGGGCAGAGGAGGGAGAAATGAGAGGAGGGAGAGGCAAAATGAAACTAATGTGGATTAGCTTTAGACCAGGGTCAGGCTACAGACCACATGGATACATACAGGCCATAATGTTCCTGTCATGAGCTTCAGGGACACTGACTAAACAGTGGCATTGTGAACCTATTGTGTTTATTTCTATTGAATGTTGTGGTTGAAGGTAAAGTTTGAATGATTTTATATGATAAGAAGTAGCCTATTGTGTTAAAAAAAAAAAAAAAAAAAGACTATCTTTGTGGATTATGCGTTCTCTTTCTTTTCCTGTGAAGCGCTTTGATACAGAAGCAAGTCTAGTCTAGCATCTAGTCAAGTTATTATTAACAGAATTTATTGATTCGACAAAGACGCAGTGTGTAACTTTTAACCCCAAACAGACTTGAATAAAAGCTTTTTTTTTTCAAGTCTGCATGTTTGCTTTGACAAAATGTATCAAAAAAATGTTTCTATGAAAAAGACGTTCCTATTTTTTTATTTTTTTATTTTTTTACATAATGGCGTAACACACAATTATGATGCTCCAAAGTATGGTTTTAGCTTTCTATTTCTACAAAAGTGCATGATTGACTTTCATCTCCAAGAAAACAGTAGATTTTTAGAAGCTTTTTAGTGACGATTTAAGGCAAAATGATATTTATCTGGAGGGGGCACTGTACCAAAGTGGTTAGAGCTCCGGCTTCCCATAAGGAGTGGGATAGGCTCCAGTCAGCTGTGAACCTTAGCACTGGGATCACACTGCATCCAGTTCGTACTTGCGTTTCTTGAAAAGTAATGAGAGGCTCTCACTTTGATCCGTTGGGTCCGGCAAACCACGCGGCTGGAACAAGCGATGGAAAATTGATGAATGAATGAATAATACTTGTCTGTTTCTCAAGAAAGCACAGCCTATACAGTACGTATAGTCACAAAAGATGGGTTAGGGTCATCATTTGTAGATGGAAGAAGACATTATGTACACAAGTTTGTTTTATCGCTGTCATTGTGAACATCTAACTAAACCTTAAGCTTTAGTTTCATATAAGCAAATCACAAAAATATAAACACATCTTTTTTCATGAGCTGAACTCAAAGATATAAAACATGTACAGTAAAGCCACATTTTTCTCAAAAACTGTTCACAAATCTGTCTAAATATGTGTCAGTGAGAACTTCTCCTTTTGCTAAATATTTGAAAGTGTACCTTAGTGTACCTTTTTAATTGTCCAGTTTTAGTAGTTGTCCTGCATTGGAGGTTCTACCATAAACTGTCTCCAAAGATGTTTCAGAAAACTTGGCAGTGCATCCAGTTGATTTACTGCAAATTTGTTTTCGTTCAGTGTAATAACAGCCAATTACAATAACCTCTCAGCTATGAATGCATTACAAATTTGGTATAGTTGCAAGTTGCGTTTCAATTTGCCGAAGATTTTTTTCTCAAATGATAATATCAATCGAACAATGAAATAATTTATATTTATCTGTTTACTTTATGTAAGAATAATTGGCTGCTGCGTTTCTTCCGTTATCACAGGGGATTTCCTCATTGACTCATTAACTATTCGCACTATTTGCAGCTGGATTGGTTGCTACTTGAATATTGCCCCATAAAATCTTTTCAAAGTTTCAATTCTTGCGTTCAAATGTTTACGATTCCTTTTAAAGAAACCCATAAAACCCAGTCTAAGCCAGTGCCGGGAAAACGCACACAAAGGCCCATTTCAGTTGTGATTAAAACGTCTTCAATTTTCCTGTCATTTCTCGGTCTTTGTTCCTGGCAGCTGTTCACCTATGATTAGTTTTAATAGTGCTTGGGACACCTTCACATGCATTTTTGACTCCAGAGAAGAAAAGACTGCCGCTCATGTAATAACAGCGCTGTGGTCGGGACGGTACAAGTGTGAACTGGATAATTAAAGGGGTGATGTCGGTTTCCCTTTAATGTTGTGTTTTTTTATTTTATTTTATGTGACGCACAGGCGCGAGTTCATTCTACAGTTAATGTATTCACAGATGACAATGTGAGTGTGTGTTTCAAGTCGTTATTTATGTCAGTGCTAGTCTTTGCATGTGCAGTTATGTAAGGAAAGTACAAAATAAAATTTTTTTAAAAAGTAATACAGTAATTAAATGAATGAATAGACGGTATAAGTATTGTTTGGTTAAAACTTTCCAACCAAAGTTGAAATTAAAAACTTATGCATATCTTACATTTTAAAAATCATGTTCTAACATTGCCTCCTCACTACAGACACAGCTGGAGTTCTGTTTAAGAGCTACTGTTTTTTCTACTCTAAGCCTCAGAAAACACTGTTCTGAATTTCCAAGTGTTGATTTCTTATTATAGAGATCTCCTGCACTGATTTTAACTCTATAAAACATCCAGACTTTTTTTTTTTTCTTAGTATATCAGAAAAGATTGGTTCGATTATTTCCCCTAGGTAATTTCTTTTGGAGCCAGTAAATTTACTTCTAACTAATTTTCTAATACATAAAATAGCTAAGTAAAGATTCTCAGGAGCTTGCGTAAAAGACTAGAACAATGAATCTATTTTTTTTTATTATTATTATATTATCATGCTTTTGTAAGTATCAGCATTTTTATGTCCTCTGTGTGAGTGTAACATATTTTTTCATTATTGCTCATCATAAAATACAATATTGATCTGTAATAGATCGGCACAAAAACAATGAACTTCCTGTACATTGTTTTTGTGACATTGCATTTAGTATTGTAACGATCTGATACTGGGATCGGATATCAGCCCAGATCCATAACATTTGGTTGGATCAGTTGGGATATCAGGTCATGATGGTTGTATAGAAAAATACTTTAATTAACCGATGTTGACTCAACATGTCTCATAAGGTTGAAATTGTATTCAACCAGTTTCAAACTTTATGAGGAACCTAGTGGTATTAAAAAGTTATTACAATGACAGATGAACTTAGAAGTTACTGACCAATCAGGAATAAGGTTTGCTGTGAATCATGAGTAATAACTTGATAGTCACTTTCTCAGACGTCTTTGTCATGGTTTGTTCACAAGAATAACTTTTCTCCACAATGTGGGCAGAGCCTAATGAGAACTGTGTAGAAGCAAGTGCATGAGCCTGTCACAAGCAGTTGTGTCTGTGTCATGCGTAACATCAGTTCAAGCATGTTCCTGACTCCTGACTCCTCAAAATCAGCTTCAGGCTCTGGCAAAAGGAGCCTGAAACTGAGGGTCATTTTGCTTTCTGATTGGATAACACCAAATGTAAACATCAACAACATTTGCTTTTTAACCAAGAATAACTCAGATTTATATTGACTTTTAGTAAAACAAGATTACATTTGAACATGTTAACCATGTATTTGTGACACATATGTCATGATTATGAAATCTGACATCAAAATCTTACACACGGTTCCTTTAAGTTGTTATTTGCCCAATAAAGTAAAGTTACATGGCAGTATCAATCACTATCATTAAAGTATCAAAATCTCTGTCAGAACACTGAAAAAGCGAGATCAGGGCATCCTCATATTTACAGTTTAAAGAGACAAATTGTCATTTACAAGTTTTCATTTTTGGCTATTTGACGTTTTTAAACACCTTTAGTTTGACAATAAGTAAGAATGTGGGTAGGTGCAAGCAGAATATTTTTTAACACTGAAACCTCAGCTGCAGCTGCAATGAGAGATTTCTCAAACTAAACTAACAATGAGGAAACTATAATGAGGTTAATATAAAAAAGTCCAAAGAGGATAAATGTTTATTAAAAGAGATTTAGCATAATGTGTCCTTTAAATAACGAATCTTTTGGTGGCTGAAAATAGCATCTCCTTGTGGATTTTTTACACAACCATATATTTTTAACCTCTTTAGTCAACAGCATGTTTTACACCTCCTGTAATTCCCGAGGTCACGACTGTTTGCGTACAGTATTTGGGCGTCTGTGTGTGAGTAATGCAGATGAAGTGGTCACAGGCTGAGTGCTGACTTGCTCTGACCGCTGCAGCCTACATAAAGTCGTCACACTCGCTCTGTTCAAATGAGCAATGTGTTTTGATTTGTGATGATAGTTTTACAGACTTCAAATTAGGAAACAAAACACATTTGGGTCCAGTAAATGTCAGTGTGACGTGTTTTGTTCAAATCAGTGTGTGCATCATGATGAACTTTTACCAAAAAAGGAGGCACACACATTATTATTGTACAGGAGAGGGCCCTCCTCTTGGACAAAAAATTGTTTTGTAATATTTGCAAGCCCCCTCAGAGCAAAGACTTTGATTATTTCGTTTGTAGTGGATGTGTGCTGCTTCTTTGCCGGGTCTCCCTCGAAAAAGAAATTTGTCTCAAGGGACTTAAAATAAATGCATAAAAAAGACAAAATCACTCACCTTTAACTTATGCACTAGAGTAAAATCCAATGCTTTTTTATTCGCACAAAAATAATAGCTACGTATGTAATTTGTGTAGACATGGTTCCCATGGTTGCTCTTAAAGCCCAGCACCTCTAGGATCATTGTTGCCAGATCAGCTCATTGGTTTCAGTGATTGTCGTGGTCGAGATCGCTCTCAATGCTGCATTCACATCTTCCATGGTACTTCACTTAGCCGTTGTATCTGGTGTCGGGGTTGCCCGGAGCTCATTCTCGCCATGATTCTATTTTTCAGGTCAGTCGCTGCCTCGCTCAGCGTGATGGAATCTCCTCTCTGACCTGGCGTCCTGACTCTCTCTTGCCGTAGCATTCGTATTTGTGTTGTACCTCGTCAATCTCAAGTTGTGATAGCAGTTGCTGTTTGTGGATGTTGGAACACTGAGCTACTAGCTTTTTTGCCGTTAACCTTGAATGTGGGTTTCGCCATTCACTCCACATTCTTCACTTGTAACCCCTCTGACTAGGGTTGCTTGAGTAGTAGCATTCCAACAGAGCCTTGTTCTCGCATCACAGCTACTTCCGCTTTGTTCCAGTAGCCCATTTCTCATCGAGGTGCTCTGGTCCCCCAACACCTGACGCAGACCTTATTAGACCAGACAATGTCTGAGCCGGTATCTCATGCATTTCATTGTCTCTCATCATTGTCATGAGGTAGGCAGCAGTGCCAAGGGTCATAGATATATATATAGAGAGAGATATGGAACGAAATTGTACTTTTCAGAGTAGTTTTCTGTAAGCTTACTTTTACTCAGTAGCATTTTGCAGTTTTTCACATTTTTATTATGTTCCTCAAAAATATATATCTAAAATTCGATTTGCTTCAAAACATCAGATATTGCTTCCATAAAATGACTTTTACAGTTATTTTTGCTTGAGCAGTTGCTTCCCAAATACCTTTTTATTTTTACTTTACTATTTCTTGACTCACTGACATTACTATGACTTTTTGACCGCTCCTACTGCTGCATACAAGAACACAATTAGTATCTCATCTTTAAAAGCATATTTGCAGTGACACATCAGTGATATCCAAATCTCTCATGCAGATCACATAACACAAGCAGAATAATATGAGATACTTGATATTGCGTCAAAACTGGCACTTCTGACTTGATCAAATGTTTCAAAAAAACTTTAGAAGTGTCTCATGTAAGAAAATACCACACCTAAGAAATGACACGCAGATACAGGCCACAATAACAAAGACAGATAGACAGTAGTATTACAGGGTCCAAACATCAGTCTTCAGCAAGTTCACCAAGTTCACGTCTTTTCAAAATCAGCTTAAGGGGCTGGGTCTGTACTTTCTCCTGTGGTTGAGTAAAATGTGCTTTGCCCGAGTACAGTACATTGTCAAAGCAGCTCCTATGGTCAAAGTCAGACCCACTTTTGATTGCACTATTACCCAAAGCACTGCGTTGTTAACAGACTACGACCTGCTAACCCTTTCATAACGATAAAACTCTGCTCTGAAGCAAGCTTAGGAACGCATTTCTTATAGCTTCAATGTTAGGAGTGAAAAAAAAACTTCAACAAGGAAGTTAACAAGTTTTCAACCATGTTATATCTGACAGTTGTATTTAAACTATTTCATAATTTGAGTAATATTGTATTTTTTGCTTTACTTTTGCTCATCTTCTTGTCTTTATTAGGAATACACCAATCCAGCACTGGGATTGAATATCGGTGGCGATCCATGAAATTTTGCTGGATCTTGGTATTTGCTCCATGATATCAGTTCAGCCAATATTGTCAATGTGTCAATGTCAATGTCAACTTTATTTGTATAGCACATTTACAACAACAGGGGATGCCCAAAGTGCTTCACATGCACCATGTCTTATGTTTTGATAAGAAAAATAAGGTATTTCAGTTCTTACCCTAGTAATTCATTCATTTACAGGGGAAAACAGTGACACCCCATTAACCTAAACATGCATGTTTTTGGAGGTGGGAGGAAACCAGAGTACCCAAAGAGATTGTAAGATGTTGATATTGTCCAACCCGGGAATCAAACCTACAATCTCCTTATTGGGAAGCCAGAGCGCTAACTGGTAAACTCAAAGTAAGCTGGATCAGTTCATCCCTGTCCACTCACAATTACTCAAACATTTATGATTTCATGTAAAGTAGCCTAAATACTAGGTTTGAAGATTGTCAACACTTTCCAGCAGTAAAAATGAAGTTAAAATCCGTTGCTAGACTTATAACTATAAAGAGGTAGGGCTTATAACTTCTGCACTTTTGAAGAAAATAGACCTGTTTTTAATATTTTTTGTATCTATTTTAGGTTTTGCAATGAACCAAATGTAAATTACAAAACACAAAATCTCTTTTAACCCACCTTTAGTCCACTGCACCTTGTTCTGTGCAGTGGCTTAAAGTCTAAGTGTGCTTGTTTTTATGAGAGGTGTGCAGCGGTGGTTGAAGGTGCGATTCCCCACACCCTCTGTGCTCAGACAGGCTTGTCGGGACCAGACTGTGCGGCTGCAATTTAAGTGTCTGTTGGCACTGGCTCTGATATTACCTGCTCTGCCCCAGGTGCCTGGGCACGCTCCTCCCACGCACTCTCTGATGCAGGATTCAAGGTAATTACACCTCAATGTATGTCTGCGAAGGTTCTCTTCATGAGTTTGAATTTGCATTGAAAGCACAATCAAAGACATCCTTTTATTAGAGCCGTTTTCACCATTGTTAAAATCTAACAGACTATTTTTTTTAGAATTGAAATTGTTCAAATCAGGGTCATGGTGTTATTTCCTCAACAGCAGACAGTTTAGTGAAGCATTCTAACATTTTAACTGCATAAAGTTCTCTCTCCTCTGAGCGTCAAAACCATTCTGTTCCAAATTTTCCAAAAGTGTGACAGCACAAATCAAGCTCTGAGATCTTCTGAGCATATTTTAGGTCCATAAATCATTGTCAGACTTGTTCTGCTGTCAAACTTCACTTATTACAACTTCAAACCTGCATTAAGCCTAAAGCACACTAGCCTAATCTCATCTGTGTCAGGAGATGGCAACACATTTTAGCACCAAAATGACAAAAAACCCTTTTGTTGTCAATATATATTCTTGTTGTTTTAGTAATAATATGTTGCACATTAACACTAAAACAAGTTTCTAGTTTTTGAATTCTGTTCACTGAAAATAGCATTAAACATTATGACTCCAAAGTAAATGAGTGATAGATAGTTCTAAGACTGACTCACATCCAGGAACCCTTTTGTGTAATATTAACTTAATTCTGTAATATGGTTATGTTTTTCTTTAGAAGGAAAATAGCCCTGTCGTGTTTGGATGACATTTTACTGCTTTGGTCATTAGTCTTGTGCTTAGAGCAAAACAAAACACTCCTAAAATGATCCTAAGACGTGACTCAAGTTGTTGTCTTGAAACCACACACTTTCATTGCACTGATTAGCTTAAAAAATAACACCAATTCTGGTTTTCAATGTGCGTTATCACTGGTGCAGAAAGAACTGTGGAATGTTTTTGTTGGCATCAGTCATTTGAACCAAGAAAAAGCAATTACTCTCATTTTATATTTTCATTTTAGATATACATGCACATCACAGTAAAGTTCACTAATTGTACATCTTTTGTAGAATCCAGCCTGGTTCTGTCTGTTTATTTTATAAGATGTGACTGATCACCTCCTCCTCCTTCTCCACAGTGGAATCAGTTTGTTTATTCAGCGACGCAAATGAACAAGCTCATTCATCACCTGCCGTTTAAAACTAAATCAATTAATTGTGCTTCGAGTATTTGTTCTGCAGAAATGTGCAATTTTGGCACTCCTTTGTCATAAATATCTTTTAACTTGTAAACAGTCTTTTTTGTTTTTATCACACAAGTTTATGATTGGTTATTCCACATAACACTCATCTGGGGAGTTGCAAGGATTTCTAAAAACTTAAACTTAATTGTATTGAAAACTTTTGAGTGAATTTGGGTCAAAAACGACTACGTCTATTTTATGTATTATTTCATTTCGGTTTCTGGTCTGAAAAGTTAGAATTTTTATCCTCAAGTAAAGATGGCAGCACTCTTCCAGAAAAGTTGCACAGTGCAGTTTTAAAAAGAATGACATCAGAGGTAAACACTTGAGTGATAAGGCCACTGCAGCACTGCACTGGAAAAAACACACTTCTTGCAGATTACACTTTGAACACTTGAAGTTAATCTAAGACAGCTCTCCATACATCAGGAACAAACTCGGGTTGTGCATTGTAAGGTACAAGGTAAAGCCCAGTCTTAATGATAAGTATCGCTCTTTTTCCCCAAGAAGTTGTAAATAAATATGGCAGTAACTTGGCAATATCTTACACTGGTGCAGCAAAATGAAATATCTTCTTGCTGAACATCAAAAGAAGCATGACTGTAAAGCCTTAAATGTCTGTAAATATAGACTGAAATAGCCAGTAGGTGTAATTCGTGCATGATCTGTACCAGCATTTCTCATGACTATGATTAATGATGTGAGGGTTTGTGAGAGCAGCAGTGGAGCAGCGGGCGTCGGGACAGTGCCCTTATTAGATTAATAAGGCACATCACATCTGTCATAGAACCGTGACGAGATCTCACCCGCAAGCACCAAAGACTGGCACCAGTCCAGGACCTAATCTTACTTTGTGGTATTCATAGTCGTGTTGAAAGAAATGTTATAGCGGTTTTATGTGTTCCAAGTGTCTATTGTGTGGTGTAATGAGTAGGCTAGTACAATAAAACCATGAAAAAATATATGGTTGTAAACATACCTTTAAACATCACTTAATTTTGTTGTCTTCTCCTAGGTTCAATGATTATTTGAGCAAAATCTTTTCAAATCTGTGGAACAGTGTCAAGTTAAAGTGAAGCTAAACTCAACTATGTTGTTAAAATTGTGTATATTGCCCACTTTTCCCAAGTCATTTTTTAGCAGTTTTTGTGCAAATGAGCAAACCAACAAGTGACAGGTCAAAACAGTCATAAACTGAATTGCAGACAACTTTTCATTGAGTTTACTGAGTTTGAAATGTGTTTGTGGGTGGAGTTTAGGAGATGATCTTCACAAGGTAATTTCTGGTCTTCAACCAGAAACCAACCACAAACTTTCATCCAAAACACTCCTTCCCATTCAGTCAATAAAAGTTCTACTTTCATCAAGTTGAAATGGCTGCAAGGTAGTCCCCACTTGCCCCTCGCGCATTCCCCCGTAGAGAATAGTCTGACATCAATTAATTCTTGTGCATATTAAATGTTCAGTTACACACTGGACAAGTCACAGGCTAATGATAAGCTAAGTGCTTGCTAACATAGGGTAACCAGACGTCCCTATTTACCTGGGACAGCCCCTTTTTTCTCATGCCCCAGTAAATATATCAGTCCTGATTTTTTTTTACTACACGTATGTACTGTGACCAACACATCAGTTGTAGTCCGGGAAGTACAGCGGTAAATATGGACGTTAGTTACCATTTCCATGTAGTGAAATGAACCCCTACAATCAGCCAATTAACTCTGATTTTATCAGAAAATTAGGAGTAAACATTTTTCAAAATAAGGCAAAAAGGGTCCAAAAACTAGACTTAACCCACAAAAAAGTTGATTATTTGCCAAATTTTAAATCTAATCTAAAGTGGACAAAAGGAAATGAAAGGATGAAAGGATAAAATCAGTCTCTAAACAGAACACAAAGACTATTTAAATTGTACTCATTAGAAGATGAATTGACTTTTCTTGTCTTGAAAGCCTCCTCGAGTTGTGACTCTCAGTGAGAAATGTAAGTAGCTTAAATGGGGTCCTAAACTTTTGAACTTTCCCGTCAGCTTGTTTTACACAGACTCTGTCTACTGTCAGTCTCCTGAATGAGCTCCACCACACCATTAGGCCTAAGCTGAGCCCAGGCTGTGACACATGACAACTGCTCCCACACGCAGACACTGCATAGGAGAAATACAGAAATACTGAATGCTGATGAATATTCCACACTCGTATAGTTTAGCAAGAACAACATGTCGGGAGGAATGATGATGTACGTACTTAATTCAGTAGAAAAGTCACTAAAATATTGAAACACCACACAACAAAAGAAAGGACGTAAATTTATTGAGTCCTGGGATGTATTAAATGTCTGTTTTTGTGGTTTTTATTTCTCTAAAATGTATGAAACGTATTCAGCAGTTGTTTGTAATATTTGCTTTATAAATAAACCTCACCTTATCTTTGAATCACATTGGCAGTAAACCAAAGAATCAAGAACAATAATGTCATTTAAGTAAAGCTAGTAAAGTGTAATATGTATGCAAATAAAAGTTAGGTTGTTTGTAATTAAAGCTGAAGTATTCTACTCTTTTAAAGTTCATATTTTTTATCCAGACTCATCTTTAGCATTTCTACAGCATTAGCATGTCAGGCAAGAAGAAGTTTCATTATTTTTTCTATGTTATTTCCTTTTCAGACAGTAGATGGTTCTCTAACCTGGGAAACAGAGGACTTTCACATGTGCTACACATCTTGTTTCATTTCTAATACATGATGTACCACTCTAAAGGGACTCATTAGTTGGGGTGTGTATTGCTTCCAATCTTGCATTGCGATACATATCACAAAACGATATATATCTCAATTCATACAGAGGCCCACAATGATAAATTACAATTTTTCTTTAACTTTTTTTTTCCCCCAAAGTTAAATATATTTTTGAAAAGTCAAAAAATAAAAGTAGACACAAGTTGCAATGTATGAATGACTGTGTGGATAAATGATTCTCTCTGACAGAATCGATACTCAATAATTCTCTGTTTTGATACTGGCAACAAAGCTCATAATTTTTTAAGAATAACCATTTTTCTTAATTCTATAAAGTGATGATCTCTGTGCCAAGATTTAACATTACACAGCCTTCTTAAAGCAAAGTGCTGCCCTCTACTGTCCTGGCTGAATGGGCCAACTTTGAAACACTTGACACTGAAATTACTGGACAAAGCATCTTCATGAATTTGTATGTTGTCATCAAAAATATCAATAAAGAAATTTGAGCATCAATACAAGTATTTGGAGTTCGAGTATCGCGATATATCAATGTTTTCTATATGTGTGTTAATATATTTTCTATATGTGTGTTAAGTGTTGATAATTTGTAATCATTCGAATGGTTTAAAAATGATGTGATGTGGAAATGCATTTGTGAAGAGATTAGGCTAATAGTTAGATGTGCGCTTGCAAACAAACATTCCAAAGGAAGGACTGGGTTACAGTTGACCTGTGAACTGTCACAGACTGCTGATCTTACTTGGGTTTTGCAATCGACAAGGCTCAAGTTGAGACTGTGGTCTCCAAGTCTAACTCTAAGTTTGAGATGAGATCATGGAAATGGACATTCTGAGAAGCAACATCCAAACATGGCGAGAACCGAAGACTTGGACTACCAATCAACGTTCACCTGGCTAAAAGGAGTTCTTGGACAACGATAAAAAGGACTTTCTTCTACTTCCTCTTGGTTGTAGAGAGAGAGGCCTGAGCACGCANTTTTCTTCTTCTCTGTTGAAAAGAATTAAGCTCATCTAAATCCGGACTCACACACGGGCCTGCTGAGACTGTGGGCGCTCCTCCTCGTGCTTCTCAAACCTCTGCACACTTCACTCATCTCCTCTCTGCTCAGAACTGTCACAATTAATCTTCAGTAACTGTGTCTGCCAGCGGTGAAATCTGCATTTGGAGATCCAATTTATTGAGCTCAAAGTGAAAGTCGGCAGAGGAAAACACACGTCGAGCGCGCTGATGAGAGAGGCTTTTATCTCACGTCCTCACATTAAGCAGGAACATTTTTTGGGAAAGTGTCAATGGCATTTTTGGGTACAGTTTTTGTGATTATGTTGAAATTATGTCTATTTTCTATTTAGCGTGTTTATAAAAGTTAGTTAAGTCTTGTTCAAAAACTGTGTAATTGCTCTAACAGTTACAGAAGTCACATTTTCACAGTGAATTAGTAGAACACAACACATACAATACAACACATACAATATGTCACAATGGAAACCTCACTTTATTGATTATTGACCAGTTGTTTCACATGATAGCACTGTCACAGATTGTTGGAAATCAAAATATGTCTCAACAAATGAGTTTCACACCTACTGTTTCAAACCAGCGTTTATCTGATAGTGTGCGTGTATATGATTACTTAGATATTACATAACCTAGATTCAACACTGACGGTAAACTAAGACATTGTCCAACAATCTATCTAGTTTTTATTAGTATCAAAATAATTGGGCTGGATGATATATTGATCATAAATCTACATATTTACTGCACAAGATATGAATTGGCCATATCATACATATTGTTATATTGTAATCCTGACTAAAAATAGTTCAGGGAACTAATGAAAAGCAGTTACAGAGAAAAGTGACAAAGTGGATAAAATGATCAATTCATGGATCAATAAAGGTAAAATTATAAACTTGTGCAAGAATTTAGTTTTACTCAGCCAAAGAAAATGTCCTGGGTTAGACCTGGTTGAGGTCTAATGACATTTTTTATGAATGTACATTTCTTCTTTCTAACCCCTGGCATACACTGAGTGCAAGTTCGGTATGAGTCAGGACTCTCAAGTCATGGAAGACTTAGAAAGTGCTCAAAACCATTGTGCTCTTGTACACAGACCTCGGTGCAGTGGAAGCTCACATCCTTAGCAGTGACGTGAGAGTGTGGAAAAATCCATAGTCTTATTTCGCAGCGGTCTGATGCATTTTAGAGTTATAATACGAGCATTCACAGGAATCTACGTGAATCTGCGCGGCTTTGGGCAAACATGGACTGCAGAGTGGAAATGGTATACAAGGCACTTCACAGGAAACTCGGACATGTCTCGAACCAAAACTCGCCACGCAGCCAGTGTACAGGAGGCGCTGTCAGCAGATACAGGTTTATAAAAAATATTTCACTAGAAATTGTAATTTCAAATGTATCAAAACATATATCGTAGATTGTGAGACATGACGCTCTGGAGCAAGTTCTTTCCAGTCTGACCAGCAACTTTTGGTGACATGAACACATTTACAACACTAACTTAGTTTGGAAACATGCCTTATACATGTTCACACGTAGACTAGAGATGCACTGATTCCGTTTGTTTTCCTTCTCAAAAACATGAGAAAATTGGTCATAAAATGTTGTGATTGGTGTTTATTATACAGGTAACAACTTTATTTGAATTTAACATTTCAATCATTCCAAGATGTTCAGGATCAACATCAGCCTGTAAATAGGTCACATTAAGTCCAATTAAAGACACAACCAGGATATGCTGACCTATTTCATTTCGGGTGATACCCGATCTAGCGATATTCGATTCCAGTATTGGATCGGTGGATCACAAATTTAGTTTTCCTTATTCTCGAGAAAAATTACGTAACAGTAGTAGCTCCAAAAATAACTTTATAAACTTTGTAAATAGTAACTATTTTTAGGAATGATGATTTCAGAGGTTATTTAGTTTTTGTACATCATAATTTTATTTGGAGTTGGAAAAAAAAAAAAAAAAAAAAAAACTTATCACCTACTAATTACTTAGCATCTGTATGTTCCAGACTATGCTCATATTAAAGCTGTTAGAGCCACTTTCAGAGTCCTTTGACTAATGGAGCTAGACTAGAGGACTGTTGGTTAGTACACTGTAAGAAGTGTATTTGGCTATAGTTGATGTAATGTAATGTTTTACAAAAATGTAACTTACATTTTGGTTTACAGACTGTAATGTAAAATAGTTGTAGTAAACAACTTGAAATTGCTCAAAAATGAGCGAAGTGATTTTCTAACATGATCCAAAGTCCTGCAATCAAGTTGCCTCAACGAGTGCGCCTGACGTCATCAGTCAGCTATCTTTGCGCCCTGTCCTGAATTTGAACTGCTGCCTGCAAATCGCCATTGCGTCTGCATGTGCTCTGCACCGAAAATGTGCTCTTAGGCTGAATAAACGGTAAGTCTTTCAATAAAAAATGTTACTTGTTGATTACTAACGCTAAAACGTTTGTGTTAGGGTTATGTTTTGCCTTTTAACAGTGTTCACATATGGTGGTATCACTCAAATGTACTCTCTAACAAATATCTAATAACAGTAGTGTCACAATATTGTTAGGCAGAGAAATTGTTTCTTGTTTACGTTAGACAGACAGTTTTAAACCAGTTACTTTAATTAACATCGAATTGCCGTGTATTTGCGCGGACTGGTGCACTAAAGCACACGCTAAAGTTGGGGAGTTCCGTCGTGTTTTTTCTCCTCTCGGCGGTAAGCTAACCTAGCTACCTAGCTGAAAAGAAACATTAGATCTGCTCACATTTGCACAACCGCACCATATCCGAGAACATTTACGGCATATGAGCCACTGCGAGCCCTGATGTGTCATGTACAGTCGGCATCAAAGGCCACGCCCACTAACGGACCTCGAAAGCTAACATGGAGAGTGAATCAGAACAGCAGCTTTATCAGTCACTGCTCAAAAACTGCAACAGCAAACATGGACTTTAGGAGATATATTGTGTCAAATACAGACACGAAGACATGAGGATAAATAAAGTGATTCAGCCTTCCAAGTATGTAAATATATCTAGCAATGCTAACGGTAGCTGCGAGCTAAATGCTAACGTGATGCTAGCGCTGCCTGGCGTCTTTTAGCATCTTTTTTTTATCTTTTTGTTTACTTTTCTGACATAACAACGTCTCAATAACCTCCGTTTACACTTGGTTGTAACTCGACTTGAATTAGTTGTGCTAAAAATACATTTAATTCGCCAGAAAACGTCTTAAAAGAGGTAAACAGTTTAGCTTCTCATTCTTTATTATGGTGAGGCAGGAGATGTTTCCCCGCAACAGTGACGCGTTGCGATTGTATCTATTGACCTATTTTGTCCCGCCACTTGGCTTGAAATGCACTTCCTGTTTAGCTCTGTTAGGTGCTAACGTGTTTGTTTGTCTGTCTTGTGGGGCATTTTAATTAAATATAATGACAGTTAAATAAACCATCGATGAAGTCTACAGGTTAATGCAGCTAAACAGAAGTGCACGTCCTAGAAAAGTAGGCGGACAAATAGGGTCAATAGCTAACTCTGCGTCAGCTCTTACCTTGAATAAACTCGGTGGACAGTGTTAAAGTTGTGTGAAGTCTCGTCTCACGTTGCTTTCGCTGCTCCGTGAAGTCTTTTAATCCATAATCCAACAAGGCAAACGAGTATCATAGGCAAAACTATCGTCTGCGACTTCATAAAGTTTCACGGTGCGGTAGTGTTTACATCGGGCCCATAAAATCCATCTCGGCACGTTCTGCTTCCTCTTTACCTGCATGCTCCGCGCTTATACACAAGTCTGTCGTCTTTCTCCTCACTCCGTGGTGGTGGTGCATCAAACACGCCGTATAGTTGGCCACTTAAAACACTGCTTTTTGTCACCGCGGTGGTTTTGCGCTGTGTTCTGGTGCAACTGTCAATCTAAAATCGAATCACCGGCTCATGGCTCGGTTCGTTGCGCAGATGTGGGTGCGGGGCAGAGAAAGCGTGTGGAATGAACTACATTCTTGCTCATGGCACGCTTCATAAGCAAACGTTTGTGGACAGGCCCAGATGTGACGTTTATAATATTACATAGTTTCATTGATCATTTACTTGTTTTCATAGATATACATGTGATACACTATTTGAAAGCTTGTTTTTTTTTTCAGATTTTGACAAAACACTAATGTAAAAAAAAAAACGGTTCAAACAAATATATTAAAACTTCAAATAAGAATAATTTAATAAAATAAAATTTTAACAGATTAAATAATTATTTTAGGATGAAAAACATTTTACTATTATTAACTTATCACAAGAAAATTTTGTCTTTTCTAAAGTATCCTCCTTTTAATAGGAGCTATACTTGTATAGACACAGTTCTAATGTTTTTTTTTTTACTTCCAGCTTGCGTTTCTTAGTGTCTCTGTGCCTCAGTGTCTCCAGTGGCTGTTGCGTCCGCAGTGTCTCCAGTGGTTACTGTGCCGCAGTGTCTCCTCCAGTGGCTCCTGTGTCTGCAGTGTCTCCTCCTGTGGCACCTCCAGTGGCTCCTGTGTCTGCAGTGTCTCCTCCTGTGGCACCTCCAGTGGCTCCTGTGTCTGCAGTGTCTCCTCCTGTGGCACCTCCAGTGGCTCCTGTGTCTGCAGTGTCCCTCCTGTGGCACCTCCAGTGGCTCCTGTCTCTGCAGTGTCCCCTCCTGTGGCACCTCCAGTGGCTCCTGTGTCTGCAGTGTCTCCTCCTGTGGCACCTCCAGTGGCTCCGGAGTCTGCAGTGTCTCCTCCTGTGGCTCCTCCAGTGGCTCCTGTGTCTGCAGTGTCTCCTCCTGTGGCTGCTGTGTCTCATCTGCATGTCTGCACTGAATGAAGCCTCTGCCAAAGCTCTGAAGTGGAAATTGTAAGCTATTTATAAATGTTGACATTTTTGATGTGCTGTAAAAACAATGTATAGGCAAGTTAATTTATTTTTTTGCTTGTTTTATTTCTGTTCCTCAGTTGCTGGTAGAGAGCCTTGACCAAGCATCTGCAATTGTAAAGGTAAGTTTTGTTTCAGATTGCATCTTAAAAAAGGAAGGATTTTACTTTATTGTTGGGTCTATTAGAATCTCTAACACTTTAGCATTTTGATAATTAGATTATGCTCTAATGAAAGCAGCCAGATAAAGAACAATGCAGAATTACTGTCAGGAAACAAATTACTAAGAGTCTAATACACGCCTCAAAATCTGTGCTTATATGATCCAAGGATATTGCACATTTCAGAATCATCTATTATTATTAAATAAGTGCTTTTTTGTTTGTTTTTTATATGGCACCATCAAATTGCAGAGCAAAGTATATATTAAAAGTCTAATTTAACTTTTTTTTTTTTTTTTTTTATAAATTGTCAGCTCTATATACTTCATATCGTTAGAAAGTGAACTGTTTCAAAGAAGAGAATAGTTATGCGAATTATAATAAGTTGATGTACAAACAAAACTAATTTTGGTCATATTAAATTTTTATTTTAGGGAGCAACTTTTTCTTTTTATAATTGATATAATTACTTTTGTTTTTTTCCACAGATCACCATGGCTGCATTAAACCCAGCGAAACTTAAAGTCATCTTGGGGGAAAACAATGTCGAGAAATTGACTCTTCAAAATGGCATACCCCAGTCATTAGTCGAACTTATCAACATAGTAAAGATCACCTTTGGATTAACAGCAGACATTCGTCTTCAATACATGGATAAAGATTTTGGAAACGAGTTTTTCAATCTGAATGCAACTACTGACCTGCAAGATTTGGGAACAATCAAGGTTGTTCAACAGGAAATTGTCCCACTTGTGATCACACTTACTGATGCAGCTACACCTTCTTCCTTTGATTCCGATGAGTATGCATCACAAGCATCAAATGACACAATCGTACTCTCATCTCCAGAGTCTGTATCATCTCGAGAGTCAGTATCATCTCGAAGCGTGCAGTGGCCAGTGATCTTTCCAATTCCAGAATTTTCCTATGACACAGAACTCCAGCTTGAAAGGGGGAATGCTGAATATCAGGCTTGCTCCAAAATGTTGACTCTAAGTACAAGAGTGAAATCTGACATTCTAAACAAAGTATCAGAACAAATCTACAAGTACAAAGCCTATCCATCTGACGAACATTTTTGTGCAGTAGCAGAAGCCTTAATAAAAAAGCATCCCTGTTTAAAGGAACCTGGCTCTTATAATGGCTGCTATGGATGGAAGCAGAGACTCAAGTACAAAATGGGAAATTTTAGAACCCAGCTCAAACTCAGTGGCTGTCCAGAGTTGTCTGTCAACTCCCTGAAGTCCAAAGCACCATCAGATGCATCTCCGGCCAGAGGTGTAAAAAAACCCAGAAGGGCAGAAGCAAACTTTTATCCAGCTTTGCCCATTGGGGAGACCTACGCAAGCCTTGAACAGGAAAGACTTGCACTTTTGACAGAAGTGAAGATAAGACACAATGACCGGGTCATCGCAGACAAAATGGCACGTACATTTGCCTACAGGCGACAGGAGGTGGTGAATCAGGAGCCTAGAGTCATGGATTTTAAAGACCGGTGGCCAGCCCTTTTTCATCAGCGAGAGGTATTTTACTTTTTCCACAATTTGACATACTATAAAATCAATATATGTTTTTATCACCTTTTTTGTGTCGCAGATAAATGCAGAGTTCCAGAGACTTGTGGCATTTCCCTTGGAGCAGAGGTTTCTGTCCCAGCTCGACATGTACTCCAGCAAACTGATTACCACCATTCGTGCAAGAGGAGGAGCAACACGAGAAAAAACAGCTGGAATAATACACATTTTTGACCAGGAAACAACACTAACACTATGAACACTTTCTGAAACATAATGATACGATGAACTTTGCACACATAAGTCATTTTACATTTGTCACTGTATGAGGTAATATAAATATTGTTGTGGCAAGGTAAATGGCAGTTAAAAAGTGGGCATTCACTGAGATTTTTATTCAGTTTTAATTTAATCTATCACACAGGAATGTGTTTATTACAGTGGATGTTTCTACTTATAATAATGAAATAATTTAATATTTAAACTACAGCTGGTCATATTAAATGAAAGCCTTTTAATGGAGTAACCTTTTCTTTTATTTAAATTGACAATTATTTTACTAAAATTAGATAAATGCAATGTATGCGGTGTTTATGAAATTCTTGTTCATAAAACCTAAATCATTTTATAGAATTAAGGGTTAATTCTTAGAATATATTTTTTTACATTTTTTCCCACTCATCTGCTTTTATCTCATTTTGTTTCTAATCTTGACTTTGGCCAAAGAAATAGACAGCGTATACTTTGATTCTCATTATTATTATTTTTTTTTACTCTAGGCTGAAAGCATAAACCAAAAAAGGGAGTGTGTCTTGAAAGCTCTTGTCTCTTTCCTTGGAGAGGATGTACATCTTCTCATTAAGGAATATGCTGTAAGTAATTCTTCAAAGGGATAATCTTTTGTAACAATAAGGATTTATTCAGAATTTAGTTTAGTTTAGTTTATTTATTTGAAGGACAATGTGCAGTTACATTAAAAAGATGGCTGCAATTCATAAATTGACTTGCACAAATCATGTTTACCACATAAATTCCAAATTGAAAATGCATTAAAATTATTCTGAAAAGAGTAAGCTGCATTAAAAAGAAACTCTGTTTGCCAATTGCTATAGATATTGATATTATTATTATTATTATTATTATTATTTTTATTTTTTTTCTGCAATAATGAATTTTATGAAGATGGCAGAGTATGACTCTAGCTGTGTAAGAAACTACAAAAAGCATGGACTAAGATTTGTTGTCTTATTCTATAGGACAGTCACAGAGCTGAGATGCTGAGACCTGGAAGACGTCACCATGGCAGTTTTTGTCATTCGCACAGAGGTACACTGTTTGGAAGAGCCTCCAGTGGACATTGGTGTGGTCATCGAAGGAGTGGAGGTCCTAAACGATCTGTCGTCTGTCGCATCAGCATGTGCACTCTTTTAGGTTTGATCTATGTCCTTAACCTGGCTTATCCAAAGTCCCTTCGCTTTACATTTGAGGTTTTCCAGAAAATTATCATGGAGTTAGAGCCTCAAAAGATGTCCCCAAAAGTTAGCAGTCTGTATGGGAAACTGCAAAATGCTGAGTAATCATTTCAAAGTTGGGGTAGCATTTTTTTTACATGTACATTTGTAAACTTTGTGTTTTTCACTAAAAGTATATGATAAAAGCACCTTAGAAAAAAATGTGATTACTGAATATGTCTGACCTGAATAATACATTTTTATTTATCATTGAAAGCCGAATGGACCTCTCTGATTGGCTGTACTTGAGCAGTCCTCTCCAGTTTTACTTTGTTTTTTTTGACCATATATGCATCCAAAATGGAAACATGTTGAGTTTAACCATATGTTGAAGGATTTAAGATGGGAAGTTTTCAGATTTATAACCTAAATCGTTTTTGCTCTGTGAAAATAAGCTACCCCACTTAAAGTGTAGAAAAAATGCAGAAAGCTAATGGCAAATACACTTTTTTTTGTTTAATTCAAATAGCTGTGGTAGTTTTTTTCAGCAAAGTGTACCAACACTAATGGTTCATATTGAGATACTTTTGCAGTACCAGTTGAAACTGAATTACATTGTTTAATGAGATATTTTGAGGTGGCATTTGGCACCTGAGTTAGAGAGGTTCACTCTGCTACTTGTAAAACGTGGAGTTTTGGTTTCCTGGCATGTTTTATTAAAGTACAAACAATGATCTCTATGTGTTGTCTATTATGTTGTGCATATATTTATACAAAGTAATGTGTATTTTTAGCTTCTCTTTTTTTATCTAGAGTAAAGCAAAATAATAAATACAAACACCTAGAAATTTTAAGTTATAGTTGTATAGTTTTTTGTCAAAAAGTAAAGAATAATTTTAAATCCAATGATTAGAAAATATCAAGTTGATTTTCTGTCTTTTTATAAGTTAGACCAAATTAGGTATGTCATTTCAACCAACTTAATATTTCAATGAAATCTCAATTAAAATATTACTTTCATTAAACTGTATATCTTACTTTGCACAAACCTAATTCAATCTAGTGTTACAAATTGAAGAAATTTTTTCAAGTAAATTCAACTAAAATCTTTTTTCAGTGTTCTTTGTATATTTAATTTATTAAGACCTGTTCACCCTGTATTTCTTTTTTGAGAACAAACACAGCGTCGCAGCTGACAAATATTTCACCTCATTATCACCTCAAATCTGACTGGAGTCACTGTACTTTCAATTCAACAACATGGGGTCAAAGCAGTTTTTGTTTTTTTTTTTTCGGATCAAACTTCTTCGCACAACACTGTACAAAAACATTTATCTGACAGAATTATATTTTTCTGCAAATTATAAAACGTGTTCATAAAAGATGGGATGCAAAACTTTAAAATGTTCTTTTGTACAATTCATGAACAGCAAAATTTCTTATTCTTTCTATATAGTAAGACCTGTTCGCCTTATATTCCTGTTTTGTGATCAAACACAGCGTGACACCAGACAAATATTTCACCTCATTATCACCTAAAACCCGGCTGGATTCACAGATGTCACAGATAACTTTCAGCGCAGCGACATGTGGTCAAAACTAAAGTCCAGTCTTGGTTGTACAGCTTGGCGGTTGCTCTTTGTTCTCCTGCGGCAGACTGAACCTGCTTTTCTTGGTTAAATTGGCCTCTGTGGCACTTCTTTCTATGTAACACGTCCCAGCTTTGGCATATGGATGTTTATGTGCTCATTGCTCCATTTATTTTTAGGCCAGAGGCAGGATATTGGGTTTCATTAAACACACCAGACCTCCTTTCTTTTCCTCCTCTCTCTCTCTCTCTCTCTCTCTCTCTCTCTCTCTCTCTCGCTCTGTGTCTCTGGGGTGAGCCGGTCTAGTGGTGTGGTTTCCTGCCTGTGTTGTGACGTGATTCGCTTCAACTTATTGCAATAGAAAGGGCTCTTTGTGTACAGTGTCTGCAGATCCCACCGCCTTCTTTCCACAGCGCTCACAATTATTCTCCCCCCTAAAACTTCAGCTGACGACTGGAAGCACTCAGATTGTCGTCATGCAATTCTATTTTTGTTTTTTGGGAAAACAAGAGGAAAAGTGTGTGTGAGGTTGCATATTGACAGCTGGAGATTTTCGTCTTACTGGAAATGATCTGAAATTACTTTTTTAAAGCTTTGTTTGTTTGGATGGGCCACCCACTGGCAGGAGCAATAGCAGGCCTTGTAATGATAATGTAGAAGTATTCGTAGTAGCAGCAGTAGCACAAATTCTAAACGAAAAACATGGGCAGGATTAGAATGCATTCGATTCAGCTTTGGCTGCTGTGTTGGAGCAGTTTTCTTGTAGAGGATAGCTTATATGAAGCAAAAGTGCTTCATATATAAGTGCTTTTTCCAGAATGTTTGTCTTATTATCTTATCTTAGTATCTTAGTATGTCTAGTTAGAATTATTTTATGGCCAGTTTCAGTCAGGTAGTTTCAATATGATGAAAAAGACTTGTTTCAAGACAAAACATCTTGAGCCAAAATGGAAACATGGAATGGAAACATACAGTATATATTTTTTTACCCTCTATCAACATTTTGTATAATGAAACTAAAGCTATTTGATTTGGTCATTAATGGATTTTTAATACTAAAGCAGGACTAGATGAGACATAAACCAGACAATATTTGCCTTAGACAAGGACTAAAGCTGGAACAAAATCATGACAACAAGGACTAAAACTGAACCTTAACCAAACCAGGACTAGACCAGGACATAAACCAGATGCCTGCCTTAGACAAAGGAATGGAATAAACCAGGACTATAAGGACTACAACTGGACTAAACTAGGACTAGACCAGGACATAAACCAGACTATAGCCGCCTTAGACAAAGACCAAAACTGGAATAAACCATGACTATAAGAAATAAAGCTGGACTAGCCAGACCAGGACATAAGGCAGACTCCAACTACCCTAGACAAGGTTGGAAAACAGGACTAAGTAGGACCATGACTGGACTAAACCAGGACTAGATCAGGACTGAAACTGAACTAAGCTCAAGCTCTAAAGAAAGTTGAAAAAAAATGTGCTTGTTCTATTGGCAGATTTTTCTTTATTCAATTCTAGTAGATCTTTTCAGTGAGTCCCTCTTGAGGTGCTGGGTCTGTCACTGCCTTTGATCCTGGTCCTATACCACGTGCTGTTGTGGTAATTGTATATTTATGAAGGGGAAGAGCTTCAGCAGACTCTGCTTCCGGCTCTCTGGTGAAAGTTTATTCTAAGAACTCCTCTGAAAAATAGATTTTGATCTCATCAGGACTTCCCTGGATGAATGAAGGTCAATAAAATTAGAGCACATTTTATTCACATTTTTTGCTGTGGCCAAACGTACACCTGGAATATTATTTAAGTTGGATAAATTTGCATTCTGGTGGTTTTGTGCTGTGTAAAAAGAAATAATATAAATGCTCTCATAATTGGAATTTTACATATTAAGAAATTGTTATTGCACAGTAAAATTCACTTACGTACTATGTAGCTCAACCAGAACTCATTGATCCTTCAGTACAGCAGCAAAAGTGTCACTTAGTACCAAAACTCATTAGTTGTGCATGGGATTGTATACTGTATAATACGTGTAGAAGTATTTGTTTTAGCTTTATCTTGTTATGTTTTAGCTGTATGAAAGCCTGATGTAGTGCTCAGCCAATAACACTTTAGTGCAGTAAAATGCCTTTGTACTTCCCAGTTTATTCATGCTTTTTTTCTTTCCTTTGAATTGTGTGCCTTAGAACAAATATGAAACGTCCATAAGACAGTTTCCTTCACATTTTGCCAAGACAAAGCCCATTTAGTCACTGACACCTACACTAGAAAATCCCTCTAAAGCAGCAGTCGTGTCAGAACTCTCTTTGCCGTTCCCAGTTGCTCTGTTTTACATCATCCTGTCTGGAGAGGGGCCCATGTTTTCTGATGTGGTTTTGGGCCAGACCAGAAGCCCTGTTGTCAACATTCGTCAGCGCACTTAGAGCTAAGACTTTGCTCACACACTTGATGCACGACAATGCAGTTAGTCATATGGCAAAGCGGTGCCAAGAAAACTTCAGCAGATCATTAGCTGCACTGGCAAGCCTCATTTTCACTGCTTTCTCACACTGTTCAGGAGAAAGTCCCTCAAGTGTTTCTGCCCCGCGCTGTGTCTCCACCTGGAGGAGAAGCAGTAAAGTGCTACTCTGGAGGCAACTAGGGTAAAACAATGATACAACTTCTATAGAAAGCTTAGTGATGGAGGATTGCAGGTACAGCTTTAAGTCCTATTTTAATCAGGGCGGGGCAATTATTTGAAAAAGATGGAGAGATTGCTCAGCTAATCTTCTGTCAGTAAAAACAAGTGGTGTGGAGCAGAATTCAGACTTTAGACGAAGTTATTTTCTGTGTTAAATGTCAGAGACTAGAAGTCTGTTTATCTTGTGTTTCAGAGATCATTACCAAAGTTCTTTAATTTCGTTTATCAAAATGCTAAACAAAAAATAAATGCACAAATAAATCTAGATAATTTTATATGTAATTGATTTGTTTCTCAAATCGCCCAGACATAATTTTATTTGAAGGTTAGACTCAGCAGGTGAATAAGAAACAAATTTAGAAACATCAGATTTTGTTTATTACAAACTGGCGTTTACTAAAAACACACAAGGGAGACTTTGGATGCTTTTGTGGTTTTTGAGTAGTTGGTGTAAATAATCACTATCCTAATAAAAAATACAAATTTAAATTTGATAGACGTAGTTATTTTCTTTGATTACTGCTGCATGGCATCAATTTGATTTGTTAATATTAAAAGTATAATAATATACAGTAAATGTATATTGACTCCAATCGTCGTTATTTTTAGTAAGTTAGTTAAATAGCTGATGTTTTGCTGCTTTTTCTGAAGTGAAAAAGTACGAAAAGCACCGAACCGTCAACTTACAAAAGTAAAAACTGAACCAAATCAAACAATTTTTGATTTGTTTGATTTTCTTTCTTTATCTATGTTAACATTTTTAGCAGCCATGTGCTCAGAATTGTGATTTTTCTTATAAACATCAAAAAGTTCACAAGCAAAAGTTCACGCTTTGTTTTTTCATACATTTTGGCTATTATCATAATATTATTTTTATTACGAAGGTCAGTGGCTGCTTGAGCAAAACTGATCGGTTCTGGCCTTTTGATTCGATTGCTGATATATATATATTTATATTATATATATATTATTTTATTATATATATTTATATATTTTTTTTTTTTACAATTTTTAACGTTTTCAAACTCTTTCCTAATTTATATTTTCTCATGCCTGTAGATTAAAGAAAAAAATCTATATTTTTAGTAGCAGTCATCTTAGACTATTTTGTTAAGTCTACAAGAAAGCATATTCTTTGAAAGCAAACTGACTAAGGAAAAAATGAATCAGTTTTCATTCAGTGTCAACGCAATGTTGTGAAGGTAATTTCATCACAACTGAAGAAAGTCAAGAGTGAGCCTTTATGTATTCATTTATTCATTTAATATTCATTTAATGCAGTTGTGGGAGAACAGAATATGGGTCAAGTGTATTTACAAAGATTTGACTTCTGCCAATATCTTGATTGCGTGTGAATGGAATACTGTATTTAATACTAGCTTGCACCCAGACCTTCAATTACAATCAAATAGCCATTAAAATAAAATTATATATTTAGTGCAGTGTTATTCCAGTTGTATCGCATAAATTAGTATAATCACATAGTGCAGTCTTTACATTCACAGACATGTTCCTGCTTGTGGCTTGGATAAGCTTTATTAAGCCTAATTATGTTTTCATCACCTCATTTGTTGTTATATGTATGAATTAGTCAAAAGTCTTACAATAATAGGGTGGGCGGTCAAAATATATCAAATTACTTTCAAACAATCGTTTTTTTGTTGCAGTTTGTTTGCTACTGGTGAGTGCAGACAACACGAAATAATGATTGATGGGCAGCAATTGATAGGAATTAATCGATTATTAAAAAATCCATAATAATATTAGTTTATAATTAGTAGTCGGATAATATTCAACTGGTTTACCTAGGCTTCAAACTTGCCATGAGCTGGGAAAAAAAGCAACTGAGATTTAACAAAAATGATGATGGTGAGCAATGAAAATTGTGTACATTTTGTTTTTGTGTTGTAAACACTAGTTTGCCTGTAAATCTACTTCTAGAATTAAGTTAAGTTAATTAGGTTAATATGGAATTATATGAATGTATCTTCTTTCAAGTATAATTTGACTTTTCTTACAGTTAGATTTGTCAGTAGAACAAGCAGTAATTTTATTTAAAGTGAAGTGGAGTGATATTTTTACGATTTCTACTATTACGGTTTCGACTCTCATCTGAAAGTTATTTTCAATCTGATTCCATCCATCCATTAGATTGAAATTGACTTTTGTATGCTCCATGAGCAAATCATATTTCAAGACAGTCAAAACATACTCAAAACAAGATTTATATTTCACAGTTTTGAACGTGTTGCCTAACTAAAGATGGTATAATTTTTCCAGTGTACCTGAGCTCATATTTTGCACAATACTTAAACTATCAATTGAACCAACTGATTAGCAAAACAATCATTAGTTGCAGCCCTAGTTCTTAGGCACTTTTGTCAATGTAAATTTTCTTTCTTCTTCTCTCTTTCTTTTTTCTGACACTGGTAAAATAGAGAAATATTGTGTTTGTGACCATAATGTACATAAGATTGGCATTTTGTTACACCACTAATAGTTTGAATAAAGTCAAAGCTTTCCATTGAACGTGATTATTTTTCTAGACTAACGTAAACCACACATCAGCTACTTCCAATTGAACACTATTATATAACTTATTTCCCTTCTTTTCATTTCCGCGCTGAGGAAGGTGGCTGTCTAAATGAGCTTTACGGCTGCATTGTCACCAACACAGCAGCTGAAAACACAAAATCTAAACCATGTGACCCTTTAAGACAAAGCAATCTCCTAAATCTTACATCCACCACAGTTTGTTTACCAAAAACCCAAAACACAAAGAATTCAGCATTCAAAGTAATTACTATTGATTGTGAGCAAATGAAACTGCGTGGAAGTGGATTGTCTCAGAGGCAGAGCTACACATTTAATCACACCTCGTCTTGGTTTTACAGAGCCATTTGGAAACAATATAATTTCAGACAAATGCTGAAAAAGACCTGTGTTTTTAAGTCTCAACAAAAGAAATCGAGATTGCTTTGGAACTCTATTTCAGGTAATGACTGTAGAAGATTACAGTTACTTTTTGATCACTTCTTTTAGATTATGCACTACAGTGTCAGTTTCAAACAGAGCTCAAAGTGTTCTGACAATTCAATACGTTTAGAAATCCTGGATCAATTGGGAGAAATGTAATTGCGTTTTCACATTTTGTTCAAGAGGCAGCTGCAGTCATTAGTGTCACGTAATTTCAATTCTCTAGCTATCTAAGTTACTTTTGAATGTCCCTGAGATGCACAGTTTGAGTCATCTTCATGTTAAGAGGACCACTTCACTGTCACCCAAAGCCACTCACATGCTAATGAGACTGTGGTGTTTTATTCACTTTTCTACTCAACGTTCTGGTTCACCTGGAGTGAAGTTACTCAAATAAGATAATAAGTTGTTATGGTTACAAGTACCAAGCATATCCCAGTATGCTCAGTGTTTTTAGTGGGCAGCAGTCGGCACATTCTGCCCATGTATTGAACATGAAACTGAGAGTACCGACACTTCTGTTTGGTCAGTACCAGCACTTCCTTTTGGTCACTTGAAAGACTGAGTATGCTTAATGAGCATCAATCAATGTTTCTTCCATTTATGTGGGGCCAGGAAATGGGGTCAACAGTCCAAGCAGTTCCCAGTGCATGTTGGCCTCCCCCAGGGCTGCCCTTTATCACCTGTTCTGTTCATTTGAACAGAATTTCCCAAGAGCTTCTGGCTGCAGACACGTACAGCCCACAACTTGCTACAGACCTCAAGCCACCTCTCCTTACAAACCGAAAACTCTAGATACCTCTCAAGTATGTATGCTAGCAAATGTATGTAGTTTTCAACATTTGTACTTCAAAGACGGGTAAGGTTAAGTTTGGAATTAGGGCCTGGGTTAGAATAGGTAATTTGGGTAAGTACATGGCTTTGTGAAAAGCCAAATATGGATGTCAGGTTTGTACAGAGAGCTTTTTCCGGCCTGTAGCGAGAAGTGGGTGGGCTGAAAGAAGTCTGCAGCCAGAGTCTTTTAGAATTTCCAGGCACAGACAAGGAGGAGGATGTTCATTTTGGTTCCACAGGATTTCATTGCAGATGATGTTGTCCTAATGGTGAGGACCTGCACCTCACACTGGGATGATTTGCTGTCAGCTGGAATGAGGGAGAGTTTTTTCCCAAGTGTAGGAGATAACTTGCTTGACCAGTCAGCCTCTCCTACATTCTGTTTGAAAGCAGAAGGCTCTGAAACCGAAGAGAGAGCCAACGATTTTGTCGTCCAATGTTAGAACGATCCAATCACAAACACCCTTGTACTTGTTCATATCGTCTTAAGTGACTCTGCTGGGGTGAAGAGCTCAGTCAGATAGGCCGAACTTGGAGTAGAGTCGCTGCTCCTTCATGTCCTTCTTTAAACAAATAAAACACCCTCTATGCCAACGGAGAAAAGTAGGTAAAATTTAGAGGCCACTTTTTGCTACAGATTCTTACTTTAAACCAAACCAGTAAATACAGAGACTTAAAACTTTATACAATGGCTGATCCAGAGCTGGTACAATCTGAAACTGGAGTCTGGAGAGGGAGGACCTGGATGACTGTTGCAGAATTGTTACTTTGCACTTTTGTACTTTTACAGAAATGTTGTGTACAAATAACACTTCAACACAAACAATAAGATAGCATCTAAGCTAAACCCAAAACTTGTATTGAGTTTTCAAAGTTAAAGGACAAATATCATAGTTTCTCCTCCACCTGTTGTATTTTTCCAATCTGCATTTTAATTTCCCAGAGGAGGCTCTTGCGGAGAGGTGAAGTAATTGATTATGTTGACGGTTTGTGTCATACTCTGTGGGAAGTGAGCTGTTGTTACTTTGTTAAATATTTAATGGTTCAATACACAAAATGGATTCTTCTCCCGTTAGACGACTGCTGGGATCCCACGAGACCAGAGCAGATGTGAATTATGTGATTATGGATTTGTTGATTTATTCAGAGGTCAAAGGTGAAAGCCATGAATTTAATAAACCAATCATAAACACTTGATTTCAGCCTTTACTGCACTTCAGCTTCAGCATGGCATTCGGGATAACAAGTGAAAGCAAGATACTTATTATACAGTCATTTTCATAAGACATTTTTCTATATATTCTTGTAGTATTTTATTATTGCATTACTCTGTCAGTAGGTTAGAGGTTCAAACATGTTACACTGAGAAGTTCTATTTAAAATACCCATCATTAGCATGAGTTTGACTGGAGATTACTGCAACTTTCTGTGTCATATTAAGTTCTTCTACTCTGCAAAAACTATATATCTAAACTTGCCTAAATGGACTTTGAATCAAACATTTAATCCAGTTTTGAGCTGCTTTAACTGGATAAGATTTAATTGCTTATGTCATGTAAAATATTTCACTAGTTTCAAGACATTTTTAACTGGTTTTAAGGAAATGTGGCGTAAGAACAAAAAATAGGGGTAGGAACAATTTTATTACCACATTAACAATTGATGTGGCTTGAAATGAAAAGCAATATCTTAAAATCAGTTCAATACACATTGAAACAAGGAAAATAATCTATGTCTCTGTAAAAAATCTGGTCAAAATGCTTGAAATTATGTTTAAATCCTAGAATCAAGCAACTTTAACTTGTGTTGAAATACATTTTTTTGCTGTGAAGAGCCAGTTTAGAGACATGTCCATTTACATCATAGAGTTAGCCTCTGCCCTGAAGACCTCTTGTTAGGCGGTGCATGTGTCTTCATGTTCATTTGATTATATTCTGATATGCACTACTGTTCAAAAGTTTGGAGTCACTTAGGAATTTCAATTTTTTTTTAAAGAAAAAAACAGTTTTTCTTCAATGAAAATAACTTCAAGCAAATCTGAAATACTCTCTGTACATTGTTAATGTGGTAAAACAGTATTCTAGCTGCGAATGTCTGTTTTTTAGTTCAATATCTAGAGACCCATTTGCAGCAACTCTCACTCCGGTGTTTTAATGTTACACTGTGTTACTCATTGTGTCAAAAGGCTTATAGATGACTATAAAACCCTTGTGCAATTATGTTAGTACTGGTGAAAACAGTTTAGTTGGGTAGAGAAGCTAAATAACCTGCTTTCCTTTGAGCAGGTTGAATAATCTGAATCATCACATTTGTGGGGTTGATTAGGAGAGAAAAAGAGAACTCTTGTTTTGTTTTGTTTTGTTTTTAGAAATGAAGGCTTTTATGGAAGCCTTTAATGGAAAACACAAAATTGTCTGGGTGAGCCCAAACTTTTGAACAGTAGTGTAATAGTAAAAACAAATCTTCAATTGTTTATCTGGTCTGAATCATCTGAGAACATCTTTATCACTCACCGAGGGATTACAGTATTATCTTTTCCTGTTACGATAGACCTCAATAATGATTACATCATCTTAATGTCAAACCAGTTGAAACTAAAATGCTAAACACTTACATTATGGTGCGTTCCAGTCGTCCTCGGAGGTCGGAACTCGGATCTCAGAGTGATGCTTTCTCGTGTTGTGTGTTCCAGTGGTCAAGTCGGATTACTTTTAAGTAATGAGCCAATCAAGTAATAAAACATCGTTCAACAACAGTTTGTAAAACATCACAAGAGTGAATTTCTGCTTTTGTTTACATTAGCTCTGTGTAGCCATTAGCAACATTAGCATTGCAGCACAAAACAGCAGGTTTATAACTGCAGACGCTCATAAGCAGCGCAGGAGCAAAGTCACAGAGGCGGGTGAACTGAGAGATGAACTAAAGACAAAATAACACAGGCACGATCAGTAGTGAAGCTGTCGGAGGTTTATCGTTTTGAGAAAGATTTTCTATCTCGGACGTTGAAATTCTCTCCGAGTATCCAAGTGGGAACTCCGAGTTGAAGGTCTGTTCCAGTGGGAATTTACAAGTCGGAACTCGGAAGATCCGAGTGCTACTGGAACGGTTATTATTGTGACAAAATAAAGCAGAGTTGTGAAACTCAGGCCTGGTGGCCAAATGCGGCCCCCAAGATTTCATGTGGCCCTTGATATGTTTTCTGGGTATTAAAGCACACAACAATTTGGGATTGAATGTCTCAGAATACACTGCAGCCTAGCATCAAGATGCTAGGGTGCACATATATTTTGTTCTTTGTAAAATGCAAAAATTATAAAAAAAAAATAAAAAAAAGAAACAGATCCATTGACTTCTTGTTCAAAACTGCATAAGTGCTAAGCCCCGCCTCTTTATGGTAAAATCCAAGTTTGAATTGCTGAAAAGTGGCCCCATGTTATTATTTTGAACTTTGTGTATACAGACATAGGCGGGATAGGTGGTAGGTGACAACAAGGATTTTCTTAGCAAGACAATACAATATTATTCAAACATGTATGAATCATTCCAAATACAGCTCTGGGTAAACTAATGATAAGAGAACAATATTAGAATATAAATAAAAACTCAGAAAAGTGCATTTTACACAATTGGTCTCCTTCAATATAAACCATTTGAATAAACACAAAAGATGAGTTCTCTGTTTTATAAACATAACACTCACTGCTGCTACATGTCTGCTTATCTCAACCTTTGTGGTGTTAGCAGTTCTATTTCCTTTTGTCTTTTTCCTTTTGAGCTTTTTGTTAAGTGAGTGTCAAAACCTAATCACTTCAATTGTTCAAGCCAGAATAGCTGTAGGTGTTTTTAGGATTTTAATGCTGTTGCACCATATTGCTAAAACACATTTGTTCACTGGCATTTTCTTGTTTCTGAACTACAATTCTTACCAACTGTTGAATGCATTACTTCGTTCCTTGAGACTATATATTGTAATTTGAAGTCTAGTCATTTGGTCTTTCTCAAAATGCACAAATCTCAACATTTACAAATCTATCTGCTTGTATTTGGAACGAAACATACATTTATTCATCACATTATGTTCATGGCTCCCTCAGGCATCTTTTCCTCTAACAGACACAACAGTGAAGAGATAATCTTTTCTCAACTACTGAAATAATTGACCTATTGCATAACATTATAATATGGAAAACACTAGCAGCCTTCTCCGCTTGGAAAACACTTTTCAAGGATTTCGCCTCCAACCTTCACCCGTTTACCTCGTTCATGTAGCACCACTCATCTTTCTGGAAGTTTAGCGCTCCCTCTAGTCCCAAAGGTGCAGGAGGAGGTCAGGGTCATGACTGTGGCGAGACATGTCACGCTTACCAACTCCAAACTCCAATCTCGGCAAGGAAAAATAAACTTTAGCTTTGTTGTGTGGGCCGCGGAGACATATTTGGACTCTCAGGCTTGTCTAAATTATTCAAAATAACCTGGAGGTAAAGCTTTCAAATGTGTGTGTTTGGATAGAAAATTAGAGAAAGAACACAATAAATCCCAATTAATAGGCACATTGCTGTTGTCTCTATATATTTTTAAGTATTCTACAAATAGAGCATCTGAGTTTGGATTGACAAGTGTGTTCGGTACACAAAAGGCAGAGTAAGGTCGTGTAGGCTGGTACTGCTGTTGCCTTGAGCGCGCACAAATCAAAAGAATAAATATCTTTTTGGAAAAATCCTGGGTGGCACAGACTATAAAACACAGTTCAAATACCTGACTCATACTTGAATTGTAACTGGAATTGATTTCTAGTATGAAAAATATTATATTTTAATGATTTTTCACAGTTTTTTTTGTGAAAGCCTAAATCGCAACAGCAGTTATACACGACAATTTAAAGATGGGGTACTTGATTTTTGTTTTTGTTTATTTGTTTGTCAGTTCATATGTATACAAACACAGCACTCGCAGCTCTGCTCTGATTGGCTGAGCTTGAGTGGTTCTCTCCAGTTTGTTGTTTGTAAAAAGAAGTTTATAAGCCGTAATTGCAACCAAAATGTCGATGTTAACCATGTGTTGGAGGATTTATGAGAGGAACCTTAGTCATGTTTGCAGTGTAAAAATCTGCTACCCCACCTTTGAAAGGGTGTCAATAATAAACAAAAAATTACTTTAGGTTTGTTTTAGATATTTCTGTCCTATTTATGGATATTGAATTATTATAGGAATTATTAAAAGTTTAGTTTTGTTTTTGATGTAGTGACTTTCTGAGTTGCATTCAGTTGACGGCTACTGCAGTTCTAATCTCTCTATTATGATTATGACTATGACTTCATTAAAGAGAAATTAAATACTGAATCCACTTTTTACACTGTCAGACTTTGTGTTTGGGGTCAAAATTGAGTTATCTACTGTTTCTAGGCCTTTTTTGGACATTTTTGACCAAAGTTGCTCATTTTGCACTTGTGCACTTACTTTGCACTTACTGTGCTGCCAATACTGTCAGTTCATGCCGACGTCACACCGAGGTGACACCACATCCACGCCGCCCAGGTGGGATATATAAACTCCTCCTTTGGCACTGCTGCTGTAAAGAGTTTGAAAAGGGTCACCCACTGGAAAATGACATTATCGGTCATTTGGCTCAAATGAGTAAGCCAGTGGTGCGAGTTGCAAAGATGTGCAAATTCAAAACTCATTTCGGGGTTTATTTTTCTCATTTTCAATTTTAGAAAATACTCACATCATGAGCTTGTGTGCTATAGGCTAAAGCAAAAGTTTCATACATACAGTATGTCTGCAAAGGTAATAAAAAACAATCTTAAGGCGCAAAAAGCAACTAGACCTGTGCTGCACAACCTGACAGCTGTAAACCTCGCTGAAGTGAGGATCGCTTCCACCCAAAACTCAAGCTTACTTTCCATATTTCGTGCTGTCAGTCAACATCTGTTCACACCCACTGAGCGTCTCTTAAAAGGCCTACGGGCATCTTCCACTTTTGCAAGTCTGTTTGAGAAGCAGTTGTGGGCAGAGTTAGTCTCTGACCGCCTTTTTAGACACAATTAAAGGTTATGAGTGAGACTAGGTAAAAAGCAAGGTATTTTGTGTTGCTCTAAATAATGAATAAAATGTTTTGTGACTTAGAAAAGTGCCCTAAAAATTGTGTTATAAGATAATGTGCTTGCAACAATAATAATTAAGACTATCATTATCGCTTAGCAAATTAGTTAGTTAAAAAGTTGATTTTGCATCACACTGTTGCATTGTACCAACCACAGGCCCTGCAATAGCAGTAGCAGTGGGAAAAAATAGGAACAAAAGAGAAATATTCATAGGCAAGCTGATATATTGCGGACCCAAAAAGATATTTTGTTCCGATAGGACAAGAAATATGTTGCTAAGCCTCTATGACCTTCATGTCACCTTATTCAACAGCTTGTCCTTTTGCTACAGTTTGTGACGGTCACCCACTTGGCTTTCAAAATGTGTCTCTCTTAAAGTGTTTGAGAGTCAGGTTGTGGCACTGAGGCAGCTGTCTGTGCCTGGAGCTAACCCTCTTCAAGGTTCAATCTGTGAGCTATTGCTTTTTCTCTCCTCCGCGTTTGTAATTCAGATCTTTTTGTGGACTTTGTTTATATTTCTGAAAGTGCGTGACGTCAGAAAATACAACAGATGCTCATGAATGAAATACTTTTGTCATAACAGACCTGTCCCAGAGTGATGTGTTTAGAAAAGCAGTGCACGCATTCATTTGAATAAAAAATAAATACAAATAAATCTGTCATCTTCGCGTCTGTAGACAGCGCAGGCACATGGTAAGTATTTACATCGCCATTACTGTGAGTAATAACAGTCATTCACAAGCAAGGATCACAATCTCAGAAACTTGGAGCAAAACATGTATTAAGTCACTACTTCCACAAATATTTACTGTATGTAGTAAAGCAAAGACAATGTTTTTCATTATTGACATTTACTGTTTTTTTTCAGTTGTTTAGTAATAGACTTTGTAGATCAGATCAATTATAAAAGATACACAGATCCATTAACTCTTCAAACTGTAAAAACCCTGCCACTTCATTGTCAAAATTAAAGCAGAATTACACAACTTCAGTGGTAGTAGTGCGTCCCCCACAGCTCTCATCAAAACTTGACATTATTTATTTCTTATCTCATTTTGCAGTAACTTTGAGGTTGAAATAAGGCAGCAAAACACTTCTAAGCACATTTACACGGGTAAATAAAAATCAAAATGCCAAGGTTTCTCTGACCAGAAATTTGGGTCGGGAATGTGTTGGGAAGGGGATGGTGGAGAAAGTTGCAGTTGTTGTTTCTGCCAGAGACAAACACCACAAAACACATTTGCAACCATCATCACAGAGACACACTGACAGTTAACAAGGTAAAAAATGTTAGTTCTGCTTTACACGTATACTGTATACTGATTTTTGTTTTCTTAAAATGTAACACCTTTTCTACATCAGTCTACATGTTTTACTGAACAGATTACCACTGTGTTTTGCTAATGACAGTTAACCAGGATAAACAACAAGACACATTTCAAGGATTTTTGTAGACAAATGGCTCATTTTAAGACGTAGACAGAACAGTGTGGACAAATTTTCACCTGAATTGATACACTAACAAGATATCTGTGCTGGGGGAATCTGATTTAAAGTTTTTTTGTGTAAAAAATCAATCTGAAGTGGCGCCTTTAATTACCCTTTTGAACCTGTTTTACTCAGTATCTGATTTTGTGTGTGTGTTTGTATATTTTTGAGTAATTGTGGAGAGAATAGGTTAAAAATAGGCTGAGCACTTGAGAATCAGCGCAGGACAACAAGTTCACTCAGACATGAATCGATACAAATGTGAGTAAACTAATGCTACAAACAGTGTTGTAGCATGACTAAGAACTCAGAAAAGTAGATTTTGGTGTCTAAATTATAGCTGAACTGCGTTTTGCTTCACAACATTGAATACATTTTTGCACTCTTTTTACTCTCTTTGTTTGCTGTCCTTGCATCACAAAGAAGATGCCCCAAGCGCTTTAAAATTAGACACTCTTGGTCACAAGATGGCCCTTTAAATCTGAATAAAACTGCAGTATAGATCCAATGATGCAAATTTCAGCCTTTGAAATCAAGAGACACATGGAGTGACATTTTAGGCTGAAAGGCGTTTTGTGCTGGTGAAGAAAAAGCAGGGCATAAATGTGTCATCAGCTCCTCAGTAAGACAGTGAAGAGAGATTGTGAATGGTTCCAATTAGGAAGCTCTCGAGCTGCCTGAGTAGTTTCATTCAGTGGAGCCTGTCACAAAAGACACAGAGCAAAACTGCACCTCAGATTACAATGCAGGTGCTTCTTATCATTTTCCTTTTTTCTAAATTACTTGAAAACTTGTAATAAAGCTGCATATATTGGGAAAAATCAAGACAAGACTAGTTTTTTAATTATTTTGTCCTTCTGTAAACTATTTTTCAAATATTTTTGCTTTTTGTAAATGCATTAAAAGCAATTTAAGACTACAGCTTAAATTCCACATGCATCACATTACAGTGGTCCCTCGCTCTATCGCGGTTCACTTTTCGCGGCTTCGCTGATTTTTTGTGTGTGCAATTTTACTTTTTTTTTTTTACAGTGTGCGGTCCTATAGACGTGCTCTGTAGCGTGCTTTTCTCTCAAACTCACTGTTTGAAGACCGTGTGACATCGCAGCATTCACAAACAACAGCACAGAAGCTCTTTTAGAAAACTTTAGACAGTTTGGATCATGCAGGGGAAGCTGACCTGACGCTCGGACGTTTCTCCAGGTGAGGATTTGACTCTTTGAGCTCTTTAAGCGGTCACAAAAACTACTGTGCTGTTGTACCTCGCGGTGAATCATGTGTTCAGCGCATTATTACCTGTACAAAAGACACTAAGCATCATAACCAGGCAGGTTATCAACGGAAATTACTGGTAAAAAATGAAGATCACTACTTCGCGGGTTTTGCCTATCACAGGTTATTTTTGAACGTAACCCCCGCAATAAACGAGGGACCACTGTATTACAATTAAATATTCTATGTAAATTCTACGTAATTTGAGCTAGGTTTCTTAATTTTTAAGTGTTTGATGAATAGTTCTAAATATCTCATGACTCAATTTTGCACAATGTTGAATGTGAAAATCTGCTTATGTTCGTACTATAATTTGTACAAGAAGATTAGGAAGTCATACTGCAGAATAAAAACTTAAACTTCTCGTCAGAATCGCTGTGCTACAAATCAAATCAAACAAGTGCTTTTCACAATTTCACACAAAGTGCTTACAGTGCATTAAAAACAATCTCACACAGCCCACCTCCAGACAGCCTCACATACATGCACTGTAAAAATGCTCAGAGCCAATTGGGAATTCACACATTCCAACTTCCCATTTGAAAATACATACTAGATGGAATGCGCTCAAACTGGTAATCCTTGTGAACTGGAGCTGGTTAGATCAGCAGTGTAACAAAAGTGAAATTGAAAAGCTAGCTGCTGCAAAAACGATGTAAACATTAATTACACGTTAAATTTTAACAATGTTATTTAAATAATGTGTTGTATGAGTTTGTTTAGCAGAGCCAACTTGTTATGTTCAACTGAGAAATATCCAACTTTTTAGTGACCTTACACACATGAATTAACCTTGGTACATATGTCATGAAGACAAGAAAAGAAGCACATCAAGAACACAATCTCAACCATTTTCAAAATGTTTCTTGTCTTGAACCTGTGGAGTGGAGGGATGAGGACTCTTGTGGGCGGCAGAATTAGAATACACTGTACTTTCTTTACGCCAAGAAAATGTGATTATTTACAGGAGCTGGTTAGAGGTCAGTAATTGAGTGTTAACCCATCACACATGGAGCTGCTCTCTTCACATTTATCTTTCTCTCCTAAACAGACTTGCACCTGATTTTGACATAAGCGTCAGTGCCATTGTGTGTGTGAGCTGCAATCCTTTTGACCCTAATTATCATAGGTTAATGCCTGTCCTTCACCAACAAAGCCCATGAAAGTGGCAAATTCCCAATGGATTCCCCAGAACAAAGACACAAATATTCAGAGGAAGATTATCTCCAAAGCACTAAACCTCAATACCACCTAAGACGAATTGTACGAGACTTGAAATAGGAACAACTTGACAGAGCACCATTACAAGTTTGTAATTGTCAAAACAAAGTTCAGTACAAAAGAGAGAAAAAAAGCCATTTTACCAATTAACCTTTTGATCTTGTTACCATGTTTCTACATAATTACACCATAAGTATATTTTATAAACTGAGGATTAGTTTATTTGCTAAACTTTCTCATTGATAACATTTATAACAATATTACAGCTCTGAGCTTAGCTTTAATTTGTGATTCAACAGCTAAAATCAAGTTCATGAATATTTTTCTGAATCCAACCGAGGCCAGATTTGAACTCAGTCTCTCTTAAAATATTGATCAATGCAAGAAAAAAAATGTTATGAATTAATAATAATCCACATCAACACAAATTAGTCTAGTTTTAAAAATGGAAACAGAGAATGCAATACAGATGTTTCACTTCTTTGGACTCAATTATTTAAACAATACAGCTTGGACCTTTACCCTATTGAATGAAGAAAAGTTTCAATCAGGGGCCAAAAATACATGGATAAATAAAGAAACAACAGATTGACAATGTAAATTTCATACAAACCATTTTTACAAGAAGCAGGAGAAATGCACAAGTGCCATGCTGATTGTTTATGTTGAGACGTTTGATTGAAGTAGAAGAAGAGCAGCTCTGGAGAAGTTGTTGCTGTGTACACTTCATACAGCTGCTCCAATCACACTTAACAAACCAGGTCAGACGCAAAATTATCATATTCAACAACTGTAAACTGTCTTTTTATCTTGCTTTAAAATAACAAATCTTGTCTACAAGTTTCTCTTTCTTAGCCTTACAATTACATTCCTTTTGAATTTTTCAGTTGTTGTGTTAAGGCGAGCTCAGAGTAAACTCTTCGACAGTCACACTTGGAGGTAAAAGGAGCAGTTTGATTGGTCAGACACACAGATATCTGCAGCAGGTGTTTGTAATCTGAAATAGTTGCTGTAATCAAAGCAATTTTAGGTCATGTCAGCCCAACGAAGGACCACACACGCAAAACTTTAAGATGTAGTTAAAACATGACCGTATACACAAAGACTTGTTCTGTTGCCTTGAAAATCTTAAATGATATATCTGTGTTCATTTGCAGAGATTTGTCTCCTAAGCTTCAGTGGGTGTGATTGACATTCAGCCCATCAGGGACTCACATTGCTGCTTATGAGGAAAAAACATAGATCTGTTAAAACATATGGATAGGACACTGCTAGCTGAAAGGAGACAGGACAAGGCTAGTTTTGTTTCTTTCAAACTTTCCTATGCAGCCCAGTCTAATTATTATTCTTAATTATTATTTTTTTCACTGCTCGATTATTTCTTAAACTTCAGTATTATGCCTCTATGTACGACTGCAGGCTATTCACAAAATTTACTGATTTGTTTTTTTCAATTTTTGGCTGAGATTTTATAGTTCATGACAATCTCCCTCCAGCTCTTTGTCTGGATGTAATCAAAACTGTTTCCAAGTCTTTAAGTGGGTACAACACTTACACCTGTTTCAGTATGTTCCTCTTGTCCCTCGACTTGACCTGAAGCTTGACCTGCTTATTCTTTGTACATCTTATTTTACTTTCCATTTTAATCTGATCCAATAACATCTTTTCATTATTGGCAGAGAATTCAACCCTCTTCTGTCGTCACATCTTCCTTTTTACTACGTTGGTGCTTTTTTTCATTCCAGTTTTTCTCTCATTGTAACATGGGGACTGCTGTAAAAAGCTTAACATTAATTTGCTCTGCTTGCATACTTAAGACAGTAAAAATCCCACATTGTACATTAAAATGCAGTTCTGTGCGTCATATTGCTCCTGTTTTCCATATACAGTTTGTGAGAAGCATGCTAATGTTTGATGCTTTTGTCTTGATGTTAATTTTCCCATTTGAGCATCATTGGCATTCGCACAGAGGCTTGAGTCAGAGTCAAATGCTTTCCAAGATAAAACAGAATCGCAAACATTTGTCATGGCTGTGGGTCAACTCTTATCTCTATTTTTAGGCAAAAGTTTATTCAAAAAGATTCAGGTGCAATACCCAATTTTTAAATCAAATCAGCATGCAAACTCTGGGTGTTACCGTGGATTCTCTTCGACTTCCTCCCACTTCCAAAAACATGCAATGATTGGCAATACTATAAAATTCCCCAAGTGAATAAATGAGAGAGTGATTGTCTGTCTGTGTCTCTCTATTTGTTGGTCATTGTCCAGGGTGTTCCCACCTAAGGCCCAAGGATCACTGGAATAGGCTTCAGTCATTTTATTGCTTACAGACTTACAGATGTTTAACATGGTAAAAAAGGTTACTTAGTTCTGGGTTTGGTTAATAACACATCTTTACATCCACTACAGAAATTAATTGAAGGGGTGTAGTCCTTTAACGATTAATTGATTGATGGCAACTTAGTCAACTAATTTGCCTCAGCTGGCCATACCAACTCGCCAAAGCCTGATCCCGTCAGATCTCAGAAGCTAAGCATGTTGGGCCTGGACAGTACTTGGATGGGAAGCGAACAGATGAGAAACTCGTTTTGTGTCTTTAGCAAGACACTTCACCCACATGCTATATGGACTGATGTGGATGAATGGTTGTTGGTCGGAAGTGGTTTGTGGCGCAAAATGCAGATTATATTATATTATATATTATTATTATTATGTTATTATTATTATTTTATTATTATTATTATTTTTTAGATAGATAGTATAAGGTTTTATGATAAACAGGGGCAAAAAGTAGTAATTTAGTTGATGATATGGGACTGAATCATTGGTTAATCTGCCGTTTTATACATAAATACCACATTTTTCCTATTCATTTTATTTATAAATTGTTGTTTTGAATGAACTTTTTTGGATTTTTAGTATTTTTGTTTGGTTCAGATACATAGAATAAAACATGTTTTTTAGTTTAAAAGCTTTAGCCACTCCCCCTTTTTAGACAGTTACTCAGTTGATGGGACATACCTTCAGTCGACCCAGAAGAGGGCAAAATAATACCTATTGACTTTTTTCCTGTTTATTTTTCTACTTTTGTAGTGAACAATTATATCTGCCTCTTTCATCTCTTCTATGATTGTATTTTTAAACAAAGCTTCACTCACCCAACTTTTCGTTCCAAAAACAGATGAGTTAACCATTCAGACATAAATCCATAACAGTCAGCCAGCGAGACTCCAGTTACAGTGGCCTGAAGGTACGTAGATACAAAATGAAGAAAAACTCAGCAATCAGGCCAATTGTTACCAAAATCACAAAATTACTTTATTTTTAGGGGTTGTTTGCGAAAATTGCAAGATTTGTGATATCTGACAGTTTACTGTTACAGGTGTGGTAAAACAAGGTAGGAGGAAAGATGTAGTTAAATCTCACAAAGCCTTTGGCACATCATTAATATTCACTTGCATTCACTGTCAGGCGTTTGCATCATGAGTGGGTTTTTCAAGCAACACAGTGAAACTAAAGAAAACGTGCCAAAGCTTCATGAATCAGAGTGCTGTTTTTGACAACTACATTCAGGCTTATGAGAGATGAATGGTGGATTCATAGATCCTTGTTTCCCTACCAGGGGTACGTGGGCCTTGGAGGTACGCACACCCTCAACAGGGGGTACTTGGAATATTTCAGACTTTAAAATAAGGTGAAATGTATTCTTAATTAAAATAAAAATGTTATTTGTGATGATGAACAAACAAAAGCGATAATTGGCACTATTCTACTAGAAAATCCATTTGTATATAGCTAAAAGTACAAGTTAGGGGGTACTTTGCATGGAACAAAAATTAGATGGTACTTGAGACAAAAAAGTTGGGAACCTCAGTCATAGATTATCTGTTTTTACAGTATAATATATGGGAAGCTAACATACAAGAATAAGTTGGGCAGCCCTAATTTTAAACTGCTTTGGCACAGGATCTTTCTTTTAGGTAAGGCTGTGGTTGACCAAAAATATGTCCCATCCATCAATTAATCGACTAAAAAAAGAGCAACAGCAAATGTTCTGAAGCCAACAAATATCTTTTTGATTTACTATGCTTGCAAAAACTAACAAAAAACTGTGTATTCGTAAGTGTTTTAAACAGAATCTATCCTCTGGATCTGTGGAGAAAAGCAACTGATGTTGATCCTGCTGTTTTCAATCTTTCCCACTGTAACAAAAGTACATCACTGCTATTTCAGTTGTTGAGAATAGTTTTCTTTTCTTATCAAACTAATAAGTGAAACATAATTATAATGTAAAAACTACAAAAAAAATACAACTGTGCAGCTTAGTAATGATGTCTATTTACATTAGGATTAATCAAATAAGTAGTTTATAAATCTTAATTTACCATACATTTAAGTCATAGTAATAAATAAGAAAATGCCTAAAAGAAGTTCATTTGCAAATGTAGTTGAAAGGGCTTTGATACATTTGTTTTTAATGTATCAAACCAAATTGCGTCAAAAATATATCGAATTGCATGAGACTGCACAATATCGAGGTACAAATTGTATCGGGAGCCAAGTATCAAGAATCGCATTGAATCGCTAAATATGTATTGATACCGAGCCCTAATCACCATGGAGATATACCACTCAAAAATGTTAGTGCATCCATATTTAATTTTTTGTTGAATACAAAAACTCAGACAGAACAAATAAATTAATAATATCCTTAAAACTAAACATCTAACCTGTTGGTATCATTGCATAGCCATTTACTGTTTTTTCTGTGCAAAGTCTGCTCATGGCTCTTGACATTTATCAATTCTAGTCTCCAAAACCCACTTCGATGAATTCACCAGTCTTATTCATAGTTGTTAAATAATGCCTGGCTTTCACATCTCATCCTACAGTTTAACCCAGAGCAAGTGTAGGAATGCCCTCTCTTCTGAATCAGTCCTCCCACATCTGTCTCCTCAACACTTCCTTTCAACTTTATTTAGCAGCAGAACAAGATGAACATAACACTGCTGCCGTGGCATTATTGTTAAGGTTACCGTCAGCGCTTTCATTGGAGAATCTGTGTGGGCCGCGCCATGATTCATGCTGCTTCTGTTGGTCATTGGTTTGTTGGTTGTCTGTTTTCTGCAACGTGCTGTTCTTTTCCTACAGTGGGCTGTCTCTTGCAGCTAAACAAAGTCGTACTAAAAGAGGACGTAAAGGATATAATTACTGTCTTAGAGGAAGATGTGTTGTCACAATTTGACTGATCGTTCAGCCGTCTGACTGAGAATGAGCGGTTTTTATTCAGTTTCATGTATTGAACTCTGTGGGTGGCCTTAAAGACACTTTGCCCAATTTTTCGTCTTAAAAATATACAGAAATATGAATTTATTTTTTGAAAGCTGTTCATGGTTTGTTCCCTTACCTATTGTTCTGAGCTGCTTTATTTTCACGAAGCGTTTTTTGTTGTTTTTTTTAATCCATTTTGCGAAGTAAACATTTATTGGCATTATGCTAACAGTAATTAGTGTCAGATCAAGGAACTTTCTGAGCTTCAGTGTTCGAAGATATTTATGGGATATCTTAAGCTAATTTTCACCCAAATAGATACTTTGACAATATATTTGTCTTGGAGAAAACTGGTTTAAAGTTGGGGTAACTAACTTTTTAGTTCTAAATTTGAAAACTTTGTGTTTTTAACTAAAATGAATGATAAATGCAGCACAATATGAAATGAGACATCTAAGTACTGTCTGAACTGAAAAATAAAGAATTTTGTTCTAATTAGGAGCCAAAAGCAGCGCTCTGATTGGTTGTGCTTGGGTGGTTCTCTCGGTTTCACTTTGTTGTTTGTAAAAAGTAGGTTATTAGCCATAATTGCAACTAAAATTAATACATGTAAATATTAACCAAGGATTTCTGAGAGGAAGTTGTCTGATTTAAGCCTAATTGTGTTAAAGCTACCCCATCATTAAGTTATTTTCTTAAAAAAAAAAAAAAAAAAAGTGAACTCCAAACAGATTTTTTTTAAACCATGTCCTGTAATCTTTGTAAGAGCCAGTGACCTTGCCTACTTCTGGTTTTGTAGCATGACTATCTATTTTTATTTTTATTTTTTTCGGAAGCCAAAAGACACATTCCATTGCATAATCCTTTCCTAATACATTCACCTCTTGGTAAAACACTACTGTAGACACAGACAGAGGTGAAGCTGCTGATCTTTGTCATCGATCACCATCACTCACTCTCATTGCACATCACTCAGTCACAACGCACAAGTGACATGTTTGTTTACAGAAAAAACAGCTCTGATTGGTAATCAAACTACTCACCTTTTGATGGAAAAGCTGTAATTGCATTTTACACTACAAGGTAAAATTCAACATCATTTTCAAAGAGGACACATTTTTTATGAAATGCATTTTCACATCTAAATTCTCGCCTGCTCCACGAGTTTGTCCTTCATTCACTGAATCCCCCTTTTTGTGTGATTTGTGTGATTTCCATTTAAAGCTGTATGGGGTTAAACACAAACTATTTATACAACTGCACACTGTAGATTACACCTTATAGATACGTTTCAATACAAGGTTGTAGAAAATTGGAGATGCCATGAACTATTTAGATTGAATAACGCAGGGCTTATTGATTTAGAGTGATATAATTTCATTACTGTTAAAGAGAAATCTGATTTGATATTTTATTAGCATAAAAAAGTCCTGTAGTCAATGAGGACAGTTGTATTCTAAAGGGATTCGCACTTCTACTTGGCTTATTCAGAGGGAGAGCATTTACATTAAAAGTGGGCTCGAGCGCCCACATGGTGGTTGTTAAGATGTGTTCTTATTTATGAATATTAACAAAAGCCTGATTCTAATCTTAACCTTCCCCAAGCCCCAGACCTAAACTTACCTAATTTAGTAACTTGAAGCCTAAACTTACCAGTTTCACCTAAAAAAAATGTCTTCATGTGGCGGTAACCAAAACTCCTGTCATTTTCTACGCTTTTTCATATCATGTGAAATGTACGGCGTAACATAAAAAAGTCTTGAAATTGTGTTCTTAATACGCTGCTTTTGTATCGTGGTAAATGTACACTTTCTTTGAGACTGTGTTGGTTGTGAAGTGGGTGGTCAAATGTGGACGAATCTTCTTATATTGACCAATAGAATTAGAAAAATGTAGTAACTTTTCATTTTTTTCATTTTCCCTGTATTGCTTTTTTTCTTGTTTTTGTAGCTCTGTCCTGCATTTGTATTATGTCATCACTTAGCACGGAAACATGCCATGCAGAAACAGTGCTATCTGCTTCTAGCTTACTGACCTAGTAACAACCGTGTAACAACAAATGCCAATGGCGCTCGTGTGACGTAGTGCATCTGATGTCAGGTTTAGTATGTAAATGCTTTGCTTTGGCCCTGGGTAAAGCAGTGGTGCTGATCGGAATAGAGTAGGGCTAAGCGAGTACTAATGGCCTTTAAAAGTCTCGTCTTCTTTATATTTATGTAAAAAGGATCTGTGCTTTTATTTGTCTTAATGACATTTGCTGTTGATAACTGTAACTTCTCCTTGTTTTCTCAGGAAGAGAGCAGTACCACTGAGCTCACAAAACTGATAAGAGGGAGAATGTTCATGACTGCGATCCGCCCATGAAATGATGGGGGAAGTGAATTGTTATAAATCTGCCTCCACACCAGCTGTCAGAGTTTTGTTGATTTTGACAATGTTCCAAAGAGACTGACAATTTATACCCTGTCTGCAGATGTAAAAATAAAAAAAATAGAATGGCTTAGAATACGTGCAATCTGCAGCCGTAACATTTTAATAATATTCATACTTTGCTTTAGAGTGTAAGTTCATAAAGTGCTTCAAAACTGCATCTCAAAACAGCTGGACATTTACTTTAATTGTCTTTAATGAACACAGGGCCATTGTCAGTCAAATCTCTAACACCACATGAACCTCCCATCTCCCGAAAACCCAAAAAGTTTCTTCACACTAAACCAGTAACTTTTAGTCAAAATTTTAATTTGCTTTGGATCAACATATAGTAATCATGTCGAAAAATGTTACATACTTGTTTATTCTTTATTTTTTAATGTCAATAAAACCCTATTACTTTTAAAAGCAGAGCAAGTAATCACAAAGCAGTTCATCTTTCTGTTCTAAATGGTCTCTCAGTAAACATTTGATCCCACACAATGTTTTTGCAAATGTTTATTCATTCAGACATTTGTCTCAGTCAAAGCTGTGGATTTATTTTACAAGCTGTTTTTAACATTGACGTCAAATCATTGTCCAACAATCATGAATGACTGCCAGGGTCACACACCGCATCCTAGATCACGACAAGAAAGTCTAACAGTGATTTTATTGGACCATTTTTGACAGAAACATCCATTTCAAACTAATTACACATAAAGTTTTACTTCCTGAGCATTTTAATACAGTAGTCTGTTCATAATAACTCTTTGCACATGTACTAAGTAGCAATTTTATTTCAGGTTCTCCTTCTGTAAAGTCCACACAGCAACAAAAATATGTCTAGTCCGGCTTAAAATGACTTGGATTCAAAACTGTTATCCGGATTTGAGTCATCTTAAGTGGATTTGCTTAGATAATGTAGAGTAGACTATTATAGTGGTTTCAAGATGTTTCTGTTCTGTTCTGAGAAAATTTGGCTTAAACTAAGAAAGTAAATTGCCAATAGGGCAGGTAAATATTCTTGAACCAATGGCAAATAATTTGGCTCAAAGTAAGAAGTAATGTCTTCAAACTAAACCAAAATCTAGAGCTTTAAATAAATAGATTTTAAATTTCATTTTTTTATGTTAAAATCCAACTTGTCTTTTGATAAGTTTCAGCAGCTCAATCCCAGACTCAACTGTTGTACAAAAAAAAAAAAAAAAAAAACAGGCGAAAGTTTCAAGTCACTTTTGAAATATATTTTCAAATGAACAACCACAGCATCTAAAGGGTTAAGACATTTACCAAACAAAGTGTTCATAAAAAGTTCCCAAAAATGAATGCCATTTATCTACAATGGGCAAAAATGGGACATATAATTTTGGCATTTCGTTGAGTCCATAAAAACAGACATAATGAACAGCATTCACCAAGCCAAAAAGCTGTATTAGAATAGTCTGTGCTTTCAGACAATGTGCTGCCAAAGGGCACGCAGCCACATCTGAACACTTTGAATTATACCAGTGTAATCTGATGTGCATACATCAACATCTGGGATAATGTGTGAGGGACGTGAGGCTGAACGAAAGCTACACAAACATGTTTTTGGTGCTAAAACCTCCTGTCCTGTCAGTAATCATTTATCACACCCAACAGCAGAGACCATATTCAGGTGGACTGGCTCAGGTTTGGATTGACATAAAGCATTTTTATATTTATCTGGAGTCGGAAAGAAACAAGAAAAACTACAGCTTCATACATAATGGCCTTCAAGTCATTTCATAGCCAGATTTTTGCTTTCTTATAATGTAAGCAAACACAAATAATTCATTTTGCACATGTTTTGCTCACTTATGCATTCTGTGCGTCTGAATTGTTCCCCACAATGTGTTTTAAGCTTTTTTCAAAGCTGTAAGGAGCAAGATGTAACGGTCTGCTAACGACAGACAAACTTCTGGGTGAACAAACAGGATATTATTTCATGTTCACACATAAATACAGTCGGCATCAAAGGCCACGCCCACTAACGGACCTCCGAGGGGGAAAGTTAACATGGGGAGTGAATCAGAACAACTTTATCACTCACTGCTCAACAACTAAAACAGCAAATGTGGGCTTTAGGAGAAATATTGTGTCAAATACAGACACGAAGACACGGGATAAATAAAGTAGTATGTAAATATATCTAACAATGCTAACGGTAGCTGTGAGCTAAATGCTAACGTGATGCTAGCGCCGCCTGGCATCTTTAGCATCTTTTTTAACTTTCTGTTTACTTTTCTGACATAACGCCACATCAGTAACCTCTATTTCAAAGGCGTTGTAACTCGACTTGAATTAGTTGTGCTATAAATACACTGAACTTGCCAGAAAATGTCTTAGCTTCCCATTCTTTATTATGGTGAAGCAGGAGACGCTTTCCCCTCAGCTAACTGAAACATGCATGTTAGGAACACTTGGTGATAGTCGGAGGTTGAGGCGCAGGTGTTAGGTGAATCGTCTCTGCTGAGTTGCCCGGGCAGCTTACTGTTACTGAGTGGGGGGGGGGTTCATCTCACTGTGAGCGCTTTGTGATCTGTGTCTGTGAATGCGCTATACAAATAAGATTACTTACTTACTCAGCAGGCTACACCCACAACAGTGACGCGTTGCCGACTGTATTTATGGCGCGACCATGCGTTCTCTTTCTATGTTTAATCTATGTAGAGGTCCTAAAGCGCTGCGAACCGTTTCAAAATCGAGACGTGGCGCAAATCAGCTAGAGGCGGTGCGGACAGAGTGAACAAGCGTCTAAGTGTGATGTAAGAAGAAAGTGAGTGAACAGTGGCTCAGAATAACCTGTGCTACGGCTTTCAATAAGATCAGGCTTGTGAGTTCATGAGCTCTTCTAATCAAATACTGCAGAAACATAAAAGACCATGGCACATGTGATGTGACTTACCCGGGCTCACACTACATCCAGTCAACTCCGGTGCAGTCACCGGAGTCTTTACTTAACTGAAAGTCCGAGAGTGGCTCACACGACACAGTCCAGTCCGGTGTCTCCGGTACGGCCAATCCGGCGCTCCGAATCCGTTTGTTTGTTTCAATTTTGGCGGACGCCGGAGCGCACCGGAGCCCTTTTTGATGAAGTTGTGAAAAAAGACACGATAAAAGGAAACCAAGCGAGCGCGGGTGAAGTGAATCCGGTAGTTTTCAAAATAAAATCTTTACGTTACCGCTAATAATACAAAATACGACATTTACACGATTACGTAACACATAAATGTAAATAAGCTCCGTACTCACCCATTGTGCGGCGAAATCCAACAGAAAATCAACTGACGGAAACAAGCCAAACTTGGCGCGTGCTCTTGTTTACAACGTGCTCACGAAAGAGAGAGAGAAAAAAAAAAGTGCTCACGATCGCGTAATTCCCACGTTGAGCGTGAACCTCGTGAGTTCGGGTCTCGCAGGTCGACAGAGAGCCTGTGGCTGCAGCAGGACTGCAGACCACCGCAGCTATGTGAGTCACCACCGTTGCTAGACCGGTGCGGTGACTGCACCGGAGTTGGACTGGAGCAGTGTGAGCCAGTGTACCCTGTGACTCCACAAGGAATAAAAGCTTCTATACAGAACGGAACGGAAAAGGTGTTAACACATCTGAACTCTGTACATAAGGTGTCATTGACACTAGTATGACTGCTCAGAGGGTTAATTCAGTCTGTAGAGCTATTTGTGTTCCAGAGTCCAAGTTTGTTTCCCGTAATGTTTTTATTTGTACACTTTTGCATATACTGACAACTTAAATTTAGAAATGTTTTTGTTTTATATTTCAAATGTGTGTGTTTTGGTTTCTTTTTGTTTCATCTATAAAAGGCTGTATTTCAACTCATGGCCTGCCCATATTTAAGACCACGCACTATCCACTCGACATCATTCCTGACGCATCTCATGGCTGATATTGTACTTACATGTTCGCGCTGCGGTTACACTTGAGTGTTTGAAGTTGGTTGTGTCTCCAAACAGGCGAATATACGCGACTAACTTCACACATTCATGCGTCATGACTGGCAGCCAATTTGACGTTCATGTGAATACACTATTAGATAATGAACAATGCCGACTAATTTCACCTTAAGAGATACATTAACAAGATATCTGTGCTAGGGGGCATTGATTTTAAGTTATTTTATTGTAAAATTGGATTATAGTCCCTTTAACTATAATATTCCACATTGTGGCATGAATAATGGCTTGACATTCAGCAGAAATAGTCTATATAGATTCTGATATTTACATAAAAACAGAAAAATAAAATATTCTATACTGACTTTTAAATTTGGGATTCTTTCAAAATGACATTAATATCTTAAAGGCTGTTTTTTGTCATATGAAAAGTAATATAGTACTGAATATCACTTCTAAATTGACACGTACATTTTTCCTTGTTAATATTTGCATTTTGGTCTGACCTTTCGGCTCTTCTGAGTTTAATGGTGAGTTAAACCCTCTGCTCCACACAACATAAAACTGAAATGCCAACCTTCAGTCACAGAATGACAAAATGATGTGTGTTTTCCTTAAAGCATCATTGACATTTGAACTCACCGGCTGCTGACAGCTTTTGATGGATTTCTCATGGACAACACATTTCAGTCAGCCTTGGCTTGCAAAGTTATGACTTGTGTTTTGATTAGTTTGTTAATGTTTTGTACATTTTAATCAAAATGGCCCATGTGGTTTGTGAATGTTTAGAGTCTGTATCAGGTTTTTCTGCACACTAGATAATTTGAAATCTTCAGCATTTTAAACATGTCAAAAAATTGGTCACAGGCAAATACATTTTGCAACAATTATTTGTCTCAAGACTTTTCATTATTAGGTTTATTTGTAAATTCTATTTTTTTTTTTTTTTGTTAAATGGCAGCATTAACCAAAAAGTAGACCTACCAGAGGTTTCTACTGCTGTGGTAGTTTGCATGATTAATTTGCAGTGATATAAGTTCATCAGCTTTTTGTGGTAGTAACTCAATGAATATATGTAATAGCTTATAAGTGGTAGAACATTATTTTCTTTTACAGCTGCAATTTGACGACTTTTCCTCCAGATAGTGATATAGGCAACTGCCTAGCTTGCCTATGCCCAAAGCCGCCCCTGCCCTTGCCTGGCACTGTCAGACTTCTCTGACTGGCAGTGTTGAAGTTTCTCCTGAAATGTTGGAACCTAAAATGAATCATGTTTAACTCTCAGGCCATACCTGCCTGAGGTTGTGGAGAGAAAAATTAGGCTCAAAATCAGACATACTGTAGTGTGCGGGGACATAACTTAGAATATCTGTACATAGCCTTAGATTATAATTTCACATTTTGTATTTGTCATTTTAGTTTATTTCATTCTTAGCAAAGGTTTTGCTCTGAAACCGGTTAAAACCTTAAATTAGGTTTTGACATTGTGAGATTACAATTTCTTCAGCATTTTAAGTTCTTTTTGGTTGTTACAAATGAATAGGACAAAATTAACAGGTTTAGAAATATTGTAGTAATTCACTAGTATTCAAGTTGTTTAAGACCAAAGTTGGTTGCTGTTGTTGAGATTTTCATACATCTTTACCCCCTAAACAAGCTTCAGTCGCATACAAAGCCATTTAGGTACAAATGAAAAAGAAATGTCTACTGTAAACTGCCCTAGTCTGCAGATGGGTTAAGATGTTAGATCACTTCCATAAAGGGGCAAGCGCATAAGTTCTTTCTTTCTTTCTTTCTTTCTTGTTTTTTTTTCTAGTGAATTTGAAATGTAATGAAGTTGAAATATAAAATCCACTGGTGTCAACCACAGCAAATAAAGCAGACAAAGCATCACATGGCTTTATGTAAAGACGCTTCTAACCTTTTCAAGTATTTGTTGTCTAAAAATGTCATCAGCTCCAAGGCTTTGTCAACGTTTAACCTTGGACTACATCTAACTCTTTTCCACTTTGTTGTGAATGCATTTACAGTTAAACATAAGTTCCACTTATTTCAACAAAGGACCAGAATGAAGAGTAAACCTTGCTGGAAAAATAAGCAGATTTCTGAAAAAGTTCCATGTCTATGTGCGCCAACAAGTCTCTTTGGGGGCTTGGCTTTAAAGTCTGCATTTTGCTGTCAAGATCTGACAAAATCACAAGCAGTAATACGTTCACAAATATTGGTGGCACCTTTGGCAACCTTCTGAACAACAGTGAGCACAACAGTGTCAGTCTTCATTAATGCCATGTATCAATACCATGTAATAGTTGTCTTTTGACAGTTAGATGGATGGTACTTCTTGGAGACTCTGCTTAGACCTGACAGTGACGACTACTGACATTTTATGCGGAAATCCCTTGGGCCTCAGTCAATATGAGTCTGTGTTTCTCCTTTATCACCCTCTTATTAAGACACATTCAGTCGCATACATAAAAAACAGGTCCTCAGAGATCAACCATTTCTAAGAGGCACACAGTGAACCAAATCTGAGTGCTTATCTTGTACTTTTCATTATTGCTTTCAGTCCGCACCGTTGTTGTTATTGTTCCCTTCTTCCGCCGCCACAAATTTGATCTCCGCGTTGGCAGTCCTGGAAGCCATGCTGCTATCTCTGACCTTGTGTTTGAATAGAAAAGGGAATGTTTTTCGGAACGATTTTTGGAAACTGGCCCCCATGAAGCCGTAGACAATGGGGTTGACAGATGAGTTGGCGTAGGACATGCAGTTAGCCCAGGTTTTGATCTTGTAGGTGGCATAGCTGGGGCGGAAGTTTGGGTAGAAGGATTGGAAAAGAACAAATATTTGAATAGGACCCCAGCAGATGGCAAACAGCAGGACGATGACCACCACCATCCTGGACACTTTACTGCGGATACTGATGGTTCTTTCTGACAGTAGATTGACCTGGAGACGACAAAAAAGGATTATCTTTAGAGAAATTAAATATGTCTCTAAGCACATATATAGATTTAAAATGTAAGCATATTTTTAAGTTATTATTCAGTAATTGCTATAGGTGAGTGATTGGTTGTTGTACTTTGATGGGGCAAGTAACAGATTTCACTTTTGTTCACAATTTACATAAAGTTAAATTTACATTGTTTAATCTGAAAAGTGCTGACTTCAACTATTTGTGCATTAGCTTGTTTTATTGCACAAAAACAATAGTCATCTTAGTTTCTCTCTGGATTTAAGGTGCAAGATTTTTGTTGCCTGACCAGCCAGTCCCTTCACACTTTGACAGACAATTTACAAACCGTGAGGGTCTGGGATCAGAGCGCTGGGTTTCAATTTGAGGGCGGGCTTTCCGAGCGAAGTCAACCAATCACAGAAAACTCAAAAATTCCACCAAAACACCGACACACTAAACCGGATATTTCGGAAAATGTAGCGAGAGGATTTTGTCAGTATGATGCCTCACGGTTTGCTGCTCAAGAATTGATACGTTCATTGTTCAAAACCGAAGAAAGAGCCAAATCAGCTACGTTCGCCATCTTAAATGTTTTGAAATGGGGCTTGAAAGCAACTTCCACTTTTTAGTGTCACGTGTCAGAATCGCCGTGCTTGCTTGATCATCCTAACATTGGACAGTGGGAAATTATTGGCCGAGGCTCCGGTTTCAGACCCTCTGCATTCAAACAGAATGTAACAATGTAGGAGGGGCTGACTGGTCAGGCAAAGATTTTTGGTGGATGATATTGCTTTAAATCTCAATAGATAGGAGTATGTGGAGCTACCAGGCCAAGTTGAAAGTCAGATCTGTGGAGAGGCGTGCCCACCCACTAAAATATCCAGGTACAATTAAGCGAAAAAATAAAAAGTTAAAATAAAAATGGTATGTAAAAAAATCCTAAATAAGGGGATGGAGTTACCATAAACAATGCACCTTAAAAGATTCTTGACCTGCAAAATGGAGAAACCCAGCATATTTGGAGTATGATATTTGCGAAACTAAAAAAGAACTTAGTGGGATTTTCCTGCACTGTGGTTTATTGATTGGTATATATTTAACAAACAAAGTCCAAGCGAGACTTGAGATCCCTTTCTTGGCTCGAGAGTGAAGTGCATTTTAGTTTTAGAGGAAAGTGGAGCACCAGAGGAAACCTACTGAGCTCTAATGCCAGCACAGACAGTTATGAATGTGGAGGAGGGTTCAAAGAAAGCTTTTGCTCATCATTTTTGGCAATTATTTGTTCTTTTGAAAGAACAGGATGTGTAGATCAGGAACTGTGTGGAGTCTCCACAATATAACTAAAGCACAAGTATGTCCCACATGAGCTGAACTCAGAAACATTTGCCAACCATGACTGTCAGAGTTGTGTAAAATTGTTTTAGTAATCATTTTATAATAAACAATAAGATTCTATATATAACTTTTCTAAATATGTTTTTTGTGTTTTATTGCAATGTTCCAACAACACTGCTGAAGAATTTTATTATCATAGAACTCTGTATATAATGCTATGGAAAACTTAATACTTTAGTGTTATTAACCTGTCTGCCAGATATCTGCCACAGACTTTGTGAAATTCCTAGTCAGAAATGCACCTTAGAGTCAAGAAACTCTGTCTTTACCAATTGTATGCATCTCTTTCACTGTAAATCCTCTTTTTGCCATGTCTTTTCTATTGTATGTGTTAATTAGGAGGCCGCCTTTCCACTAGAAAGAGGCTTCTGAACAAAAAACAACTGGCGAGGGCGAGAGACCGGACCATATGAAAATACTAAAAAGCATACTTTTGGGCTCAGAAAACTCTCTACTTTGGTTGATTTTTAACATGGATACAAAATTTTATAACAATAATAATGGATTTCTATAGCATTAATTTGTAACATGTTATAGTTTGCCATTTTGTTTTTTCTTTGTTCAGTTGATTTTTTTTTTTTTTTTTTTTTCATGCACCATTTCTGTAGAACACTTGCAAAAAAATACCATCTTCAACAAATAAAAACCTTTATATCAACAAACCAGTTAGTGGCTGAGTGAAGATGGAAGAACGTTCATGTTGACCTTTCATTTCTCAGAACGGAAAATAGCACTGGCTGAGCTCAAGACAAAGTAAGAAGCATGTCCTTTACACCTTGAGTACGTGGGCTGTGAGGAGGGTTGGTTTGGGCCATGTGCAGGTTGTTTGCCTCACAGCACAAGAATGCTTGTATAATAACTTGAAAAATACACTTCCTGTGGATTCTCTCCACAGACCTCGCACTGCTTCAAGGTCTGAGTAACAGAGCGTAGTGGTTTTAAACACTTTCTATAAACCAGAGTAGGTCTCGAACTGCACTCGACCCTGAGTCATGTGCACCGGGGTAGGTGCTAACATTAGGAGGTGGAATATTGATTTTGCTTTATAATTCTATTTTTATTTTACTAGGAGACCAACAAACCGACTGGGATATGTAAAATATTTTTTCTTTAATGTCAGCAATGCACGTTGCTTAGAAATGATTCAACTCTTTTCTTGGTAAAACAGAGGAATTATTGAATATTTCAGCGACCTGAGTGAATCTCGTTGAAATAGAAACAGCCCAGGGCGATATGTCCTGCTGCTGTGGGAGACTTCTGCTGTAGCAGCTCTGACAGTTACGAACGCAAGAAAGAAACCTTTTGTATATCAAAAGCTTTTGTTCTCTAAATTTTGAAAGTTTGAAAGAACAGGATGCAGAGGTGCTGTTACTGCGTGGGGTCCTTCATAACAGAAAGTAGTTATTTTCTCACCATAAAAAAAAAAAAAAATCACAAACTTTTATCAGCTTGTAGGTATTTTTTTCAAATGGAGAATTTCTATTTTCATTTGCAGATTCTTTAACTTCTCTGAGTGGAGCCTGTCTCCTGCTTGAAATGGGCTCTATAGTGAATAATTTGCTTAATCAATTTAAATCATGCGGTAAATAGATAATTGGCGATAGATTAAAGATTATAAAGTTTAGGGGATTTTAACGCACACAGATATACCACTACACAGGTGGTGAGCACTGACTTGAAAAGAAAAATGTTTTTAAATTTGAAAAAGCAATGAGTTTGTTTTAATACTTACGATAAAGTACAGTTTTACTGAAAAATGTAGTAATCAGATTTTTTATACAGTAAACTTACTTTGTCATCTACCACTTTTTTTCTGTATGTAGACACATAAACAAGATATAACTAAACCCAAGCATCACTGTTTTAAATGCACAGGTAAGCTGGACTTACCTGGTAGTTGTTGTCCACAGGCTCCACAGTAGGTTGGCCCACACGTTTCACCATCAGTGTGTAGCAGAAAGAGATGGTGAGCACAGGCAGGAGGTAGGCTGCAATGAACTGGTACAGGATAAAAGCCCTCTCATGGGTTTTGGAGGGAAAGCGCTCCATGCAGTACTGACGCGGGCCGTACCAGTAACCCTCCTCTATCCGCTGGTACATTAGAATAGGAGTAGACAAGATCAGAGAGCCTGGACAGAAGAGGGAGATGAGGAATAAAGAGCCATCTGAAATGAAATGGTTTTAGTTTATGTGGGATACCCCAAGGGTCAACCCTGGGACCTCATCTGTTTACACTTCATATGCTGCATTTCGACTCGTTAGCAATAATTTGTCCTATCACAACTACACAGACAACACTAACATCAGCAGCTTTTGACATCTAAAATTAAAATCAAACGTATAGATATGTTGTGTATTGTTGCAAACGTCTACGCAAACAAAACCAGACTTGGGAAGACCAGAGCATTAGTCTGAAGTATGCTTGACCGGTGGCCTTTTCAAATGATCTCTAAGTGGCTCCTGCTGGTGCCAGAGTCAGGACTAAACATGGACTGACCTCCTGCTGGTGTCAGAGTCAGGACTAAACATGGACCGACCTCCTGCTGGTGCCACAGTCAGGACTAAACATGGACGGACTTCCTGCTGGTGTCAGAGTCAAAACTAAACACGAGAATCAGCATTTCAGTTTTATGCTGCTAAAATTTGTATTAGTTTTCTGAAAATGTGAAAAAGGCCTCTAGTTTGACAATAATCAAATCTAAATTCGTCTTAGTTCTGTTTCGCTGTGCAGATGACTGAATAGATTGTTTGCCTTTTTTTTCAGCTACATTCTGTTAGATAATGGGTTTCCATGAAGTGGCTTACAGTCTAGCTTATCCTAAATCTTGACTGAACTAGCTTCATCTCAACTTAGTGTTCCATGCAAAAAACTGGTCTGAACAACGCTAATCAGCTTGAAGATTATCCTGACTATGAGCGCGCTCCCGCTGATGTGACGAGACCAGATCAATGGAGCGACGACTCACTGAGAATAGAAGAAAAACGCTTATTTACATGATCTGATGAACACGAGACCAAAGTGACACGGACTACAGTTTGATTTGCATCGCAAAGTTTCAGTTATAGTGGTTTATTCTGATGCGGGAGCGAGAGGCGGCCCCACCCCTCCTGTTCACTGCTCGAGAAAGACGAGGCGGAGATCCAGAGGATTTATCATCGTATTTGTGAGTAGTAGGCTCATCGTTTTTTAATGCAATGCACAGTTTTCCACTCCGCATGTGGAACTAGTCCCGTGCGTAAAGTTGTCATAACGTTGTAGCGTAACCTGAGCGTAACTCTTCACAACCAAATAACCAATCAGAGCAGAGGATGTCCGTGGTGTGACAGGGGGGTCAGAGACGAGGGAGAGGATGCGATGAAGCGCTTTTGCGCTCAAAAGCAGCAGCACAACTCCACCGCTTGCTCTCACACTTTAGTCCTGCTTTCATTGCTTCATCCTTAAGAAAATAGCTGCATGTCTGTGGGAAATCTTACGTAGTTTAGATTCACGTAGGAGTGGCTACAAGTTAATTTTCCAGTTAAATATGTGGCTTTTTGTGCAGCCAATGTGACGTTTGCTCTTACAAACGCGTCTCTCCACAGCGAGAGCGGCTCAAAAAAGGATGAAAAGAAACGGTCAGAGCGGCTCTTTAGTGCCAATGCAAGTAAATAAAAGTGAATAAAAAGTGACTTTATAAGTTGTGTTGTGACAGACAGAGAGATTTCACACAGTTGTGGAAGTGTGTGAGGATAAACATGAGATTTAAGACGTTTTTTGAGACAAAGCTAAATAATCTTGACTGTTAGCCTGGTCCGACCAGGTTTATGACTGCGGACTTGTTACTGCGGCAACTCAGCGTCACTTCTGGTTAGCCGCGTTAGTGGAACGAATGGAGATTTCATAAGCCTAGATTGGCCATAAGCTTTGTTATCGTTCATGGATAATGTGTGCCTTTATTTGTTTGCGTTCTGATTGTATTCCTGAACGAGCACCTTCTGTACAAACAATACAAATACGTGTCATTATCTTCCTTTATGCCCTTTTGAATTTGTTTCATGTGAAGCCATTTGAGCTACTGCTGTTTTGTTATTATGAGAAAGTACAGACCGATCCAGATGCAGATGCTGACGATCATGGCGACTTTGGGCGTGCGGTGGCGGAGGGACTTGAGCGGGTAAACAGTAACATAGCAGCGATCTCCACTCATGGCTGTCAGAGTGATGCATGTGGCCTGGACTGTTACCTGGAGAGAAGAGGAGGTCACACAAATGTCAAATCATTATGGATGGAGAGCCCTTACAAGTGAGAGCATTATTCTTTCACTTTACAGTCGCATGTAGGTAATAATGGGTCACAACCAATCTTGTAATGCCTCTTCAAAATAACCTTCATAATATTAGCTGTTAATATACTTCTTTGATACTTTCAATAGTGAACGACTTCATCTCATGTAATTTGTACAGCTGAGTGGGTTTTGTTTATTCAGTCTTTAAGGTTGTTGATTTTTTCAATCCAACTTTTGTGTTTTTCAATATGCACATGTGTTTCTCTCAGGCCACGCCTTCATGCACTGGCAATGAGTTACTAGAACACTGAGGTTGCTTGAAATTTACAAAAGATAACGAGTACTCGTTATTATTGTCTTTTACTGCTCATCATGTCCACTTTAAAATTTATAATTCTTTTTTGTTTAGCATACTAAGTGTTACATCTATGCACTGTTTTGAAGACTGACAAAAATTTTGAAATCTATACACCTTAAGCTATGTTTTTGACCAATTTGAAGTACTTTTTTATTTGAAACATTTAATCCCATGCAGTATAGCATGTTTTGTGCAGTGTTGTCACTTTCATTTTTTATGATAACGTAATGGACAACTACGTCTAATTTAAAGTTACTTTTAGGTAGAATTTTAAACTATGGTTGGCTACCATTGTCTCATGTATTCATGGGAAGTACTGGAATGTTCAGTTTATGTTTTAGTCACCAATAAATGCATGAGTGGGCAGGGGAAAACAGGATTTTTTGAGCACTCAGGCATCAGCTGCAGAACAATACAGGCCGACTTCAACATGCATGGATTAATTCAAATCCAGCTTTGAGTATGTTTCTGATGTGAGACTAATGTATTAACAAAGATAATAAGCAAATATTGCTTTGTTTCCCACCACAGCTTTGGAACCAGAACCAATAAGTGTACAGACATCACAGTTGTTTGTCACATCAGGAATAGAGGTTATGCACTGACATCATATTTTTTTGCCTTTTACAGACTAAAATTCATCTCTGGAGTTTTTGTTTTACACAATAAAAAAGTGGCAAAATGGAAACTGACAATAGTGTAGCGCTTCACTAACTTTTTTGGTAATGACAGTTGGAGATTTTTAGCATTTCAACTGCAGTACTGCCATTTATATCCTCATCAAAAAGACTCAGGAACATCACTTTCAGGAAAAAAAGGTAATTTTTCAACTGGTGTAACCCTATCTGTGAGAGTGAGAGAAGTTTTTCTGTTTATCTGCTTTTCTCACAATGTTTACCTGATTTTCTCTTTTTACATATCAATTACAAACCAGAACTCAGCAGAGTTGTTGTGAGTAGAATATTTTCTGAAATATTCTCCCTATTTTAGCTGTATTTTGAGCTCCTACCGGAGATAATGTCCTTTCACTCCATTGCTCTTGCATTTTTTGTCATAACCTCTATTGAGTTAGACCTTTATCTACTGATTGCACAGAGGTAGTAATAAATCTGATCTTGCCCAATATGCTAATGCTGCAATATGGACTTAAAACTAGTGCAGATGTACCTATGACATCACAGACCAGGAACATCTAAAACAGTGTTTTCTGAGGCTCAGAGGGGAACAAAAGAATATCTCACAGAAAAATGTTAAAACAGCATTAAAAACTCAAAAAATTGTTTTAGTGTAACATGTAGCATTTAACGAATCAACACTTTTGTCAGCCGGTACAAGATGTTCCAGAGCATTTATCATTGTCTTTCTTGGGCTAAACACAAAGTGGCATTCGCTGATGTCAAACTCAACTCTTATTTATTGTTCAAAAGTGAAAATTTGCTTCAGGTAATACTTTGTTTTACAGTGTTTGCTTATTTCACATCATGACATTTCCTACATTATTATTAATATTATTTCAGACGCTTCAGAATAAAATGCAGTTCTGTATGCTCCTCTCCAGAACATGAATATAATATAAACAGCAGCTGCCATTTGCATTGTCTTTTTAAGCCTCACAGCAGCTCAACATAAAAGTGTATAGAGGTGGACAACCCACCAGAAGAACAGTCGCAGTAAATGTTTTTTCATGACACATTTGTCTTCAGAAGCACCCCAGTCATTGCAGTGCACAGAGGATATATTTACTTGTAACATTCTTGTTATAAGATGTAACGTTTGGAAATAGTGAAATCTGCAAAAACATAAAGGTTAACAGGCAATTAAAAAAAAAAAGAACTTGACTCATTAAAAATTTGTGAACATTTTGAAATTCTACCTTTAGTGTGAATTCTTTCTTTTCATTTGACCTTCAGTAAAACATGCATTCTTCTAGAAGTTGGTAGTTATTAGTTTGTTATTATCTGCAGCTCTGGTTCTACTTTAATAACTGAAAAACTCCAAATAGATGTGTCAATGAGAGAGTGTGTATAGTTATAGTGGGGCTGCACAATTTTAAAAATAGGATTCTGTTCTCATTTTAAACCTGTTCTGGAGAAGAGCCGAAAAGACAGGTTTGACAAACTAATAGAACTCTATGTATTTTGAACAGAACTAAGCTTTAGCATTAGTAATTTGTAATAAAATACAAGAGGGAATTGTTGTTGTTTGTGGGAGAAATTATGAAAAAACTAAATAAGTCTTTGCAGCTTGCTAATTGAGTTTGTTCAAATTTGTATTATATATATCAAGGAACCTATAATGTGGTTTTACACTTTAAAGGTGTCCATTCTAGGAAAGAAAGACATTTTTAAAATGTTTTTATGAATACCGTTGACATCTAGGGTAGTTTATTTTAACATGTCAGCAGATATATCATTCAGTGCTTAACTTAACTTACGCTGTGATGTGTCAAACACGTAAAAAAAATAAAATAAAAAATCCAGAAGTTAATGGTCAATGTGAAGTTTACTTTGCACATTTACAAAACTGCCATCCCTGCCCTAAAGTGCTGTACAAGACAAAACAATAGACAAGAGAACAAATGACAAAACACATTTAAAGAAGGCAGTAAAAAAATGCCAACATTTTTGCATAATTGCTAAACTTCCTACTTGCATAAACTATTCACGAGTTAAAAAAACAATGCAAAAAAGTTTACTTTTCGGATAAAACGTCTCAACAACCATCATTAGGACTCAGTTGTGACTTGACCTAAATTTCTTGTACTTAAAAAAACATTATTCTCAAGAAATCCACAAGATAGAAAAGTAGTATAAGATCTACTTAGATATTATTGATTTTGTAAGTAAAAATTATATTTTATTTGCATGAGTGGTACTGCTCTGAATCAACAGCATGCCACATAAGTATGGTCTATACATTCAGATACAAGGAATTGCCAACCATAATGAGCTTATTTCAAAGCTATTGTTTATGTGCTAATTGACTGTAAATATAGATTTCAGTGGCAGTATGATAAAAAACAAGACCGAAATAGAGACTCGAAGGGAACATCTAAGAGACAGTATAGCTGTGAGCGTGGGATGTTCCTTATAGAAGATGCATAGAACCGCCTCATAATGAAATACTGCTGTGCTCTGCAAATGGTACAGAAGGAAACTATTGTCCTCCATACATTATTCTTTTCGATTGTTTAAGCTGTGAATAATAGCAGTAATTGTATTTAGTTCATGACCTTAAATAATGTCATGAACTTAATTATGGGCAAATGTGACAGCTCCAGTAGTTTGTCAGGTTTGTAATTTTATGTTTGGATGATGGATCAAAAGTCTCAAGAGTAAAAAGATTCATGTGGACTCAATGTAATCATGAAAAACTATGAAATGAAAGATTTACAGTAACCAAAGGAAGAACAAAAGGAACCGTAGCATTATTATTTTCGATTTGGTTCCACAAGTGTGTCATATTTCTGTATAGGCATGATGACCGTGATCTAGATCTTGAAAACAGAACCTGTTTGGAGCATCAGTTTATTAAGTTTTATTAGTTTTACCGCAGCAAAGGTGCAGTTATTGAGGAAAAAATGACAAAAGTTGAATGTCACATGAATATGAGTTCTGAATGAAAATAGTCCTGTGTGTAATCTGTGTCATCAAAAGGACAATTTCTTTAAAAATTCATGAGGAAAAATTGCAGTGAAATATCTAGCAGGAAAAATCCCAAGGACCTCCTATCATTTCCAACAATGACAAAAAAAAATCTGAAATTCAGACCATCTGAAAATGTGGATGAATTTCTCCTGCTCTTTCTCAGGTTGCCATTGTTTCCTACAAAGCCTGTCTGTTGTATAATAGGACTTTCAATGAGCTCTGCCTTAACATTTTCAATTTATTTTAAATTCCTCATAAAACTTCTTTTTAATTCAGTTATTCTCACCGTTCAAAGTGAAACTAAATGTATATCACCTTTTTTCACTGTCAGACTGTGTGTCTGGGGTCAAAATTTAATTATCGACTGTTTCCAAGCTTGTGCAAGCTACGGTCAAACGCTGTTAGTGCATTTTCAATTCACATCGACGTCACATCGAGTTGACGCCACAGCCGAGCCCCCAGGTGGGTTATCTAAACTCCACCTCTTGACATCGCCACTGTGGGGAGTTTGTATTGGAATTGAAAAACAGTCACCCATGATCAAGCAGGTGATGCAAGGTGCAAAAGGTCGCAGGATCGAGACTCAAGGCTGTTTCTTTTTCTCATTTCAGTTTTAAACAAAATACTCACATTAAATCATCTGCATATGTAAAAGAAAGGTTTCATACATATGTTTGCAAAGTTAATAAAAAAGAAATCTAGAAATGCAAGTAAGCAACTAGAACTGTGCTGCACAGTCTCACAGCTGTACACCTCACCGCCCATCAGGACCACTCCAGTTACAATCTATCCATATTTGCTGCTGTCAATCAATAACTGTTCACCCACTGGCATCTCTTAAAAGGCCTCCAGGCATCTCCCACTTTTGCGAGTCTGTTAGCTTTGCAGTTGTGGGCGGAGTAAGTCTCTGACCGCTCGTTAAGCTTGACTTTAACCACAAGTTTTCTCAAAGTAGTGTTATTCTGCCCTTAGCTCACTATAGCCTAATATTACCAAAGAAAATTTAGGCAAAAATAGTTTAATGACTTTCCTTTGCACTGGTATTGGAGTCAGTTAGACATCAGAGGCCAAAACTACAAAGCCTCTGCTTCACAAAGACCCTAGACGACATCTGTTTGTGCTCCAAAGGTTCTGAAACAAATTCAGTTTGAATAAGGGATCGTTTTAGTCAGGTGTTTAGTGAAAAAAGGCTAGTGCCTCGATGTTCGAAGTATGAACTTTTCTGCTGTAACAAATGGTACGATACTTCATATAAGATAAATGATTTGGACAATTTGCTAAAATATTAACCAAGTAAGATTGATAATTTAGCTCAAATGACTCGCCCGAGGCTTTCTGTCATTAGCATAATAGCTCTAATCTTTGAGCTTCATCCATTTTCACGAGTTGACGTGTCAGTCACAAAGCTACAGAGCGATAACATTTAGTGCATTATTAAAATATGCACAGAATACAAATGAACTAGTTGTTATTGTTGCAAATTATGACAAAAGCTCTTCATGTTCCGTCAGAATTCGAGACAAACCCTGTTATGTACGGAAGATCTCCATGGACTATTAAACTAATCACTCGCCTCCAGTCACAAGGGTCGTCACGTGTTCTAGGCTTAAAAGGCTCAGATCTTGGCAGGATGCTAACGAAGAAAAAGTATGAGAAAGACAGAGATAGATAGAGAAAGAGAGACACAGACACACTGAGAAAGAGAGAGAGACACAGAGAGAGAGAGAGAGAGAGACTGGTGTTAGAATTATGAAGACAGTTGGGAGAGATTGTGATAGGCCTAGTTTGGCTGAAAGAGAGAACACTATAATAAGGCAGTGTACCATTGCTGTGCCTTTTGCTTATTTACACATTTTATGGCATCGTAAAAATCTATTGTTACAAATGTGTATTTCACAACTATCAGAGACTAAAAATAACACTTAACAATAATAAACCCAATTCTTAAAAAGACCCGTTTGGTTTGTTTGTGTGTTTTTTTTTGTTTTTTTTAAACAATGAAATAGCTTAAAATCTATTTCCCCCAGTACAGCTTGTTAATGTATCTGTTCAGGTGAAAATAAGTCTGCAATGTGCTGACTATGTCAAATAATGTCCAGTGACTTTGTTCACCAAAATCCACTCAGTTTGTCTGTTATTGTTGTTATTGTTGTTGTTGTTGTTAGCATTGTGGGTAACTGTTAGCATACCGACACTTCTCACCAACAGCTGTGACAAAGCTTAAAACACATTGTGGTGAGCAATTCGGAGGCTCAGATTTGCATTAGCTACATGAGCAAAACATGTGACTGATCTTAAAGTTTAAAATAAATGATTTCCGTTTGCTTTAGGAAACCAAAATCGAGTATAGCACCTTTAAATATTGTTCTGGTGGATATTACAGACCATAACTGTGGCAGTGTGCTAAAATGGAACATCCTTTTTTTTGGCATGCCTAATTCACACCTATGCAAAATTCATGACTAACAGAATGGAGAACAGCTTTTATCCACAGGCTGTCAAAGCAATTACTCCACTTATGTAGCTTACTGTAAAATTGCATTGCCTTACCATGGAGGAGCCAACTGTATTTCATTGTTTTTTCCCACAATGACAAAATAAATTCTATTCTATTCTATTCTATTCTATTCTATTCTGTCTAATCAGTATCTTAATATGCCACACTCGGATCGTCCTAACTTTGGACGACGAAATCATTGGCTATCTCTTCAGTTTCAGACCCTTCTGCATTCAAACAGAATGTAGGAGGGGCTGACTGGTCAGGCAACGAGTTCACGGGGATTCACGCTCAACTTGGGAGTTTCAGGGAGTTTACGTGATCTCTGGCACTTGATATGTAAACAAGGAACACTTGCGCCGTGTTTTGGGCTTATTTCACGTCACTTCATTTCTGTGGATTTTTCGACGCATAATGGGTAAGTACGGGACGTTTATTTGCTCCTGTGTGTTCAATAGTCGCGTATATGTCGAGCATTTTGCTGTATTTGTTGTAGTAGCAGAAACGTAATGTTTTTACTTTGAAAACCACCGGATTCACTTCACCCGCGAGCGCTTGGTTTCCTGTTTGTCGTGTCTTCTTTTCACAACTTTACCAAAAAGGGCTCCGGAGCGCTCCGGCAGTCCGGAAAAATTTAAATGAAACGGAAACGATACGGACGTACGGAGCAGAGCCGCGCGGCTCGCCGGACCGGACGGATCGCGGTGTGAGAGCCTCTCATTACTTTTCAAGAACGGAAAGCCTCCGTACGCCGGACCGGAGTACGGACTGGATCAGTGTGAGACCGGGGTAACACAGATGTAGACATTTGGTAGATTTGTCTTTTTGTAAATAGAACATACCTTTAGGCTCATAAAAATAGGAGCTAGTTATACTACAGACAGTAAGTATATAGTGTATAGGCTACTCTTTCTAAATTCTGAATTGTTATACTTGTTGATCAGCCACAACATATTCACTCTCTAAAACCCAGAGAAAGCATAAAGTTTGAAAAACATGGGATTCTCCAGTGCAGAAGTTGTGGTAGTGGCTCCTCATCCATTATTTACAATGTTATTCAGTCGGGGTCTGTGTTGTCAGAAAAGTGACACTTTTCCTCCCGCTGGTACATTTTGGAGTAGGCACTGAAACAAAGAGGAATGCTGCGTGCAACTGTAGAACTGTGGTAATGACAGAACTGCAAAACAAAGACAAATGAACAAACCGCTGCTGAGGAGAGACTGCAAAACAAGTTCAATTAGAGAACAAAGTTTCCAGTTACAATAAGTTTAAACATGACAAACTGCAATAAACTTTTAGGTTTTAGGGAGACACAGTTATTCATGAATGTGGGTTTATAAGGAAATGAAAGAAATCAATGCAGAAAATAACACTGAGAAGAGTAGAAAAATTTAGTTTTCTAGGCAATAGTTCTTTTAAAAGCAGCTCTGGACATTCAGCGGAATACAGAAATAAAAATTGTTTTGCATTTGTTCTATCATCTTATACAGTTTTGCATGTATTTTACTAAAAGAATGTTTCACTGCTCAGAATTAAATTGTTTATGAGAATTGACAAACAATGAAATATGGCTTTAACTGTTGTATAAGATCAACACAGCATTTATCACTGAGTAAAAATAGCACCAAATTCTGGCTAGTAAAAATCAGTCTCTCACTTTTGAGTCAAGCATTTTTTGCTATTTTTTCACAGAACTACGTTCATGTGGCAATAAGTATTTGGAAAAAATTATTGATTTTCATAGAAATCTTTAAATAAATGTTAATGCATAAATGGTAATGCATTTCTTTTTTCTGATGTAAGTTTTCAAACACTCCAAACTGTAAACATTGTTATCTGATTAAGCTTATTTTATAGACTGAACATTGAAAACTGACACATTTTCAGGCACACCTGCAGCAACCAAGACACACTGGTTGATAAACACTGCTATAGATTATACAAATAAATGTATTTCGTTTCACTTCCACATAGCAATCATTTTAAGTTTTACTGTTTGTTTTGGTAATAACTTATAATAATTTCAATAAATTTTCAAACTCTTATTACTGTATTAAACTGTAACTTTCCCGTATTTTGAGTGATTCTGTCTTTTGCAAGGTGTAAATGGAACGTCTGATATCATAAATGATTTTGCTTATCTATTCTAAATGACAAAAAAGCATGTTTTTTAACCGCCCGGTCCAAGCCCCTGTCAAAGCTTCAAAATTAAGTTTTCCATTTTGTAAGGAAACTTTGATCTTAAAATAAATTGAGCCTTTGCAATTTGCTAGTAGCTTCTTTAAAATGGCTATTTTGATTGAATTTCAATTATTTTTACAGCTCTAGATAAAATGTCTTTTAAAAATTCTTAAAAGTTATTCATAAGTCTGTTTGTGCTGCAGAAGTTTCTGGATGTGATGTTGATGCAGTTGTTCAACACGGTGTTTTCAATGTATTCATGTTCCCTGTTGTTCAAATGACTAATAGATTACATTAGGCAGACTTACATTATTTCCCTGGGTGGTCCTTTGAGCCATTATTGTTCATTATTAAACCCTCCAGTCTTTCCTTCTTATCAAAGACAAGGCCATTTTGAAACATGTAACGCGTTCTGCTTTCTCTAATCACAACAATTAAACTGCAATTAGTCCCAACGTGCGCAACGTTGTTCAGGCTATGCTTCAAATGTGCTGACTTTTTCCCATCAAAGCCATTAGTTAGACCTAAATAAGTGGTATATCTATCTGAACATTCACAATTAAAAATCCTTTTAACCTGGCGTGCCCTTTCGCTGAGTGGCGGTTTACTTCTTTAATCCCAAATGGGTCGTGTTCAGTAAGTCATTTATGCCTGAGCTGTAAATGTAGTCTTTTCTATTAGCTGTCACTCAAATTTCCATCTCCCGAGGTAATCATAGAGGCACCGGTTTAAATCAAAGAGTGCACGGCATATAAGTGAGTTCATCCGGATGATGTGGAGAAGCAGTAATCAGTTTTTATCTGTTAAGAGCTATTAAAGTTATTTTAAAGTCTGTTTACTTGAGAATTATGGGTTTCTAAGAGCTAAAAATAACCTACTTCAGTCATTTATTAGCTTGCTGCATCAAATCAGCTTTCATTTATTCCTTTAAAGTCTCTCACTTAAAAAGGAATGTAATACCTGCTTTTTCAAGAGTTTTTTTTTAGCTTTGCCTGAAGTGTTACACATTGGCATTAAACTTATCTTTTGACATGCAGTTTCTGTCTGCTATCTATTTTCTCCTTTCTGGGATTAGCCTGTCCTCGTCTTGCTAGATGAGTTGTTTACCCTTTCTAATGGACTCTGACTCTGCAGACTTAGAGCTGATGTAGTGAGTCTGGGTTGATTGCAGGTTGGGATTTGAGTCTCACAGGTCTAATATAAAGTGCTTGACACCAGTTACACCTAATTGTTCTGCACCTCCATTGAGAAAATTTGCTTCTTTGTGTTCGAATAAAAAAACTCAACTCAAGAGGAGAATGCAGTCTCCCAAAATATAAGAGCTCTTTTGCTAGATCTGCCTTTTCCTTTGTCTCTGTAAATCAATGGAACACAATGCCAACTGAGATTATTAAGTGTGCTGAATTTAAAACATTTGCACGCCTAACCTAAACATGACTCTTAAAAAGACAAGTTTGCACCCATTCAGGAATCTAATGTATGTGTAAAGTATGGCTGAATAAAGCAATGTGTGAATGTGGGCTAGGATTATGTGATTGAAATTAAATGTGAATTTTGTATATACTGTATCTAATGTTAAGGTCAAGAAACCATCTACATCTACCATACAAATTGCAGCATCAACCTGTCTGGGACCTGTACAAATAAAATCATACCATAACATATCATACCATGTACGAACTTCGGAGCACAGTGAACAGGAGTTAATGTAACTGGCAGTTTGCAAAAAACTTGTGCGTGTCCCGAACCAAGCCCACAGTTACATGCCAAAAGGGGTCTAGGGTTGTCACAATACCTTAAGATGTAAAAAAGACCTGGGAGTAGAACAAAACATTCCTTCACAATGATAGGAAGCGCTGACATCGACAGATCAAAATGTGATGTATGAACGCTCAGCCAATTAACCCTGTTTTCTGACACCTCCTGCTTAAAACCCCAAAAATCAGAAGAATTGTGAGGCCTGCTTTCACCCGCCTTTCAGTCAGAGGTTGTTTTTTTTTGTAGGCTTTGCTAAAATATCACTACCTTTACATGTAGCTAATACACCTTTCAGGCAGAATAACCTGACTGTTCTCTAAACCCACAGGTTTAGATAACAGTCCTGTGGGTTATCTAAGCTCTCCTTCTGACACTCCTGCTCTGGAGAGTTTGAAAGCGGTCTTCTTTTGTCTCAGCTTGTTGAGCAAGTGTTGCGAGGTGCAACAGTGTGCAAGTTCGAAAAAAGTTAGAAAAGTGGATTGTACATAATAGATCCCCTTTAATCTCTTCACTGTGAAAATTCCCAAAATGTCAGATTATGTTAGATGTTTAATAATGAACACTACAAATTAAAGTTAGCCACAGTGTGTAATCGTATAGCTAAACACTGATCTTTGTTTTACAGTGAATATTGGACCAAAGGCAGTGCCATCCTTCTATCTATAATGCGTCATAGCTATAAATATCACAAGCTTGAGGTTGTTTGAGTCATACAGCGAGAGTCATATCTGATATATAATACAGAGCTGTCAGTCTTTTCTCTGGGGTTGCCTCAGTCAACTACCACTGATACAGCGACTGTTCATTTGTCACATAAAGATAAGGGACGTCTATATATCAGACATGTAGACAGTTAAATTGCTGTAATTTACCCGTCATCTTCTATGGGTATGTTGTCTGTTGTTGTCTTTGAAAGAATTCTGATTTCTGGATTATGCACAACAACATGCGAGAAATTATAAATCTTAAAACAGCACAAAAAAGCAGTGAACATCACAGCATTTATAGTGAGGTGCCAACGTCAAGACGTCGCCACTGCCAGCCACTCAGGGCTGGCGTAGTGGTATTGGGCTTCTGTGAATACGCGAGGGGGCGTATCCCAGAGTGAGACATCTCACTCATGCTACTCAGAGAACCGGGGTTGCGAAAGTAACCTAAAGTTTCTATGTTCTGTGCAGTATACAGTCATTGAAGTCTAGCTGAGGCTCTCTTATTGCAGTGGTTCTCAAACCATTTCTGGGGGTTTCCTGATGATGTGTGAAGTTTAACATTGATCTCTCGATCAAGCTTTGGCCCCATTAAACTGTGATGATAAATGCAGATTTCTGTTTACAAGTCTATCATTGAATTTATCTACGTCTATGGCTTCAAAGTAATATCTGTGAGTAGCGTGTTTGGGGGTTCCAAAGGTCTACGGCTGTTATTTTGGGGTTTGTGACTTAAAAAGATTGAGAACCACTCAACCACTTTTTATTATTTTTTTTTTTTTTCGAAAGATCAGATACATTTTTTGGTTGTGTTTTTTGAATCGAGAGCTGTACAGCTTCTCCATTGGTGAAACAATGTGTTTTGGAGCAGCAGTCAGACTTTTTTCTGTTCTAGACATCTGTATAGAGGGATTTTAGGTCAACGTCTCTTTCTGCCCTATACTGCGCATGCGTTATGCAGAAAGACCCGTTCTCCATCTATTTAGCTGGGAAATAAAAAATAAAACAATGAAACGGGATACAGCTGTTTCGATCAGGTATGAACTGGTCTGACAGACGTCTGTCTCCTGAAGCTTGACTTAGCAGCATAACTTTTGTTTTGGCACAGTGATAAACTCTTGTAATTAACTGACAACGAAGCTTTTTTGACTTGGTTCCACTGTTTGTGTCTATGAGCGACGGCTCTTTCTACAGGTGGGGTGCGCGCACATCGCCCGTGTTGATAAACAAAAAAAACCTCTATAGTTCATGTTCATAAAACTATTACCAAAAAACATTTTTGATTAGTTTATAAAAGAACAAAAAATATGATGATGAATGATGATGAAGAAGAAGAAGAAGAAGAAGATGATGATGATGATGATGATGATGATGATGAAGATACTGCTGCTGCTGATGATGAAAAAGATGATGAAGAAGAAGATGATGATGATGATGATGATGATGATGATGATGATGATGATGATGACTTATTTCTATAGCACATTTACAGAGACAGATAGACAGCTCAGAAGAAGCAAGTGAGTCACACACAACTGGCCCCTCAACCTCCGACCACCACCAAGGACGTCTTTAAACTGCATGTTATTGGTTGATTGGGAAAAGTGCCCAGAGGAAACCACCCAGACACGGGAGGAACATATTAAATACACACAGAAAGGCTTGGACTGTGCAGGAGTCAACCTTTCTGCTGTTAGGTAAGAGCGTTATCCACTCTGCCACCATAAGGAATTTTTTTTTTAATGATTAACCAAATCATCTTAACCAGTCCTAGTTCTTAGTTCAGTCTTCCTGAGATCTTACAATTTTGAGTCACGACTCCTCACAATCAGAAATCTCAGACTGCCATAATAGTGCACTGATACAAGTCAAACCAACTTTCTGAAACATATTTTGGCTTTTTTTGATGCCCCATCCCAATTTGCAAGCTGATGTTTGATGGTTTCCAAAGTTTGTGTCCAAAGTGTTTTGTCATACCGTGACAGCTAAAATAATTTGCTTTTGATGGCATTTTAACGTTCTCTATTTAGACATACTTTTGCCCTTGTGAAAAGGTATGTAATTGCTTGCTTATTTCTACTTTCAGTAAACACTTTTAGTTTGTGATTTATTTTGTAAAAGTTTGTTTCGATGAGAAATGCGTTCAACATTTTGCCATATCACCTTGACTCCTCAAAGGCTAATAACTCCCACAGCATCCTTCCTCCAGGCTTAGGCTATTGACAAAATCCTCTGAAATTAAGCATGGATTTGTGCCATTCTGTTCCATTGTTTTCATTGTTTTCGTGTCATGCATATATTTCAAACTGGCCTCTGAAACGCTGCCTGCTGTCGTCCGATTAGTTTCATGTTTGTGAAATGTTTAATCTTTATCCATTGTTCAACATCCCTCTGAATCCAGACCAGAAACACAAAGAGGAGACAGCTTCGTGGAGGAAGGAAATATTGTAGACATGGCTGGTTATTAAAAGTTTTTTTTTTTTTTTTTTTTCTCAACTTAAGCACAAACAAAAGCATCAGGATACCTTTAATGAAATAGATGTGGTGTAATGTTTTTTTCTTCTTGTCATTGTTTTATAAGTTGTATTGATGCACGTTTTAGAAATCTTATTTTTATTGCAAACATATAGCAATACATCATGATTATTTTATTAAAGTTGCACTCTGGACATTTCAGATATGATGTACATGTCTTTTGGACTCTATGGTCACATATTGCTTTGCCTTGAATGTTTACTTCAACATTCAAGATATAACCATAATTTAAATTGCCATATTTTTCTTTTATCACTGGGGAACTTTACAAAACATAATCCTAAAAACAAAATTATCTTAATCCATTCAAAATTTCTTAAGGACTTAATGCAAAATTGACAAAAGTTTTGTCTGTGGGATCTTGTTCATTTCCCTCTGCGTCTCAGAAACACTTTTTTAAATGTCCCAGTTCTGTGAGCTTATAGGTAGGTACATCTTTGATATCTTTTTATGTCCAAATTATCCACACTCTTTTTAAGCATTTTTGCTGAATTTGCATACAAGGCTAAATTGATTTGATTATTTCCCTTGTGTAATTCTTTTATAACTTTAGTAGCTGTAGCTCTAGCTTGATTTCTGCATGTCTGCTGCTACACTTTTTTATTATTCGGGCACAAAAAGTCTCTTTAAGGTTTGATACCTGATTTTGCTTCCTTAAAATGTAAACAAACATAAATAAACAACAACAACAACAACAACAAAGACTAAGTGGAATTTGGTGAACTAACAGGATTTAATAGATGTAGACAGGGCATGTGAACTAATTTCCACTTGAATATACATGAACAAGACATCTGTGCTGGACGAAATAGATTTTAAGTTATTTCATTGTTTAAAAAAAAAAAAAATCAGGTCTAGTCCCTTGAATGTTTTTTAAATGTGAACAATAATCTTTTGTCATTGTGGAAAACCTCATGTCAGTAAATAACTGTTTGTGATCATTTGGAACAATTCAATTTTCAGTAATATTCACCGTCATTTGAAAGCATTTGTTCTGAAGATGTAGAAACACCTTCTTAATATTTTACCTCAGTTCTTTTCAGTGAACTGTACCTAATGTTCTTCCTTTCCTTTCAAATGCCTTATTGAAAGCGGCACTAGTCTAAGGTGTTGTTTTGAACACAGGAGCACGGCGGCGAGGTAAGGAACAAGACAGATGGAAACATTAAACAGCATTGACAAGTTTCTATGATCCAATTTTGTTCGAATGGGGCTTCAAACTGTTTTTAAAATTAGTTCCTAGATTGAATTTGGCTGAGACTGTCTGATTGTATTATTATAAAGATGATGGTATTGAATAGACTTTAGATCAGATATCATGCTGTTTGAGGAGTATTTTTTGTTTAAAATGTGAAACAAGTAGAAGGGAAGTTAGTGAGACTGAAGAACAGGAGGAGGGATGCACTGCTGAGCATCTTGTCTCTGCTCATGACCCGAATAATTCTGAGTAAATGAGAAAGTCAAGACGTAGGGAGTCAAAGAGGCCAGAAAAGAGATTGTTTGGTCCTCACGCAGACACAGGGAGATTAGATTATTTAAACTTCATTGTGTCCGAAGGGGAAACATACACATAAGGTTCACCGCTCACAGCTGCTTGGACATTATCAAGTGTAAAAACAACTTGCTGGTATAGTTAGTCGTAACAATTAGAAATAAAGTTGTGGCATGAAGATGTGCTGGAGAAGTGTCCAAATAAGCAGAGAAAGTCTGCACCGCAAATGTAGATCCTAGAGTGATATTTCTTTCTACACCGAGTTACATTTAAGCGTTTTAGCCCTTCATCGACATGAAAAAGCTAAGTGTGTCTTGTACATTACTTTGGTGAACATCACGTGACCTAGGTTTGTGTATAAAAATGATTTACACAATATTTTCTCATGAATAAATATTTACTCAAATCAGTAAAATACACTTGACCTAACCAAAATATCATTTCCTACACATATCAAAAAGTACCCCATCATAAAATATTGTAAGAAGACAGATCAACTGATCTCAAAGATATGCAAATGGTGGAGGGTCCGACCATCCAGACCAAAATCTCTAACTCATCTAGTTGCTTCTAACTCAATCATTTGGCTTGTTGATGTTACATTAATCAACCTTTATGGACCTCTGGCCACACCTTGGTTGATGGTTTGGGACTAAAACCCTCTTGACTATTCATAATCTCTTTTTTTTTCTGGCTAACACCTTGTGAAGTTTGACTGAGTCAGGTACAGGTCAGGCTCAAAGCCAATGCGTCCAGGTACATGAGTCTCAGAGCAACACCTGCTTGTCGTTTTATGCTCTGAAGCTTTGGCTGGGATTCTACTGCATGACTCTAGCCTCACATGTATCTATATTTCTACACAGAAGTACAATAGAGTGTATAATATACTGTATATATCAAGTACTTTTTAACAATGTAAAATACCCACATATAATACAAGACATAATAAAACAAATGTTAGATGCATTATAATGCAATATCTCATAATAGTGGATATATTATGACAGAACAGAAAAAGATTTTGATCCTTGGTTTATATAATATAAGCTACCAAGGATTTTATTTTGTATCACATATTTTTGATTTTCGTACAAATAGGCTCTGTTTATTGGAGAGGTTGACTTTTGTGCACCTCGCTTCATGAACACTCAGAGTGATATTCAAGTCTGTATGAGCTTCCACACAATGAGTTTTGGGCTTTGCTTATTTCTGACTTCCATATTTCAATCTAAGATTGAGGCTGTAGAGGGACGAGCTGACCCAGGGATATTGAGAAGAGCATAGCATTAAGTTTCAGAGAGATGAATTTACTAAGAAACAGAAGACTAAATGTAACAGTGACAGTGGTAGTTCGGCCAAAAAGACACAATAACAAAAAAACAAAAAACAAAAAAAACACTAAACCTAAAAAACTCCAATTTCAAATTAATTTAGTTTGGAAAAAATATATATTCTGAATGATACAAGGACTTTAACAATCTTATTAACTAAATTAACTAAACCCAACACGATTATTTAGTTAAAAAATGCATTACTTTGCATTTTTTGCATGATCATTCTTGCTAATCAAAGCCTGATTTCATCAGATCTCAAAAGCTAAGTAAAGTCAGGCACTGGTTAGTAGTAGATCACTGGAACACCAGGTGCCACAGCAGGACAGTCAAAAGTGAATTGTATTTATATTATAATATATATAAGCGCGTAGGGGCCAAACACAACGCACCAGGATTTTGGAGCAAGATGGCAAGCGAAATGCCTCGCGCAGGCAGGAGACTGGCTCCACTTACGCACCTACTTCTGTGGGTCAGATCTTGCACACAGCACGCCAAAGTACCGAGCAGCCGCGCGCCCCGAGGAGAAGCGGTTTTCAATCAAACTGCACAGAAAATAGGTCTGTACTGATGCATTCTAAAGACTCCGGCAGCACTACAGCCTCTCACACACTGTTGGCGTAATGACGTGCAGGTCAGAATCTGCGAGAGGTGGGTTGGGGCAAGGATGAAATTCGGGACACGTGGGACAGATTCGGGATTCGGGACAAATGCGTGAATTTCGGGACTGTCCCGAATTTTTCGGGACGTCTGGTCACCCTAACCTGGATTGTTTCTTGTCTTTAGGTTAGTGATTCTCAAAGTGTGCCTTGTCGCAACCTCCTTTTTTTAGGTTTATGTACATCACAACTATAAGGCTGATTGTAGGCTTCAAACTGGTTTAAACAGTAAATTATTTATTACATTTAACAAGTGCATTATGTAAAATGGATTTCAAACATAAAAGTGTTTTATCCTTGTTCTGTACACAGCCTCAGAGGTCCCCAGATATCAATACTTTCAATCATCAAACTCACATTATGTTCGCTTTTGCCTTTATTCTTGAATACAGCATATTTTTGTTTGTACTTTATAGGGTCTGCAACATGATCTGTACATACCTGCTGGAGAAAAGCTACAAACTTGCACATGAAGTTGCCAAAGATCCATCCGGGCAGAGGGTACAGAGTGGCAGTGAAAGGGACACAGCACACCAGGAAGATGATATCTGTGGCAGCCAGGTTAGCTACGGACACAAAAGACATATGTATGAACAAGAGAGCAGATGTGAAGGTCTCTTACACAGCAGCAAATTATCTTCAGAGTGTAGAGTCCATTCTTCACAGGGAAAAGGAAACAATCTGAGGAAAAAGGGACACGTCTGAAGAACAGCAGAAATGATCAGCTCTATTTGGTTTGAAGCATGTGAAGGGCACTTTGATGGAAAAAGCCCCTCATGTTTGCTTATGTAAGAGAAGATCACATTACATAACACCATCAATCTCCCTGTCTCTAATCTTAAGAACAACAAACATTGTTGTGACAGTTTTTGAAGTTTAGTAAATACTGTTAACAAAAATAAGCAAGTTTTTAAATGTAATCTAGTCTCTAAAAACTGATTATTTGACTCTCCAAGGAAACAAAGTTGTAACATTTGCATGTCTACGTCAAAACTTTCTAAACATCTAAACTGTCCAACTGTTCTATGCTTCCCCCAGCTGTAATAGTAAACACTTTCTGTATTTTTAAAAGAACCTGCAGCAATATCTATAATTAAGCTCAGTATAAAAATGTTGAATCTGTCATTCTTCTCCATCTGTCCTAGTTTTACTTCCCGATGTTGTCAGGTGTCATAGGTAACTGCTTTTTCTATTGGATTCTGGGCGGCAGAGACACGGATATCAAACCTTTGCACGTGTGGAAATGGCAAGATTGGCAATTCCAATAGACCATCTTAGAGGCTATCATAATTGAAGCTCAGAGAGAAGATAGCATTGTCCTTTTTCTGTGTCCCATTCATGCCAAATATTTAATCTTCCTATTTGTTTTGTAGCACAGTCTAATCCCATTACGCTGGCCGGGGCATTATTTTGCAGGAAGGCGCAGATGGTGAGGTCCAAACCTGTTATGACTGAGAATATTAAAACAGTTTGAGCAGCGCCTTGTAGTGGCCTTTGGGTAACCGCTATCATCAAAGTGTGAAAGGCTTCTATAGTGAACAGTATACGTGGGCTAAGGCGCGTACACGTGAAGGGAAATGACACGTTTTGCCTGTGGCGCTTTGCTTTTGAATGAATATTGAACGGAACTGTGATCTAACCCTGTGACGAATTTCTAATCTGTTCAGTTACGGTATGTTCAGTGCTTTTTTATTTATTTTTGTTTTATGGGCTCAAACTATGTTATCTGAACGATTTCACAATTAAAATTTAAAAGAAGACGTAATGTTTCTATCTGATATAAATCGAATCTATGACATCCTATGTTAGATTGTGGACATTTGGATTTGCAATATTGAACTGAAACGACTAAAAGTGTTGCATACATTTAGCCTGAAATGTGAACAGTTTGACCCCCATGTGGACCATTCCCTTTTGGAGAGCTGCAATATAGAGGATATTGGGTCAATGTCACTTTAGCTGGGGAAACTTCTTCGAATAAAACAACAAACTGGATGAGAACTAGCTGTTTCGATCTGGTATGAACCGGTATGACAGACATCTGGCTTCTGAAGCTGAGAAGCCGTTTTTTCACTCACCTGAATGTAACTTTTAAAGGTCGTAGGGTCAAATTTCATTCACAAATGTTGAATCAGCAACTTAGCATTTGTTTTTCACAGAGTGAAAAACTCTTGTAGTTAGCTGACAACAGCCCTGGCTCGAGCTCCAGCTTGGTCAATGTGCTGCAGCTCTTTCTGCATATCGGGTGCGTGCGCTTTGCCCGTGTTGATAAACAAATATTCCCTCTACAACAGTAACTAGTGGACTGGTTTGACTCTGTGTGGGCCATTCCCGTTTGGAGACCTGCAGCGAACTGACTTAAGTAAGAGAATTGAAGTTTATTCAAATTTACAAGAATCTCATGACAAGGTTAATGCCGGGTGTATACTGACTTAAGGTTAGATGTGGTTTGTGACTAGCGCAGGTCCTTCAGGACTTAGAAAGTGCATAAAATCAATGCTCCCTGTTACACAAACTAGACTAGGCTCAAGTGTACATAAAGCTTAGATAAAAGAAAGCAAGGTAATTAAACATTGATTCTGGTCAAATTTGTTTTATATATACTCACCTTAAAGTTCTATCCTTTGGTAAAGTTTGCATTCTTTGTAAAATCTTTCTGAACTTGGAGCAATGACAATGAACAGGTGCACACATCACTGCTGGTTTCTCAGATCATTTTCCTCTGCACCTGTTCAACTTGCTCTAAATTACATTCAAATTAACCAGATGACGTTCCCTGAAATTTTTGGTTAACCATAAGATCTAGAGAGGTTGAAGATATATGTATAGAGAAATAATATCTACATTTATTTTAGATGCTATTCAAATACAGAATATCAAGTATCATCAGTTCAGTGTTTCTAAAGTTGTGGTACGTGTACTGCCTCTCTCTCTGGTGATACATGAGGCAGCCTGTTCCACCAGTTGGCATTCTTGTTTAAAGATACAAATATACCAGTATGCATATTTTTGTCCTTCTTTGGGTTAATCATTGAGCTTTATTTATGGTTTAGACCCTAAATTTTGTTATTCATTTTAGACCTAGTATGGTGTATTCGTGGGCCTAGTTTGTGTTTAGATCTTGTTTTGGACTGGGTTTGAGAGCCATTGTTTCCAAGCCACTTACAACTGCAATAGGCTCGCCAAAAAGTGGAAGATGCCTGAGGGTCTTTTAAAGGATGCCAGGTGGCTTTGATTGACAGCACGAAGTATGGACAGCAAGCTTGGCAGCATGAATTTTGTGTGGAAGCGGTCCTGTTGTGCAGTGAAGTTTTACAGCTGCTGAGGCTGTGCAGCACAGGAATAGTTGCTTACGTCCCTTTCAAGATTATTTTTTAACTTTGCAGACATATGTATGAAACCTTTCCTTTACAGCAGCACATGAGCTCATGTGAGTATCTTTTACTAAAATTTAAAACTGAGAGACATGAAACAATAGCGCGAGATTCGAATCTGTAACCGTGAGCCAAATGACTCTTGATGCCATTGTATTTCAACTTCCCACTGCAGTGGTGTCAGAAGGAGAAGTTTTTACAGCTCGGCCTGGGTGGCTGAAAATGCCCTTACAGCAATTGACCATTGTAGCAGCACAGTCGTTATTTTGTACATATAATGCAAAATGAGCGATTTGACACAGAAACAGAAATGTCCAAGAAAGACCGTAACAGTATATATTTCAATTTTGACCCCATGCACATAGTTTGAAAAAAAGTTGATTCTGCGTTTAGTTTCACTTTTAAGTCTATATTATTTCATATACTTTTTGCATGCCCATATAAGTTGTGTTGTATATGTGTTGTTCTTTGTTGAACATTAGCACAGAAGCAAGTTCCTTGTTTGTGAATTTGTTCACTGACAAATGATTCAGATTTTAATAATTCTGCTTTTTTAAATTTATATTTGTAGTAGTGTAGTAGTCAAGACCGCACTAATCGAGACCAAGACTTGCTCGAGACCGAGACAAGACCAAGACCACAAAGTGCCGAGACCAAGACCACGCCAAGACCAATCGAGACCAGGCCAAGAACAATGTAAAATAACATTGTTCAAGAATATGCCATGGACAGAGTTCAACAGTATAAAAAATGTATAATCAAGATATTTGAGGACACACTTTTACATTACATGTCTGCAACTCGCTTTCCAAATATACAAAACAAATACATGAATAAATTATTTCAAATATAGTTTATATGTGTTAGTGAGGCCTTCTCCTTTGCCGAGATAATCCATCCTGCCTGTAATAAAAGGACACTCCATGTTCAGGCTTTGAGACCATACAATTGCCACCAGTGCAGTGTTATAAGTGTTGTTTATATGTTTTTTTTTTCACTAGATCGATGTCTCTTTAATTTCCTCCACACTTACCACCACTTTTGCATTTTGTAACAAGACAATACGTCACAAATCTCCCAGACATGCGATGATTGAGTTGAGCATGAGAAATCAATCACTTTAGTTCCGGATGTGCGTGAGCTGAATGCTGATGGAAACTCCGTGGTGGGCTAAACATGACAAATGCATTGCTTTGATACCAGTCTTGACATGTATCTCCAAGTGCAGTCTGGGAAAACCACCCAGACAGATCTTATAAAGCGGCTTAAGATATCGACAATGATGAAGCTGAATTTCTTGAGAACAAAATCACACTCCAGGCTTTTTCCCAAGTGAAAATAATAACCTCCAAGCAAATAATGACATTTTCAGTTAAAACAGCAAACAAGGTCTTTTATTAGTATTCATCTTATTGTCTGTCTGGCATGATTGGATTTTGTTATATGCTTAAGGCAAGGTTTTAGAATAAATGTTTGTTATTTTTAAAGTCAAATTTGAGATAATCCTTTTTTCCCTAAATCAAAATTACATGTAGTTACCGGGTGATAAGTGCAAAGCCAAATCTATCTCAGAGGACAAAGCTTAATCTCAAGTTGCCAGCGGCTGCTCCAAAGGTTATTCTAACATTTTTATTTTGGTTCAACAAGCAACAAGTCAATACCAAGCAAAGTACACACATACATGCTTTAATGGCTGTAATGCTTTGAGAACAATGTAGACAAGCCAATATTTCTATAATGTGATCTTTGGCTTATATAAATAGGTCCATTGACTTGTTCAGAAATGCAACACTCAAGCCTCAGCTGCAGGACAATACAAATGACCTAAATATGGAGGAATTGATCAAAAACACTTTTAGTACTCCAGCAATGAAAGAACACTCTAATGACAGTTATATTTTCGGTGCATTTTAAATAACAGCGGCCTCTTTAAAGTATTTTATGTCTCACAAAGCAATGGCACATTTTCTGATGCTTCTTTTACAATAAAATACTTTATCTTGTTAATGTATCTATTTAGTTGACATCTAATAATGTCCCACTTGTTCATCAAACTCCATTGATTTTGTCTGTTGTTGTTAGCATTGTGACTAACTTCCATTACCAGCACTCTCCCTTCTAACAGCTGTGATAAAAGCCTATAATGCATCATGGGGAACAATTCTTTCATGCATTACTTTAAAACTGTTTTTGTAGATGGTGAATTAAAACGGGTGAACCACTCAAGCATGGTCAATCAGAGCGCTGCTTTCAGATTTTACTTGCTAGATGAGATTTTAAAAATATTTAAATTGGGGATCAACCAATACTTGTGCCCTTAATTTGACTTTTAAGTATTTCTCTGATGTCGACAGATACCGGTGTAGGGACAGAAAATTGCTTTTTTTATTCTTGAAACTCACATAATGTTGCTGTTTTTATTGTGCAAATAACAACTTAACATTTTATATGAAATAAGCCAATATCCTGGGACCAATAACTGATACACTAACAGCCGCCAATTACAGATCGGAACAATACATCTAGATACTTATTTGAGTAGCAGCATCTCATTTTGTCACATTTTACAGTGTAAATTCACACATTTACAAAAGAAACTATGTAATTTTTATGGTATAGGTATTTAGGTTGCATCTCTGTAGAAACAAGTAGAAACTTTTCAAGACAAACTGTGCATTAATCTGGATTTTGATGTTTAGTCATTTAATTCTTTCTTGTTTGTCAATACTGATTAGTCTATTTTTCTGGTTTAGTTCGGTTTAATTCTGTTTTAGACATTGCTGCTTTTTACATGTTTTTGTCCTGACTTTATGCTGCTTTATTAACCATCATATCTAATGTTAATACTAAAAGTAAAGCTATTTTATTTTAACAGCACTTTGCTTTAACAAGGTTTTTGTTAAGTTTTAAACAACTCCATGGCTGGATAGGTTTCTTCAGTGAACAAATGTAATTCTGATAGGTCTATCAACTTGACACTGGCTTTGTTCTTTGTGTCAATCTGCTGAAATGAACCAGAATTCAGGAACAAAAGAGCGTCTGTAATGAGCTTTTGACACGTCGGGTTTTCAAACTGCAGCCGTCATGATATACTTACGTGCCCGAGGTTTGCAGTCATTTGAACAGGCAATTTATTATAACTTTAGTACCAAGAAAGTGGTAAAAGTAATACTGCATGTTAACAATTCTCAGGAAGTTTCTGTTTCCATCTAGTGGCAGCAGAGGGAGCTGTATAGATGAGTCTAGAACTTAACACTTGTGAATGGTAATGTTAATGCAGACAGACAGTTATTATCATTGTGATTTGAAGGCAAAAATGCTCAGTTCTAGTCGGACGAAGGTTTTATAGACCTAAAACCCTCAGAAACTTTTCAGAGCATAGTTTATGATGTCATGCATCTGGAAAATTCTAAATGGAGTATTATTGATGCTCAAAAATACAAATTTCCAAAGCTCTAAAAAAGTTAAATTTGGCACGTTATTTGTCTGATCAATATTCTTGCACCAATATGTAATGTCAAAGCATCATCAGTCATCCCAGATCAAACTTACATCTCCAAAAGTCCAGCGCTCTCACAGAACATTTCATGTAGAAAATGTTCAATATAAACTTCAAAGCAGAGGTCGCAGTGCAGACTTGTTGCTGTCTTTTACACCTACTGCACAAAAGCATTAATGTGCACTGCCACATACAGTACCAGAGGAGATGCTGTAATGTAATGTGTCTGCTGTTTGGTATGCTATAGATACAAGCACCTGTTGAATATTTAATACACGTTATTCCCATTCTGCCCACCTGTCATCTGGCTCATGTATTATATTGTACTGCCTGCTCCTTATGTCATGTGTATCAATCAGCAGACAAACTGCACTGATAAAAGATAAGAGGACACATGAAAACAGGTCCACCACACCAAAAAAAATTGTAAACTAAATTTTGTAAGGACTTATTTGCAAATGTAGGATTATTTTCTTACTTTAGCTTGAAAATCAGTTTTGAAGAAGACATCTTTTATATAAAATCTACTTTTCTGAGTTTTTAGCCATGTTCTAAGAGTGGTTTTAGATAGATTTGTGCATGTTTAAGCGAAGATGTTCAAATGCTCAGAAAATACCTGTTTTCATTTGTTTACACCCTGTCTGTGTTTGCTTGTAGTTATTTAAAAAATGTATTCATGTAGCTTCTTTTCAACAACAAAATGTTTAAGTTAAAATCTGATGCTTGTCATTTGGCAGCCTAGTCTCCGGAGAAAATGTAGATAAACAAAGAAATATTAAAAAAACGTAAGATGAGCTTGTTTTCACGTCTAAACTCCTTAAACTCAAATAAAATATCTCCACATGGCTTCAACCAAAATTTGTGGTTATTTTTTTGGCTTTTCGTAACATATTGACGTAAAAACAGTGGGAAAAATGTGCTTATTGTTTATTTTTGAAAATTCGTTGTATATCTACGTTTTCTTCTGAGACTGGGTTGCATTCGGTGGCAAGACAAACATCTCCAACTGAACACACTCAAAACTCAAGAAATCATTAACTTCTCCCGAACTCCCACATCAAAATCATCTCATCTCAACAAATCACTATCACTCCTTCAATTTCGTAAGATTTTTAGGCTGCGCTCTCAAATGGAACACACTTAAATCGAAATCCCATTCAGATGACATTTTCCCTCGACAGCTTAAGAAATTCAAAGTCAGATTCAGTCTTCTTATACAGTTCTATCTTCATCATTGAAAACATACTTTCTCAATTTTTGCAAGGTATAGTAACTTGGGTAACACTTTAGAATAACTACACAATAATTAGGCCTAATAAATCCTTAGAAACACCTTAATAAAGACTTAATTTATTCTGAACAAATGATCAGTTAGTAGATTAAAAAGTTAATTAGTGCTTTGTAACTACTTAGTTACTCTGAACCCTTTCCCCAAACCTAAACCTTTATCTTATTTCTTTAATTAAGTAGTTTTAATAATAATCTATTAATAAATGTTCTCATTAACTATTTCACCATTTGTGCATGAATAATTTGGACTTTGTTAATGCTTGGTTCATGGTTTACTTAGGCAAATTAAGGTGTAGTTATTATAAAGTGGTACAGTAACTTGGACTCAAACTCCAACTTACAAAAAAAACTACAGTTCATTAATCTCTTAAATTATTGGTTGTTATCCGCTCCCATCCATAGATTTTCTACATCATCAATAGTTTATTCTGTCGTGAAGACACTCAATCAAACCGTGGACCGAGAAACCTTTTTGTTAAGTATGTTTTACTGTTTCTGACTTTTTAAATTATTTTTTGTTTTTATTTAACCTGTATTTAACCAGGAATATCCCCATTGAGATTTGAAGATCTCTTTTTCAAGGGAGTCTGACCAAAAGGCTTCAGTGAGTGAAGATGCAAAAGAATAGATGATCATGTCATCAGCATAAAAATGACAATTTGCATCATTTATATTGTATTCTGTCCCACATATTTATATAAATAGTGAACAAAAAAGGGCCAAGAATAGACTCTTGTGGAACACCTCGAAATACAGGATACTCATCTGAACACTGGTCGTCACATTTAACCCTTAACTGACTGCTTGTTCTGAAAGTCCAATAATCACAAGTCTTTACTTTAATACTTATATTTTATATATTTACTATAATATTTTCTCATAATACTGAGTCAAACACATTAGATCAATGAAAAAGAAGCACAATTTTGTTTTGTATGTCTATGACAACACAAAAAGATACCAAAAAGATAAGCTAAGATTCTGATTCTTGTTAACATCAAATTTTACCATGACGAGTCAAGGCTTATCAGTTCTGCAGTTTTGAACCAGATGTCATTTAACCTGTTTCCATTTCTAAGCCGTTTTAGATCGCTTTTTTTTTTTTACTCTAAAATATAAATTACTCATCTACATATTTCTACTACGAAGCACACATGTCTTCTAAGTTGCTGAAGATTTTGGTTGCTATGTAATGTTCAATAGAAAAATAAGAAACAATACAAGGACAAAGACAGGTGACCTTGGAGAAGAGAGACAAAGTGTCAGGTAAACGTCACAACCTCTCTGTGTAGTGACATGGATTATAAGAGGTTTTTCTCTCAACAGAACACAACATGGTGCAGCCAGTGACAGAGCTTGTTCTGAGAAATGATACTGTGCGATAAGGATAAAATGTTCAAAGGTCAAATTTGCCTTGATTTAATGTTGATTTTGTGATTATTGGTGCAAGCAAGACAAATTAGCAGCTTCCAGGTCATAAACTGCAGTGGTCAATGGTGTGTAACATCATGTTGGACTGGCTTGATTACAGCCAAGTGTGTCTGATTACAAATACTGTTCTGACCAACCACACTGCTCTGCATAACTTTAGACTATCTATCAGTCTGAGTCTGTAATCATGTCCACCAGTGTTGTCCATCTTTTACTCTCGTACCTCGAATTTCCCAGTGTAAAGCAGATTCCAAATATCCCTGGAACTATCCTGGTTATTACACCAAATTACATTGTTTTGAATGTTTCACTTTTCACAATTCTTACAGTAACGTATAACCTATCACACAATAATATATCGACAAGAGATTAAAGGTTTGCATATGCAGTATTTCAGAAAAGAAGCAAGCTTATTCCTGACACAGTGTAGGATAAACATATTCTTTTCATTACTGTTTGCTAAAAGGCACCTTTTAGAAAACACCGTTCATTAAATCCATTAAAGAGCTTATATTGTACTAACATTTTATCTGTGTTATGATGTAACTTCTTTAAAACACACTTGAAGATATGTTTTGTTTCATTCGCACATGTTTAACTCACAAATCCTACATGTTTAGAATTTTTCTTCTTCTTGTGATCTACTGCATTTTTAAACTCCTCACATCTTCATTAGAATCATTTCATTATGTCAAGTCATAGATGTGCCTGTATTTGCAACTACAGCTACTATTCGCCCTATTTGAAGAGATTCAGTGCTGTGTGTGTAACAGAAAATATTGAGAACTTTTTGTAGCAATCTCAACTAATATAAAGCTAACATCAACCCATTTTCTAACATAAAGCACATTAAATGAGTCTAAAATGATTGTTAAAGGTGGGGTACTTTACTTTTTTAGATATATATTAATAAAGTTTGTCTTTTCAGCAAAATAGTATATTGCATAAGCAGCAGACTGTGACAAAACCAGACCACTGCGTACTAAATCAAAATAAAAGGCATTGTATTTGTCATTAAGAGACAAATGCAGCACTCTGATTGGCTGTGCTTGAGTGGTCACCTCCGGTCTGATTTTGCTGTCTGAAATAATATGTTTTTAAGGTTTAATTGCTAACAAAAAAAAATAATAATGTACGCGGATATTACCATGTGCTGAAGCATTTGTGAGAGTTAAAAAGTTGGACCTTGCTTCAGGTTTTGTGGTGTGAAATCAGCTACCTCATCTTAAAGGGTAAAACTACCACATAATGACATCACAAGTGGAACATAACATTCCAATGATGTTTTCACAGAGGTAGCATCATTCTAACATGACTGAAATCTCTCTGGTGTAAAATATAACATTCACTTTTAGTGTATGTATTTTAATCACATTTGCATACCTTTTAACACAGTCTAATAAGCCTCCTACAGTCTATATCTATTTAAGGTTCACTAGTGTTAAAGCTATCTACAGCACATCTTGTTCCTGTTCTTACTTGTCGTGTAGTTGCCAAAGTCACTCCTGTGTTTGACTCCTGCTTCCTTCTCCTCTGCTCCGACGTTAACATTTCTCTCAGACACACTTCCCGTGTCTAACCAAACTGTTCATCCACTATTCTTTTGATGCTACGCTTGACACGAGTTCAACCATTACATGAAAGACGTGTGTTAATATTTAATGTACGATTCCCCTTAGAGTGAATCCCATTTGCTCCCAGCACTCACCGATGTAAAAGTTGGTGGCTGTCCTCATCTGCCTGTGCTTGGTGATGACATAGATGACCAAAGAGTTGCCCACAAGTCCGACAAGCATTATCAGCGAGAAAAATAGCGGCACTAGCCATGCATCTGTCAAAAAGGGTGCTCTCGGTTTTCGGTTTCCTCCTCTGATTGCCTCTCTTGGGAAAAGTTAGCTTCGGTTGCATTTATCCACATCTGCTCCGTGGCGTTCCAGAGATCCCCCGAGGAATACATCTTCACGGGATGCGAGTAGCGCTCAAGGCAATCAGCAAAATTAGGCGTAACAAGCCGCGCAGCTCTTGATAAAAGTTGGCAATAAGAGTCCATGATTAGAAACTGAAGACAATGTGAAGAACTTATGCTGTTGTAGTCTGGAGTTAACGAAAAGAGTTGGAAAGTCAGACTCCAGGCACTGTGACATTAAAAAGTTATTTGAAGCTGCAAAGAAAAGCCGTCCTTTATTCTGTTCTTTGCACTATTTGCTGTCTGTGTAGTAAAGGTTAAACAATCCGCTAAATTAGCTCCGCAAAGCAGTTCATTTCCAATTTTCCAATCCAAGTCGTTAAGCCTGGCAAGACAGTCTGGCAATTACGGAGAATTTGCACTGACTTCCCGATTGAAAAAGTCATCAAAAACACACATGATTGCCGCTGTTTTTTTTTCTCTTTGGAGAGATTTGAGAATGGATTCGCTGCCTCCGTGATCCACAGAGAGACTGAGCGCTCGCCGGTCCGATGCTGCCGTTTTATAGTAAGAGCAAGGACACAGAGAGAAGAGGAGAGAGGAAAGAGGAGGAGGAGAGAGGGGGATCCAATACACGTGGGCTATTCGGGATGAAAACAGCTGATGTCACGGTTTCCCTGGCAACCTTATCATTATATCTTTTATTTATTTTGGGAGGGAAGACATTTTTTAGACTTGGGCTGTAGTTGTTAACAGTAGGACATGATTGTTAAATGACATTATTGTGTCAAATAAGAGTCTTGCAATAGCTTAGATTATGTACTTAATAGGGCAAGGTAGTTTTACGTTTGTTTTCTATTGACTTTCATGTGGAAACAAAAAATTCTCCAAATGCTGCTCAAGATGTTTTATTATTTGATTATTTATTATTCAGTTAGTCCGTAGAGTTACGTGGGGCATTGTAAGTTTGTTAGACGTTCTCTCCAAATGCATTTTCCTTCCACAAGGCAGCGAGACCTTGCCTGAAACTCCAGAGAATACGAAAGAAATATATCGTCTGGTCACTGTGTCCCTCTTTCGACTTTCAGCGAGTGTGATTGACAGATTAATTAGCCAATCAGGAACGTGCATTGACTCCCGTATGAAATCAAACATGGCTGCTTATGAGGAAAGAATACATATAAAATGGCTCATGCAGTTCATGTGCATCACGGAAATAAACTAATCTGATTGGCCAGTTCGTGGTGAAGTTGATTTATACCATGAAGAAATACCATGACATGTAAATAGCTGTTAACATTAGGATTAGAATTTCACTAACATTCATAAATAATAACGCAGCGGTTGGCACTCATTAGCTTCATAACAAGATAATAACAATAATATTCTCTCGGTGTCTGGTTTCCTCCATGTGCTGTGCTTATAGCCATGCTGGCGCCACCAATGGTTTCACTCCATTTCGTTTTACTCCAGCTACTAAACCAGATATTGCAGAACTGCAGACGGATCCCAAAAAGCAGGAAGTACAATCGGCGAAAAGGAGTGACGTGTTGTTTTGGTCAGAACCATAGATGAGAAGCAGACTGTATATGTTCTCCTCCTTTGACCTTGTGTCCTAGAAAAATGTGTAAGTTTATCTCATATAAACAGCAGCAATCACTGATCATGCATGTTTATCTCTACTTTCTGGATGACAAAGCGACTGGTTAAATAAAAAAAAGTTCCCGCTTAGACAGTTTCCACGAAGTGAAATGACACCAGCTGATGCATCAGAGACTCCCGTTTCCCCTACCACTAAAAACATATACATTAATGCCTCCCTCGTTCCTTCTTCCTCTGAAAAAGAAATGAATTGACCTTGCTGTATTCATTCACATTTTAAGTTCAAAATAAAAGCAACAAAATGTGAATTTTTAAGCTATTTTCAGTCAGATATAGCTAAGAAATAACTTTAAAGGATATAATCGCCCACATTGATTTATGTCTAATATTTTGTCAGCTTTTAACAAAAATAAATAAATGAGTAAATAAATAAAATGCTGAAAACAGCTGTCACGATTGCCCTGCCAACCCTATAATTATACCCATCTATTTAATAAATGTAATTATGTTGAAAGAGAATAAACGATAGAAAAGTCTCTTGAACATTTTTAATTTTGCATCATTGGGGATCACATCACAGGGAATACAGAGGGCAACTGTCAGATCAAACACAGACCTTCCACATAATATTCAGACCTATAGATTCACACAAAAGTCTATCGCAAATGTATTTAACAGAAATGGACTTAGATAACACATTTAAAGAGAGAATGTGGAAATAATACGTAGACAGTAATAGAAACAGCTGAGGTGCAAAATGAGCTGTCAGTTTATGAGATACGGCAGGAAAAAAAAATCTATAATATTCGGTCTCTAGAGTTTTAAAGCTATGTACATACAATTTAATAATAGATACTGGTATTTTTATTAAGTCAGCAGAACATTTTTACATAACCTCTTGCCACAGAGTGTGTTGAATCCACTGTAAGCATGTAAATAAATTAGCTGGAACGTTGTCAGGAATCATAGACTATAAAAACACCTTTAAAGCTTAATGTGTTAGTGAGAAAGCCATGCAGTTCAAATTATGAAATGTGCTGGTTTACATGAACTTAAATATACAGCAAGTTTAGGCATTAGAGTACTCAGATTACTTGTGGGGAGTAACGAGATAGTTTTGCTTTTCCGGGCAATCTAGTATAGTTATTTTTTTCAAATCAGTGTTGCATTAGTTTGAGGTCAGATCCAGCTGTAATTAGTGCTTGTTCTGCTCCACAGTGGCAGATCTAGAGGGGGGTGAGGGGGGCTGAGGCCACCCCACCTAACTGCGGGCCACCCCTCTGGTCACCCCCAAGTGTCTTTGTTTTCATGTAAAAACCTTAAGCAATAGGCACTTTTTAAGTTTATGTTAATGTTTCTTTGTTTAAGCAGTTTTGTTTAGTTTTTTATAGACACAAAAAAGCAAAAATATCCACAAAATAAACTATAATAATACTAAAAGCCAAAGTGTGTACCCCCGGCTGCCAGTTTTTGTGCCACCCTTGTAAGATTCATGGCCCCTGCCTGGCCACTCCACAGAAAAATTTCTAGATCCGTCTCTGCTGCTCCAGTGTCCAAAGTGTGGACCGTGACAGGAGCGAGCACATGTAAACTCAGCACCTCCCATCGTACGGACACCTCCTCTTCCTTGTCTCGTCTCCTTCCCTACATCACGCTCTTCAGAACTGCCCTTGATGTCTTACCTCCCTCTACACGTTCTTCTTCTCTGTCGCCTCCTCTTTTACAGCACCACCTCTGACTTAAAATAAACAATCAAAAAGAAACTCGCAAATGAGGCCCAAAAGCATGTAAGCCAGTTGGATTGATGGCAAAAAAGGTTTGGGCAAATGCTGAAGTGTGCTCCCAAAGGCTCATACAGTGTTTCTTCTGATTCACAGCCTTCAGTGTTAATGATAACTGTATAACACATGAGTACTTCAACGCATTAGTGTTTGATGAAAAAGTGCAGTAACTTATTGCATTACTTTTAGTTTCAAAAGTAACTTACTAATAAGTTACTTTTGAATTAACAATACACAGCACTGATCTATTCAGTCAAAGGGGAGGGGAAGGAGCCTACTGTACCTGTCTTAGTGGTGGGGGAAACCAAAGCACCCAGAGGAAACACAGACACAGGGAAAACATGCAAACATATAAAAATCCCTGTGTCACTCAGAAGTCAAACCCAGGACCTGTTTGTCAGAGGAACCACTTGTTCCGTTATGTTCACAAAGCAATATTGACCTATAGTCTGACTGGTCAACTTTTTTGTCATAATGATTGACAAAAAATAAAGTAAATAAATTACTTTGCCAGGAGTGCCTCCTCTATAAGTGAAGCATTTCTAAATCAACCATTTGTCCATCTCTGTCCTTGAGCACTTGTCTGCTCTGGAGGTTTATGTAATTTCCTGCTGCTGTTCACGCTGTGAACTTTGATTGGTGGCTCTTTACTTTTTCACTCGACATTCAGATACAGCTTACTCATGTTATTCTCTAATATCTCAGAGTACTTAATGATGCTGTAAGTGTTTAACATGGCTCAGTGCTAATGTGTTACATGTAATGAGGCGCAGAAGGCAGAGGATGTCCTGTTTCACTGGCATTTTTTACTTTGGTCACTGGCATTTTTTACTTTGTTCTAAACCGGAATGACTTTGCTGCATGTGTTAGTGCAGCTGCTACAGAAGCTCTCATTACTGTGTGCTGAATAACCAAAGATTAAAGAGAACTTTGGCCACAAAGATCTACAACTGATTTTATTGTTGTAAAAAAAATATACACTTTCATATTTTGTTTTGTTTTTACTTTTGGAACATCTTTTAGTTGTGGTTTTCAGCTTTTTCAGTTTGCTGTTTTGAATACTGTTGTTGGATACTGTATTTTTACAGGAAATTTGACCTAGAAAATTTGAGTTCTCATCAGACGTAATCCTTCCTCCGGTCGTATGAGTTCACACAGAGCTGTTGATCTCAACAGTAATAAATATTCTCTTTTTAACGCTGTGAAAAGAGAATCGGTGCATTGTTGAATTAGTAATTCACACAAAGAGTGAACATTTACCCAAATCAACCTACATTATCCATTATTGTAAGTAATCTTTATTTGTATTTGTATAGCGCATTTCACAGACACAGAGTCACAAAGCGCTTCACAGTGAGATGAACCCCTCCCCTCCCCACTCAGTGACAGTAAGCTGCCCTGGGGCAACTCAGCGGAGGCGATTCACCTAACACCTGGCGCCTCAACCTCCGACCATCACCAAGTGTTCCCTAACAAGCATGTTATCAGTTGGTGGGGAAACCGGAGTACCCGGAGGAAACTACCCAGACACGGGGAGGAACATGCAAACTCCACACAGAAAGGTCCGGGCCTGAGCGGGAATCGAACCCGCGACCTTCTTGCTGTGAGGCTAGAGCGCTATCCGCTCTGCCACCGTGCCGTGTAGTAACAATACCCTTTTTCCCTTGTTCTCCACTTAGGCAAACTGAATTCCCACTTGACCTGAAACTTTATTACAACAGAAGTGTCAAGTGTGTAGCTAAAGTGGGGAGGGCGGAATAAGGTCAACACTTCAAAATTGCCAAAATAATTTGTGCACAATATATCAAATGTGTCTTTGGTTTGTGATGTCTATCATTGACTCTATGACGACTTACAGTTGGACTGGTGCTTATGAACAAAAGTGTTCCGGTTATCCGAAACCCAGCAGCATTGCAGTTTGTGCAAAAAAAAAAAATGGATTTCAGATTCAATGTTTATTGTTTTGATATAGAAAACAATTCAGATTCAAATCCCAGTTCATTTTGATCATTATGTGTAGTGCTTATTATACAGAAAAAAGAATGGACACTTTCAGCATCAGAACCACAGAACAAAGCAAATGTACTGTATTTACTAATTTTGTATCAGATGCCTTCATTTGTTTTAAAGTTGCATTTTGGATTGATTGATTGATTGATTCATGCTTGTTTAAGTAATCTTGCATTGTCCTAGAGCTGATGCTCGAGTGCTCAGTAGAGTATTGTTACCACCTATTACCGCCCACTTTCCTATTTTTACTCTATTAAAAAAAATCACATTATGAGTAAAACATTCATAATAGTCATGTAGCCTTTTTCAACAAAAAAGCGAGTTAGGTCAAATCTGCTGCTTGTTACAGTATTTCTAATAAAGAGGAGGAGTTTGTCAGTTCTGCAGTTTTTAACAGGAAGTCAGTAGACCTGTTTATGAAGCTGTTTTAGATCAGTTAGTGTTAACCTAACACAAACTGTTAGGTTAACCTAAATGTGTGCATAAATATGTAAGGATTAAACAACGAGGAGCCGTGCATTACACAGATATAATGCACGATGCGGAGTCAAGAACATCACGACGCGCAGCGGAGTGATGTTACTCCGCGGAGTGCATTATATCTGTAATGCACAGGCTCCGAGTTGTTTAATCCGCTTATACCATGGTCAAGCGGCGAAAAACTTTAATATAGACGTACAGTTCGTTCACTAATCTCAAATTTTGCTCGGAAAATTATATCTTTGGGTCTACTTTTATTGTGTCCGGGCTTAACAGCATGGCAACATAGCATGTTTACGTTCAAATGCACAGCGCTGCTGTTGTCAGGCTGTTGTAGAGAGAAAGAGAGACGGAGGAGAGATCGCTCCTCCGTCTCTCTTTCTCTCTCTCCTTTCTCTCTCTGCCTCTCTCTCAGTCACATGTGTTTATTTACCTCAGGATGGAGCAGTAGTTCGAGAAGTAGCTGTCTCTCAGTTTTCAAAGCCTGTGCAGGCGATGTATTCCGACCATTGTGTGTCTCTGTGCTAAAATCCCAATCCACGCTCACAAAATGCGATGTCCGTCCTCTCATGTTGCTTAAAATATCCAATACACGAGTCTATCAAAAACTAGAAAGTTCCGCGCTAGCTAAGTTGTGTCAAGACGGTCAAGTCACCGTCAACCAAAAGTATCACTTCCTGTGTGTACTGCACAATAAAAGCCTCAACATAATCCCGCTGAAAGCAAAGTTTTATTATGAAAGAGTCAGACAGCGACAGCGCTACAGAGACTCTTGCTCTTCCATCTCAGCCTGTCAAAAGTTCATTGGTTTTGCCCATGGATACTTCCATGGTTTTGCCCAGATGTTGCGCGTTGCCGTGGAGACGTATTCAGCGCACTGATATGTCGGTGATTTAACCTGCCGAACTACGTGTGCGTATATACGATTATAATGCACGCCAGTTAACATTTGAATTCTCACGGACCATGGTATAAAAAAGCATATACCAAATTCTCCTTCTCCAGTGATTGCACACAGACAGATTTCTTATTGCTTGACTTATACTTGACATAAATATAATTTTCATGCTCTTCGACAGGCTTAAGTTCATTAAATATTTAGTTTGTTACGTGCTTTCACCTTCACATTCCATAGTCATAGATCTCCTGTATAATGCATTGACATATTACTGTGTAAAGGGTGAGATTTGTTCAGATTGCTGCGAGCCTGCGGTGGGTTTCTCTCAGTAAATTGCAGTGCAAAGTGAATCAGCTGCAGCTCGGACTAAGGCACGTGTTGGATAAACAGACACAGGTGACACATAGCCTGAAATCCACACACAGCCTTGTGAAACAACTGTGAGTAATTGGTAAATATTAGCATGTTTTTGTACTGTTTTCTTTTCATTTTTGTCTAAAAAGCACAAATGGACTTCTTTAGAAATGGTGTAAGAAAGCAGACGTGTTATGTCTTAATAAAATAGTTTGTGCTCTTGTGTTTCCTCCATAAAAATGATGTTACCAGTTGGGGAAAAAAAAACATGTACATATTTGACAAATGTATTCATAATTTTCCTCTATTGTATTTAAAATGGTTGGATTTGAAGGTCCTCTGTCTTGCAAAATGGACTCCTGTGAGCTTTTAGGCTTGGTAGAATATTGTTTCCTCATCTAAAAAATACCCCCATTTTTAAAAACTTACAAATGTTTTAAATATCCTGCTGCTCTTTCTCCGAAGCTCAAAATACTTTGCTTCACATTGTGATGCTGTCACAAGATAATTTTAACGTTAAAACCCCTTCTCCTTTTTTCAATCACACGTCTGACAAAAATTGTCTAAATTTAAAACTAAAACAGTTTCTGAACTCCTTAGAGTAAATAGAGGGTAAATAGCTGGGGTCTTTTTAAAGCTGTATCCCTGTAGTTTTTGCTTCTGATGTCCAACAGGCTCTCATCAAAAGTGAGAACTTTCTCCAAGCAAAAGAAAAACAGAATCTGAATTCCGCCTAAATTTTTTTTGTTAGAAATAAGGATTGGTATAGCTGGTGTAGCTGAGACATAAATGTCTCTAGATTCGGCATATTTTAGGTTTTGACAATTCCTCTGTAAAAGCTGAAGGTAATTGAGGTAAAAATGAGTTTTAGGGACCCAAAATTACTCACAAAAATGTAGGCAGAGAGAATACAAAAATCCTGTTAACATTTTTGCAATTTTGGGGTCTTTTTTTATTTGACGGTCTGGATCATCCCAGAAGCTGATTTTGCTCTAAATAAAAGGGATACAAGGGTATTTTTATATTTAACTTTTCCAGGTGCTTCATAGTATGCTTTTTCAGATACTGAACAAAATAAATTTTTTTTTTTAAAAAGTGGGACGCCGGAATGACATTTTAAAGGTGCATTGTGCAACTTTCTGGAGGTGAAAAGTCAACAACAAGTCAACTACACAATTCAGTAGAAATATAAAGTTCAAGCCAAACTTTAGAACATTCTGAATGAGGATAAATGATTTATGCCTTAATGTAAAAGTAGGAACAGCTTTTCTATGGAAACACACAGAAGGAGGCATTCCTCTAGGACAAATATTTGTCCATTTTGTTGCCATGAAAGCCAGGTCAAAATGAAGATGCTGATTTGTATTATTTATTTAGTGCAACATAGAGATTTGTATGACAAAAACATGATTTTATTCAAGTCTATTTTGGGGCAAAAAGTTACAAAGTGCACCTTTAACCTTTACTGAAAGGATTTGTTCTACACAACATAATATTAAGTTGCTCTTTTTTCAAATTTTGATTAATATGTTTTACTTTTTTTTAGTTGAGATTACTACAAAAAGTCTTCAATATATTCTGTTGCAACAAGCAATCAAGCGGTTTAAATAGGGCTAAAATATTAACTGTAGCTGTAAAATTACAACATTTCAGGCTGAAATGTTTCAAATGATTCAAGTGAGTGTGTGGAATTTAAAAACACAGCACTTACCTCCTAATGACATCAAAAGGTGGAGCAGCGCGTTTTCAGACTAACAGAAGAATCCAGCCTTTATAATGTGCAGGATTTGTGTAAATGAAACAGAATACAAATGCTTTGTTGAAGAAGCAACATTATAAAATGGACAAAGTAGCATAATAGATTCCATTTAGGAAATAATGTGTACAATAAGGTTTACAACTGTGTAATATGAAACTCAGCAAACATTCAGCTTTGGCTTGAATTAGACAAAAGAAAATGTAATATTTATGTAGGCCCCAAAAAAGGGATTTTGGCTGATAAAACTGGCTATTTATGTATATATTATAGTAATAGAAAAATACATTTACATGTTAACAAGTGATTATAAACCGTCAGTCAAAACTATTTATTTAAATGTGGTTTATTTAGGTAATTTATACTGGTATTTGTCCTCTTATAATTTTAAGTGCTCATATCGGCCAGGTTATCAGTCAGGCGCTTTTGTTATATTCGTATTTAGACTAATTCTTGCAAGTTTGAATAATTTTTATTCTCAGGTGGATGAGTCACCATTTCACCTGAGAATAAAAATTACTCATAAATGCTCCACAATTTATTTATTTTTTATTTTAACAGTGATACGCTTTTGATTCATTATTGCAGAAGAGCTATTTGGGTGCACTATCATAAAATACAGCTTTTCAAAAGGTGATGCAACCAAACATGCTTATTTTAGTAAGTCACAAATAGAAAGCTCAGTTTTGCTAATTCAATTTTGCATAACCAAGAATTATGCAGCAGGCTGAAAGGTTTAAAGGACAACTGTTGCAACTATTTATTATTTATAATGTGGTTATTTTTGTTTAAGAAGTGAGAGACATGCTTTATATAAAACTGAAGGTCCAGAAAGAGCTGATCAGCCCTGAGAGAGTTTTTACACATTTAACATTCTTTTTCTCTAAATCCTTATGAAGAAAATGAGTAGGAAACTTACTTTTAGAATGGTGAGCGTCCACTGTTGAGCTCCATATGCTTTGCTCAAGTTCAATATGCACTTTCATGTCTTCTTTTTATCCTTCACACATTATCCCACACAATCTATGCTCCCTAGATGTATTTCATGTTTCTTCTTCTTCTCTCCAGTTTGCCCAAACCCCTGCAGTGCGCCCTGGAGTACCCTCAGATCCCTTTAGCAGCCCCAAACCCAAGCCCAGAGCTGGGACAGAGCCCATTGATAAAACAGCATTCACAATAACAAGAATATACAGCCACTATAACTGCCTATAGAAATGTGCCAGCTGTGAAAGTCTCAGTAGATGCATGTTGAAAAGCCATGGAGAAAGTGTGTCGTTCTTATGATGTCTTTGAGTCTGTGTTCAGAGCTGTTCATTCCAGCTCACGTTCAGAGGTAAAGGTGTGAAATAAGGACAAATAATCTTCAAGAGAACAGGGAAGTAAGCAGTTTAACATGAAGCGCTTGAGCTCTTCTTTCACAGCAGTCTTTGGCTTGTGGCCTGAAGGAGGAGAAAACAACCCACAACTCTTATGCAAATCCCACTGAGATGCTTCTGTGTTCACATTTTGTGGCAATGCAAGTGGCGATGAATGTTATAGAACACGAGGTCCCAACCCCAGTAGATTCTTTAATATTAATTTTATTTTGCAATTTATCACTACACTATGACAATATAGTGACGCTTAATCCAATAAACAGCTAATTCAAGCAATAAGCAGGCTAAAAATATACACAATAATTGATTGTTTGCATTGTTATCGACCCTACCCAACTTGACCGGTCCCTGGAAAAGACATTTTGACTGCACAGGTCCTTACAAGAACAAAGGTTGGGGATTGGTGTTAGAATAGAATATCTATACATAGTGCGACATTAGTTATGGTCATATGGTCATCTCAGAAGTAGGTTGGGCTTGGAAGTACTTGAATGGGAGACCAGTGAAACCCAGGTGCCACAGTGGGATGACTAGAGGAGTCATTATGTCCTTGCCTACTCTGGTTCTGGTGTGTGAATGGATGTTTGGTGGTGTTTGGAGGGGCCCGTGGGCAGCTGTGGCTACAATCACAGCTTATTTCTTCTATTACACAGATGTTCACTTTGTCACACTAAACATGTCTTGATTCTTTCTCCACAGAAAAGCTTTGCTACACTCTTCTGCCCATCGTCAATAGACTAAAAGCACAGCACAGACGTTCCCCTATGAGTCTTCAACTGTGAATGGTGAGTCAAGGGCACGCACAATAGAACTTCGCTTCTCCCCAACAAAAGGCAAGTCACAAAGCAGATCTGGCATCAGGGAGAAAGGTGAGAAAGTCAAAGGCCTTGCTTGTTATTCCTATTGTATTGACAAATCATAATTTTATAATGTTTAGGGGTGTAACGATACGTTTTTAGAATGATACGATACATTTCGATATGAGGCCAAGAAAACGATTACAAAACGATTTGGAGTTTCAGGGAACGATACGATTCAGAACGATACAGCAGTTTTAAAACGATATTTCGATTCAGTTGATAATTACAACATAAATAAAGTAATTACCAAGATTTGCATTAAATCTTAAAGAGTAAGGATAAGGTAATAATATTCAGCTTAATGACACAATTATTTTCATTGCACTTCCCCTTAATTCACAAGTTTAGTATCATAATAAAAAAAGTGACTCACATTTCACCATCTATTGAATCATTTTCACACAGATGCAGAGTGTGTTGAGATGAGTCTGTAACTTACTGTATCTTCATGACTTATCATTAGATTAAATATTAATTCCACAAACATGTGCAGACTCGAAGTTTTGATCCAAAGCATGGTGATGTTGCGTCACCATGGGGGGGGGGGCGGCTTTGTGTTTGCAGCTCGTCTGGTTCTTTTCGGAGCTCGCTCGAGTCGTTTCGCGGCGTTACCTCCGTGGGCCAGTTTGGTTTCGCCTTTACGGCTTTGTCCCTCATGGTCTCCGCTCTGTGCGCTCTCGCGGGCCCGCGGGATGGGCACTGTTTGTCCCCTCCGCTGGGCTGTGCGGCAGCGGCTCCGTCCGGGAGCAGATTCCGTGTGAAACAAGTGCTGCAGGCTCTTGATGATGACGCAGCGCGGAAAACCAGCGTCTTACACGTGCATTTAATGAAACATTTATGTGAAAAATAAACTACTAAGAATGCCGTTTGTCTGTATGGTTTATGTTTTGCCATATATCTAGATAAATCGATTCTTTGGGCTTAGATTCGAAGCGATTCAAAGTCACATCGATGTGTGGCCTGGATTGAGGCCAACTAGTAGAACGCCGATCGATGCAGCGATCGTAAGGCTGTGTATCGATACTTCGAATATTTAGGTGAATCGTTACACCCCTAATAATGTTGCTGCTTTTGACTCTTTAATTCATTTCTGACAGTAAGAATGTTGTATGCTCTCTCATTTGCAATCACAAAGTAAAGCTAGATTTAGCTGCTTTGGGAAAATAGCATCAGGCCAATTATGGGTGAAAGGCATCCTCTGCAAGATCAGGGACAATTTCATCTGCATAAGAGGCGAGGGGAAATGTTTTACCAATAATGCTGAAGGTCAGTTGAAACACAATAAAGCGTGGTAAATGGCTGCTTTCACACAGACAGGTGTGCTGGTCCATTATGCCATTCAAATTTCTGTCTAATGCTAACTGAAATAGCTTTTGCTTAATGTATTCTTCCCACCTGTTTAACTATCGAGCAATAATTTCATCTTTATAGCACAAACCAAAATACTACAATACTACTAAATAACCATAAATTTTGGTTGAAGCCATGTGGGGATATTTTCTTTGTGTGTAATGGGTAGATCTTAACCTACCCTAAACCCCAATTCTAAACTTAGCTATTTTAGTAGCTTGAAGCCTAAACTTACTTGTTAAACCAAAAACACACATGGCTTCAACCAAAATTCATGGTTATTGTACGTTTTGGCTTTTTGTAACCCATTGACATAAAAAGGCATGAAAATGTGCTTATCATACATTTGTCACATTTCGCTGTACTGTATATCTACGTTTTCTTCAGACTGGGCTGGTCACAACACATCCTGGCACTTCCACTGGAGGACAGTGTGTGTTTGTTTTGGTCAGCTACACATTTATGCACAGAATCTGCGCACAGGAGCTGTGCTCTAGTGAAAAGACCTTGCAGCGCTGCAAGTACACGGCAGCTCACACAGGAGAGGAGAGGTGCAGTCAAGTCACACCTCCCCGCTGATGGGTTCACAGCTCTGGGCTGAGTCATTTGACTCTGGTTCATATGCCGAGCAATATGTTTGTAAGTGCATAAGTAGTGACAAAGTTTAGTGTTGCTGATTTTACCGGTGCAGAGGCAGATTCAGACAGACTGGGAATGGAGAGGCTTATCGAACCTTTATGTTCAGTATCTGAGTCTGCTGCTATGGGAGGAGAGATGTCTGTGGAATATGCATACAGAAACATGACAGAGGAATGCAGAGACAGCAGCAAAATAGACATGTGATGTCTGTGTGTGCACACAAGTATGCACGAGTTATGAGTCACATAGTACTAGGCCCTGTAAAAAAAGAACAGTGTGTTCTATTTCATAGTAATTCATGTTTGTCAACAAATATTTTTTAACTTGAGTCATGGTCGAGATTTTATTATCTGTGCTGTATACTTACTTAATTTTTGCACTTTTGGTTTCTTCAACTTCTTCTCAGGCTTCAATACACCATCAGACACAATTCTAGGACCTATGGCAGTTTTTTAGTACATGAGTTTCATTTAGTTTATAGATAAAATATAGATATATAAATAACATTGCGAGCAATTTTCGACAAATTAGTTAGACAAGTTATATTTCATTAGAAAAAGCAAGGCTAAGCTGTCAAGAAGTCCAATGAATCATAGACCCTCATAAACTGCTGCACTTTTCCACTTTTGCACCTTAATAGCTTTTATAACAGCTTCACACTTCACTGTACCTCTTCACAAGCTCACAACTCTCTTGAGCCACATATATATAAGCTAAACGTTTAATTTTCAACTCGATCCGGCAACTCTCCACTTCCCTAATGCACAAAACAAGACAGATAGCATTGAACTCTGAAGCAGGGCCCTGGTGACAATTCTTACATAATCAGACACAGCACTTAAACCACTGCAGTGTTGGAATTGTTCTGTGTTATCTGTTACTTATAGAGAGAAATGCAAGGAAGTTAAAATATTAGTACAAAACAGATCATATCTCTCATTCACACAGTCTATGTAAAAAAACTCATATTGCAGGTCAATATAAAAGTAATTTTATCAGAGCAACAATATCTCCTGCTGCTCTCCTGTGGCCCTTTTGTTTGAAGAAGTGTTGTAGAATCACAACCCAGAGGACCAGACTGGATCAATTTGTGTTTGAGATGGGCTGGCACGACTGATACCTGAACTTTGGATCTATTACAAGGCAGAAGAAGCACTAGTTGTTCGCAAGAGACAGCTTGAAGATGAGTGCAGTGTTTGAAAAAAAAAAAGAAGAAGAAGAGGTAAAGAAAAAATGTTTTTAATGTCCTTGGATCAGTTTTGCCACAATAGAGCACTACTGTTGACCCAGTGTAATTGAAATGTCTCTAAAAGGGAATGAGAAGAACGAGACCATTCAGTAAAACATATTGTTAGAGAAAAAAAAAAGCCAAAAAAAAAAAAAAAAGCAATGCTCCCTCAGCTTGTGCATATATCAGTTTTTATAATGAATGCTTTTGTCGTTTTGTGGATCTAGTTTGACAATAATACAGTGAAGTATTTTCAAGAAAAGTAATACTATAGGTCTTAAACATTTATAAACTGTCAATACAGATGCATCAACATTAATCTCCCTAAAAGCTCTGTTTGTTTTAACTGTGACATCTTTGGTTCAGAAAGTGCATCTGTTTGTTCATTCTGAGCATTTCACCTGTTAAACTGCTGAAATGTAAAACTTGATTATCTGGTTATACAATAATGTTTTTATTGTTAATTAAAGGTGGGGTCGCTGATTTTCACACAGCAAACACAATTTAGGTTATAAATCTGTCATTTTCCTCCCCTACATCCTTCGACACATGGTTAATATTGACATGTTTTCATTTTAGTTGCAATTACCACTTATTACAAACAACAAAGTGAAAGTGAAGATGACCACCCAACCTCAGCCAATCAGAGCACAGCATTTGGCTCATGATAAGAACTAAAATTCTTTACGTTCAATTCAGACAGTACTCAGTTTTTTCACAGTTCTGCATTTATCGTATACAGTTTAGCGAAAAATGTAAAGTAAAAAAGTTACCCAGCTTTAAGTAAAACAGGCAAATAAAGCTGTTCATACATATTATGACACTTAATATTTGTTCCGGTTTCTTCAGTCTTCTGCAGTGGTTGATTGAATCTTATGTTTGGAGGTTTTGTTTGTTCTATCAAAAAAACATAAAAAAATTTCAGCCTTATTTATGCTAAAAAAAGAGTATATACAAGTATTTACTGTTTTGGCAGCAGGTGGCAGTTTCTTACATTACATTAAATCAATACATTTTAGCCGTGTAACTGCAAGAAGATTGTGCAGTTGTTTCTCTCCGCATCCGGGTTGATTTCTTCCGAGCACTCTACCAACTAAAACATGCATATTAGGGTAATATTCTCCAGCTACAGTAAACTTGACCAAGCTTAGCAAGATGCCCTGGAGATGGGTCCTTTAGCTCTGCAAAACTGTAGCACTGTGGCATTCACTGCCACAGTGCTACAGTTTTTCTCAATCACTTTGACACAGTTCTCCATTCTAAAAGCAAAACAGCTCACCCACAACCCTAAACTAAATTTCAGCTCAGATCGAAGTAAGTTTATCATTCAAAACAGTTACATTTTCCTGTCTAAAGCAAGTTTTACCATGAAAACTCTCACACGTGTGTCAGGTGTTTTGTCATTCATGAATGTGTATTGTTTCATTGAATATGTATTGTTTTATTTTGATTTTAATAACCTTGGGAAGTCCTCAGAGACGACTGTTGTTGTGATTTTGGGCTATACAAAAATAAATTGTTTTGTTTTGATTTGATTTGATGATTCATTTGACTTTACAGCTCGAAAACTGTAGTTCGGATCTGAGACAAAAGTGACTAAAACTTCACTTCAGTCTGTCATTGGGATTCACACTTCACACAGAAGAATTTGTATCTGATGAGTTGTGTTTTTATCTAAAATCAGACATATTTGTACAAAGAAAAAACATGGATATACATTTAGATTTACATTTGTGATTGTATTTTACTGTGAATATTTTATCTTTTAAATATTTACAGTTTTCTAAAGATGGTTGAGAAATGTCATCCACGTCAACACTTTGTGATGCATCTGTGACTGACAAGCAATTTACATCAATATCACACTCACAGTCTGTTTTCTGTTCAGACTATTGTCCTGTTTCATTCTTTGTTGTTCTGTGATCTGTCTGCTCATCTAAAATTGGATTTGTCTGTGATTTGTGAGTTAGATACAAACTAACATTGTTCTGGCCGAAGTCCTTTATCAAGTGTGAGCAGGTCGTTAGTGTTGGAGCAACAAATTAAACTCACTGAACATGTGAGTTTGTGAATGAGAGTTGTGTTCTGAGAAAGAGTCTGAAAACTGTGTGGTTGGTAATTGTTCTGGATATTTGTTCAGATAAAAGGTTGGAATCAAGTCAACAAACTAGACCAGACCTGGGCAAACTGTGGCCCCGGGGGCCAAATACAGCCTGCGATTGGTTTCAATCTGGCATATTTTTGAGAAATTATGAAGTTTAAGGGGCAAAAACTTGGGCTGTGACATTAAAACTTGTAGCAGATTAAATTCACAGAGTTATTAGAATAAAGTCAAAGCAATAAAAAGCAGTTTTTCCAATATTAAACTTGAAGTTTTACAAGATTAAAGTTGTATTTTGGATCATGGAACATTGTTGTAATTATAAACGTCTATTGTGTGTTTTATGCAAACATTTTTGACTTGCTGATTTTTTTTCTCATAAAATTACAATTTTTTTCGCACAAAAGTTTAATCTATGAAATAGCTTCTTTTAATAGCTTCAACTCGTAAAATTATAACTTTTTTAATCTCAAAATGTTAAATTAAGTTTATAATGCTAGAACAAACCTTTTATCTGTACTGTTTTTCAATATTTTGTCAAAAAATAGTTTTTCAATAAGCAGAATTTGTTACACCAATGTTGACAGTCTAGCCTATCCCCACTATTCTAGGTTTAAATATGGCCCTCAAGTAAAAATAATTACTTACCCCTGAACTAGACTGTAAAGGATGGGTCAAAGGTTTCCCTATAGGCACAATAAAGTGTACCTTAACCTTTTACTTGAGTACAAATAGTCAGTATGTTTATGTCAGAGCTAGTAGTAAATGTTTGCTTACAAGTTTAAAGGCCGTTTTAGCCAGTTCTAAAAGGATTAGAGAAAAATATTTTTTGTTAGCATTCCTTTTAGATCAGTTTTATATTTCTCCACATTATTCATTTTTGCATCCTCTGTTTTTCCTCTGACAGTCTGAATGGCAGCTGAAGTAAAAGAAAAAGTTTGTGGAGTCAGAAAAAGCAGACTTTTGATGGCTCTGGTTTTGGTGTTGAGTGGAGATTGAGTTGTGAAAAGTGCCAAAGTCTGTAGCTGAGTAAACAACTTCAACAGGCTTCATGTCGCCAAGTGCTTGATGGGAATTTTTTATCATCAACTACTTATGATTTTAGCAGCTCTCAAACGCTGCTTTTGTGTTTGAGTGTTCTGTTTAGTCTGCAGTGTTATTCATACAGAAAAGACAAACTGGCAACTGTGATGGATGTGCCATGAATCTACAGCCAGAACATTATAACCACTTAAAGAAGCACTATGTCACTTTTCTGGTAACTGCCTGTGTTGAATTCCTTAAAGGGACCGTATGTAAGATGCACAACTAGTGGTATCAAAATGAACTTGAGTTGCCAGAGTGTGATAAAAAGCCCACAAAAAGATGAGAAAAATACAGACCAATCAGGAATAAGTTTGGCTATGAATCATTAGTGTTAACCAGAAAGTCAGTTTCTCACACACCTAACTTTTGTCATGGTTTGTTCCCAAGAATAACATTTCTAGACAAAGTGGGTGGAGCCTAATGAGAACTGTGTGGAAACAAGTTCATGAGCCTATCGCCCACAGTTGTGTCTCTGTCCTGGTGCAACATCAGTTCAAATTCAAACATGTTCCTGATTCATGGCTCTAAGAAACCAAACTGGCAACCTGTTGGGAATCTTGATGTGAAAGTTTGGCTTCTTGTGATATTACAATTCCATAAAGCCTAGCCTTGAAAATGACATTTAATCATGCATCCAGCCCATGAAAAGAGCATGAGCGCTGTTTGGCAAAAGTATTATATATTAATCATTTTTATTTTTCTTTGAACAATATATTGTATCAGTTACTTTTAATTTGTTGTTTTTGAAAAGTATTTTCAAAAGTAATTTGTTATATTCAAACAACATAGTAAATCCTTATTAGTTTGATGTATTATTTTTGGACAATGTTAATCCTTTTTACTGTGATTTTGTTGTTAAGCAATATTTTAATTCTTGATTTGTTATTTCTGAATAACATCTTGATTCAATTTCATTATTATGATCTGTTATCTTTTAAACTGGTATGTTGACTCTCTTTATTATTATTATGGTTTTTGTTGTTTCACCATGATTGATTGTTGCCTGAAAAATGTGTTAATGTGTTTTATGATTGTGTTTTCTTATCTTTTGATACGATGATGATGTTTTGTCATTTTGTTTTATTATCGCCGCATTTTATAACAAGGCTACGGTTGTTCGTTATGACGACACGGTGTTTTAATACAGTTCATCTTGTATCTCAATGTCCTTTAACATCAAGTCAGTTTGGTTGTTTTGATATGCCTATGTTATTTAATATGTTTAGGAACAAGTGTCCAATATGTTGATTTAATCTTCATCGTGGCCTCGGTGTCTTGAGGGAGTGACTCATCACGAGAAGGCCCCCACTCAGACGGGAAAGTCCAGTCTGACCAGACGTCTGGGGCTACTTCTCGTTTCCACCTTCGGAAAGCGAAGAAAGGATGAGCTGTGCGCCTAATTCTGACTGCGAAGGGTTTTTCCGCACGCACAAGCTCAGCAGATGTCTCCTTTAACTTCCCGTTTTTCTAATCAGGGGTTTTTTGTTGCATGGGATGACAGAATGGGGAGTGTCTGGTCTCTTATTTAGGAGGAGGAAAATAAGGTTAGCTGTTTTTTGCTCTGACCTACTAGACAAGTATAAAAGAAGTGGGACCTGTGCAGTGAGGAGCACTTGAAGCACTTGGAGAACTTGAAAAGAGCTCTCGCCATTGAGAGACAACTTGCCTGAGAGAACTTGCCTTAGAGATCTTGCAATAGAGATCTTGCCATTGAGAGAGATGTTGCCGGAGAGCTCTTACCATTGAGACCCTGCATTTGCTGTTTGCCTTTCGGTGAACTGCAGGTGTAGTCAGTCTTAAAACATGATCTCCTCGGCTTCTGTTTCTACCGGACCGCCAACTACCAGAAATGAAGTGGTGGATTCTCAACCTGAATTTCGTAATTTCCAATTTGTAAACTCTGCAGGTGGTTCTGAGCTGGTGTTGAACTCACCGCTAGACCTTCTGGTCTGCTGGTTCGGAAAGGGCTTCCCCTCGATCCACCCTCAGAATTGCAGTAGTTACAAATTTTGGTTAAAAACCTTGAGAGGGCCTGAGGGCTGCTCTTACAGCAAAATCGAAGGAAACTCAGGCCGTGGACAACTCCGAGAGCCCAGACGGGACAGCTTGACTCCATTGCGCAGACTTCCCCCAGTGCTCACGACAGGCCAAGGTAAGAGCTTGGTTAAAGATGAAAGAGAGGTTAGCTGTGTTGTTTAAAGAATGATTTGTTTCCTCCTCCTGGGTCAGACAGGTCAGAACAGTCCCCATGCCTTTTAATTTGATGATTTAAATGTTGTATTGCAAATTTAAATTTTGTATAGCAAGTTTAAATTCTGTACTGCAAATTTAAAGGTGTGTTGTGTGAGCGCAGGCCTCACCGAAGGCTTAACCGCCCTACTGGTCCTTGGAGGTCTGCCCCGCAACATTAAATGATTTGCAATAAATATGATTTAACTGGAAAACTTAAAAGGGAGTCAGTGAAATATTTGGGTGGTATGAACAAATGAATAAGTGATGTTTATAAGTGTTTGGTATAAGTGAAATAAGGGTTTGATAATATGAGAGAAGCTTTTCCCACACAGCACACATGAAATGTTTTGGGTAAACTGATCAATTGATTAACAATTAGGATTGATTGTATTGCTAATGAAGAAGTGTTTGGTTGGTAATGTGTTGTTGAGTAGAAAGGATATAGAGGTATTATGATTTCAAGGTCAGAATAGATGGTGAACAATGGAATGTTGATCTGGTGATAAATAAAAATAAATAACCCTAACCCTATAGAAATAAATAAAACAACAAGTGAATATAAAACATTTTTATTCAATTAACACAATAGAGTAAGTTAATAAATTAGCTGTATAAGGGAGGTAGATAAGATTAAACTAATACAAATAAACTAAAAGATTAAATAAACAAGTGGTGAGATAAATAGGTAAATCAAGTAAATAGATTGAATCAGTGTAATGGTATTTACTAGAAATAAATAAATAAGCAATAATAAACGAGCAAGGAAGTGGTTGTAAGTAGGATGCTCTGAGGTGAGCTATCTTGGCAGAGGAGGCCTAACCCGCCAGAGGACCTTTAGACTGGCACTGATAAATCAAATCTAGTGTTTAAAGTTCAAAAAGGTCACTCGACCCCTCTAACATGGCGCCCGGCAAAACAGGGACATCTTTAAGCTGTGATTAAAGGTGTCCATCGGTAAAAGGACCTTGGACCTTAGAATAAGATTGTAAAAAATAATAAAAGGAGAACAGCTTCTTCTTTTAAAAACGGTCTTGTTAAAGGACCACTAAGTTTCTACATATTTTTTAGAAGTGCGTAAAATCAATTTCTGCCTTAGAATAAGATTGTAAAAAATAATAAAAGGAGAACAGCTTCTTCTTTTAAAAACGGTCTTGTTAAAGGACCACTAAGTTTCTACATATTTTTTAGAAGTGCGTAAATCAATTTCTGCCTTAGAATAAGATTGTAAAAAATAATAAAAGGAGAACAGCTTCTTCTTTTAAAAACGGTCTTGTTAAAGGACCACTAAGTTTCTACGTATTCTTTAGAAGTGCGTAAAATACATTTCTGCGTCACATTTGCAGAGTAGGCAGGTGTCGGCAGAGAAAACTATTGAAGTTGTTGTTATTTATATTTAGGTTAGATTTTGTTGCTACAGGAGACCAGAAGATTCGCCCTCTTCTCCTGATACGCAAATATTATTAACCTAGTTACAGTTGTTGCTGCTTTCCTAAACTAAATTACCGAGGGGGACTAGAAGACACGCCCTCTTCCCTCTGCGTTAAAGTAGTTTAGGTTTAAATCTAATATTAAAGGGGACGGGAAGGTAAGCCCTCCTCCCCTGACAATAGTTAGACAAATGTTTTAATTTTATTTTTGGGGTTTCACTAACCACAGTTTAGCTGGGGTGAACCAAGCCGAATAGGAACTGGAAAGAAAAATATATAAGGACTATTTGTTTTGTTTTTTTTGTTGCTACCGAATAGAACTGAAAGAAAAATATATAAAGGGACCTATTTGCTTTTGTTTTGTTTTTGGTGGTTGCTAACCCGAATAGGAACTGGAAAGAAAAATATATAAAGGGACCTATTTGCTTTTGTTTTGTTTTGGTGGTTGCTAACCCGAATAGGAACTGGAAAGAAAAATATATAAAGGGACCTATTTGCTTTTGTTTTGTTTTTGGTGGTTGCTAACCCGAATAGGAACTGGAAAGAAAAATATATAAAGGACCTATTTGCTTTTGTTTTGTTTTTGGTGGTTGCTAACCCGAATAGGAACTGGAAAGAAAAATATATAAAGGACCTATTTGCTTTTGTTTTGTTTTTGGTGGTTGCTAACCCGAATAGGAACTGGAAAGAAAAATATATAAAGGGACCTATTTGCTTTTTTTTTTTTTGGTTGCTAACCGAATAGGAACTGGAAAGAAAATATATAAAGGGACCTATTTGCTTTTGTTTTGTTTTTGGTGGTTGCTAACCCGAATAGGAACTGGAAAGAAAAATATATAAAGGGACCTATTTGCTTTTGTTTTGTTTTTTGGTGGTTGCTAACCCAATAGGAACTGGAAAGAAAAATATATAAAGGACCTATTTGCTTTTGTTTTGTTTTTGGTGGTTGCTAACCCGAATAGGAACTGGAAAGAAAAAATATAAAGGACCTATTTGCTTTTGTTTTGTTTTTGGTGGTTGCTAACCCGAATAGGAACTGGAAAGAAAAATATATAAAGGGACCTATTTGCTTTTGTTTTGTTTTTGGTGGTTGCTAACCCGAATAGGAACTGGAAAGAAAAATATATAAAGGGACCTATTTGCTTTTGTTTTGTTTTGGTGGTTGCTAACCCGAATAGGAACTGGAAAGAAAAATATATAAAGGGACCTATTTGCTTTTGTTTTGTTTTGGTGGTTGCTAACCCAAGTAGGAACTGGAAAGAAAAATATATAAAGGGACCTATTTGCTTTTGTTTTGTTTTTGGTGGTTGCTAACCCAAGTAGGAACTGGAAAGAAAAATATATAAAGGGACCTATTTGCTTTTGTTTTGTTTTTGGTGGTTGCTAACCCAATAGGAACTGGAAAGAAAAATATATAAAGGGACCTATTTGTTTTTAGTCTCGCGAAGGAATGTCCAGAATTGCTTTATAGGGAAGATACGCGCTGGGGACTGGCCAACCACAGCGTTTGTCCTCCCGAGAGACGCCTCACTATTTAGAGTCCCAGAGGTGAGCCGTAGGCTGAGATTCGACGTTGTATCACTCGTCACTCTTCTTCACGTTGAAGTCGTAGTGGGGGATTCCGATCTCTAATAGTGGAGGAAATCGTAACCTAGGAGTGAAATATCGGATTAGACTCCTAGTGAAGGGCTGTCTCTGTTGTAGAGAGACAGCTAACATTCCGTTCTCTGGCTACGAAGCAGGATTTTATTTTGCTGTGTAAAGGGCTGACTCTAGAGAGTCAGCTAACATTCTGTCTTCTGGGTAGAAGCAGAATTTTTATTTTGTTGTGAAGGGCTGACTCTTGTTTGGGAAGAGTCAGCTAACATCCTGTCTTCTGGCTACGAAACGGAATTTTATTTTGTTGTGTAACATTCTGTCTTCTAGGTAGAAACAGAACTTTATTGTGTTGTGAAGGGCTGACTCTTGTCTGGGAGAGTCAGCTAACATCCTGTTGTCTGGCTACGAAACAGAATTTTATTGTAAAGGGCTGCCTCGGTTTAGGAGAGTCGGCTAACATTCTGTCTTCTGGCTAAGACACAGGATTTTATTTTGTTGTGAAGGGCTGACCTGGTTGGGCAAGCCAGCTAACAGTTTCGCAAAAATGCAAAATGTTAAAAGACTCATAGATAGCCCATATCCTCAGTGTCCCATATCAAAGTAACACAAATGGAGTTGCAGAGCGAGCAGTGGGAAGTGTGATGGAGCGGATCTCCACCTGTGAGAGTTCATGGGATGATCCAATAAGTCTCTTAAAGCTTCACCAACATGTATCTCTGCCTCATTCGGAACCGTTTAAAAAGAAAAATTTGTAACTGATGGTCCCATTTAATTTCAGGTCGGGGACACTGTTTGGATAAAAAGAGGAATAGTGAAAGGTGAATTATTCGTCAGACATACATTAGAAGGTTTAGGAGAAATCGTGAAGATTGAAGGTAATAAAATTACTTTAACTTGTGGAACAATAAGTTCACCCTAGTCAGTTGTAAATGATAAAAAATGAATAAATAATAAAAAACCTTCAAAAATGAGCAAAAAGCATAAGAGTAAATTTAGTCTCAAAACTATTAAGAAGATTATGAAGCAGGAAGAGCCTGACAGAAAAGTGGAAGAAGTGAAGAAGTAACTGAGGGAAATTCTGAACCTAGTAGAAACTTGATACTTAACGTTAAATGGAGTAAGAAACAATTAGAGCAAAAGCCACCACCAGACGTAATAACACTGACTGGTGGTTGTCTGCTAGAGCTGCAGGAAATGTAATATATGTAGGGAATTCTTACCCTCTAACCCCGCCTGGCTTCAGGCTTTCATAGCATCAATTTAGGACTGGTTCTTGTGTGCTGTGTGGGAAGGAGGTGCTTTAATTGTGTCATACCACCCAAACCCAGGTTAGGAAAACAAGAGTTGACTAAATTAATTACCCAGGTAGAAGGAGGAGGAGTAGAGTTAGATGGTAAATACAAAATGGACTGGTGCTTAAGGTGCTGGAACCAAAAATAAGTTTAGATAAAAGATAGGGAGATTGGATGAACATGAAGAAGATTGCCGATGCAAAACGAGTGGACTGGGAGTGGACTGCTGGCATGGAGCCAACCTGGACCTAAAGCCGGTTACCGTGATGGCAACCAGATTACCATGGGAATTTTTTTGTTTTATTTTATTTATTTTATTTTTTTCCTCTATTGGGTCTATTTTGTGTTTGTTTTTCTTTTGTCATAGGGTTGTATTTTGGAGTTATCATGGGAGATACATCCCATCGGGATTAGCTTAATGCAGTGGAAGTAGTGGAGAAAGGATTAGCAAAGTTACCTGACAAAATGGTTTGAGGTTCGCTGAAAAAATTTGAGACACCCATTTGGTGTGAAGGGAGTCTGTGTTCAGAGGAAAAATGGAAAGGGAATTATTTCTCAAATTTAATTGGAAATGTTTACNAACCAAAAACACACATGGCTTCAACCAAAATTCATGGTTATTGTACGTTTTGGCTTTTTGTAACCCATTGACATAAAAAGGCATGAAAATGTGCTTATCATACATTTGTCACATTTCGCTGTATGTATCTACGTTTTCTTCAGACTGGGCTGGTCACAACACATCCTGGCACTTCCACTGGAGGACAGTGTGTGTTTGTTTTGGTCAGCTACACATTTATGCACAGAATCTGCGCACAGAGCTGTGCTTCTAGTGAAAGACCTTGCAGCGCTGCAAGTACACGGCAGCTCACACAGGAGAGGAGAGGTGCAGCCAAGTCACACCTCCCGCTGATGGGTTCACAGCTCTGGGCTGAGTCATTTGACCCTGGTTCATATGCCGAGCAATATGTTTGTAAGTGCATAAGTAGTGACAAAGTTTAGTGGTTGCTGATTTTTACCGGTGCAGAGGCAGATTCAGACAGACTGGGAATGGAGAGGCTTATCGAACCTTTATGTTCAGTATCTGAGTCTGCTGCTATGGGAGGAGAGATGTCTGTGGAATATGCATACAGAAACATGACAGAGGAATGCAGAGACAGCAGCAAAATAGACATGTGATGTCTGTGTGTGCACACAAGTTATGCAGAGTTATGAGTCACATAGTACTAGGCCCTGTAAAAAAGAACAGTGTGTTCTATTTCATAGTAATTCATGTTTGTCAACAAATATTTTTTAACTTGAGTCATGGTCGAGATGACTACCACTCTCTGTCTGTATTATCTGTGCTGTATACTTACTTAATTTTGCACTTTTGGTTTCTTCAACTTCTTCTCAGGCTTCAATAGCCATCAGACACAATTCTAGGACCTATGGCAGTTTTTTAGTACATGAGTTTTCATTTAGTTTATAGATAAAATATAGATATATAAATAACATTGCGAGCAATTTTCGACAAATTAGTTAGACAAGTTATATTTCATTAGAAAAGCAAGGCTAAGCTGTCAAGAAGTCCAATGAATCATAGACCCTCATAAACTGCTGCACTTTTCCACTTTTGCACCTTAATAGCTTTTATAACAGCTTCACACTTCACTGTACCTCTTCACAAGCTCACAACTCTCTTGAGCCACATATATATAAGCTAAACGTTTAATTTTCAACTCGATCCGGAACTCTCCACTTCCCTAATGCACAAAACAAGACAGATAGCATTGAACTCTGAAGCAGGGCCCTGGTGACAATTCTTACATAATCAGACACAGCACTTAAACCACTGCAGTGTTGGAATCGTTCTGTGTTATCTGTTACTTATAGAGAGAAATGCAAGGAAGTTAAAATATTAGTACAAAACAGATCATATCTCTCATTCACACAGTCTATGTAAAAAAACTCATATAGCAGGTCAATATAAAAGTAATTTTATCAGAGCAACAATACCTCCTGCTGCTCTCCTGTGGCCTTTTTGTTTGAAGAAGTGTTGTAGAATCACAACCCAGAGGACCAGACTGGATCATTTGTGTTTGAGATGGGCTGGCACGATGATACCTGAACTTTGGATCTATTACAAGGCAGAAGAAGCACTAGTTGTTCGCAAGAGACAGCTTGAAGATGAGTGCAGTGTGTGAAAGAAAAAAAGAAGAAGCAGAGGTAAAGAAAAAAATTTTTTAATGTCCTTGGATCAGTTTTGCCACAATAGAGCACTACTGTTGACCCAGTGTAATTGAAATGTCTCTCTAAAGGGAATGAGAACGAGACCATTCAGTAAAACATATTGTATAGAGAAAAAAAAAGCCAAAAAAAAAAAAAAAGCAATGCTCCCTCAGCTTGTGCATATATCAGTTTTTATAATGAATGCTTTTGTCGTTTTGTGGATCTAGTTTGACAATAATACAGTGAAGTATTTTCAAGAAAAGTAATACTATAGGTCTTAAACATTTATAAACTGTCAATACAGATGCATCAAGATTAATCTCCCTAAAAGCTCTGTTTGTTTGTTTTAACTGTGACATCTTTGGTTCAGAAAGTGCATCTGTTTGTTCATTCTGAGCATTTCACCTGTTAAACTGCTGAAATGTAAAACTTGATTACCTGGTTATATAATAATGTTTTTATTGTTAATTAAAGGTGGGGTCAGTGATTTTCACACAGCAAACACAATTTAGGTTTTAAATATGTCATTTTCCTCCCCTACATCCTTCGACACATGGTTCATATTGACATGTTTTCATTTTAGTTGCAATTACCACTTATTACAAACAACAAAGTGAAAGTGAAGATGACCACCCAACCTCAGCCAATCAGAGCACAGCATTTGGCTCATGATAAGAACTAAAATTCTTCACGTTCAATTCAGACAGTACTCAGTTTTTTCACAGTTCTGCATTTATCGTATACAGTTTAGCGAAAAATGTAAAGTAAAAAGTTACCCAGCTTTAAGTAAAACAGGCAAATAAAGCTGTTCATACATATTATGACACTTAATATTTGTTCCGGTTTCTTCAGTCTTCTGCAGTGGTTGATTGAATCTTATGTTTGGAGGTTTTGTTTGTTCTATCAAAAAAACATAAAAAAATTCAACCTTATTTATGCTAAAAAAAAGTATATATTTACTGTTTTGGCAGCAGGTGGCAGTTTCTTACATTACATTAAATCAATACATTTTAGCCGTGTAACTGCAAGAAGATTGTGCAGTTGTTTCTCTCCGCATCCGGATATTTCTTCCGAGCACTCTACCAACTAAAACATGCATATTAGGGTAATATTCTCCAGCTACGGTAAACCTGACCAAGCTTAGCAAGATGCCCTGGAGATGGGTCCTTTAGCTCTGCACTGTGGCATTCACTGCCACAGTGCTACAGTTTTTCTCAATCGCTTTGACACAGTTCTCCATTCTAAAAGCAATACAGCTCACCCACAATCCTAAACTGAGCGTCAATTTTTCAAAACTAAATTTCAGCTCAGATCGAAGTAAGTTTATCACTCAAAACAGTTACATTTTCCTGTCTAAAGCAAGTTTTACCATGGAAACTCTCACACGTATGTCAGGTGTTTTGTCATTCATGAATGTGTATTGTTTCATTGAATATGTATTGTTTTATTTTGATTTTAATAACCTTGGAAAGTCCTCAGAGACTACTGTTGTTGTGATTTTGGGCTATACAAAAATAAATTGTTTTGAGTTGATTTGATGATTCATTTGACTTTACAGCTCAAAAACTGTAGTTTGGATCTGAGACAAAAGTGACTAAAACTTCACTTCAGTCTGTCATTGGGATTCACACTTCACACAGAAGAATTTGTATCTGATGAGTTGTGGTTTTTATCTAAAATCAGACATATTTGTACAAAGAAAAAACATGGATATACATTTAGATTTACATTGTGATTGTATTTTACTGTGAATATTTTATCTTTTAAATATTTACAGTTTTCTAAAGATGGTTGAGAAATGTCATCCACGTCAACACTTTGTGATGCATCTGTGTGACTGACAGCAATTTACATCAATATCACACTCACAGTCTGTTTTCTGTTCAGACCATTGTCCTGTTTCATTCTTTGTTGTTCTGTGATCTGTCTGCTCATCTAAAATTGGATTTGTCTGTGATTTGTGAGTTAGATACAAACTAACATTGTTCTGGCCGAAGTCCTTTATCAAGTGTGAGCAGGTCGTTAGTGTTGGAGAAACAAATTAAACTCACTGAACATGTGAGTTTGTGAATGAGAGTTGTGTTCTGAGAAAGAGTCTGAAAACTGTGTGGATGATAATTGTTCTGGATATTTGTTCAGATAAAAGGTTGGAATCAAGTCAACAAACTAGACCAGGTCTGGGCAAACTGTGGCCCCGGGGGCCAAATGCACCCCGCGATTGAATGGCATATTTTTGAGAAATTATGAAGTTTAAGGGACAAAAACTTGGGCTGTGACATTAAAACTTGTAGCAGATTAAATTCACAGAGTTATTAGAATAAAGTCAAAGCAATAAAAAGCAGTTTTTCCTATATTAAACTTGAAGTTTTACAAGATTAAAGTTGTATTTTGGATCATGGAACATTGTTGTAATTATAAACATCTACTGTGTGTTTTATGCAAACATTTGACTTGCTGATTTTTTTTTCTCATAAAATTACAATTTTTTTCGCACAAAACTTCAAGTTTAATCTATGAAATAGCTGCTTTTTATAGCTTCAACTCGTAAAATTATAACTTTTTAAATCTCAAAATGTTAAATTAGGTTTATAATGCTAGAACAAACCTTTTATCTGTACTGTTTTTCAATATTTTGTCAAAAAATAGTTTTTCAATAAGCAGAATTTGTTACACCAATGTTGACAGTCTAGCCCATCCCCACTATTCTTTAGTGTTAAATATGGCCCTCGAGTAAAAATAATTACTTCCCCCTGAATTAGACTGTAAAGGATGGGTCAAAGGTTTCCCTATAGGCACAATAAAGTGTACCTTAACCTTTTACTTGAGTACAAATAGTCATGTTTATGTCAGAGCTAGTAGTAAATGTTTGCTTACAAGTTTAAAGGCCGTTTTAGCCAGTTCTAAAAGGATTAGAGAAAATATTTTTTGTTAGCATTCCTTTTAGATCAGTTTTGTATTTCTCCACATTATTCATTTTTGCATCCTCTGTTTTTCCTCTGACAGTCTGAATGGCAGCTGAAGTAAAAGAAAAAGTTTGTGGAGTCAGAAAAAGCAGACTTTTGATGGCTCTGGTTTTGGTGTTGAGTGGAGATTGAGTTGTGAAAAGTGCCAAAGTCTGTAGCTGAGTAAACAACTTCAACAGCCTTCATGTCGCCAAGTGCTTGATGGGAATTTTTATCATCAACTACTTATGATTTTAGCAGCTCTCAAACGCTGCTTTTGTGTTTGAGTGTTCTGTTTAGTCTGCAGTGTTATTCATACAGAAAAGACAAACTGGCAACTGTGATGGATGTGCCATGAATCTACAGCCAGAACATTATAACCACTTAAAGAAGCACTATGTCACTTTTCTGGTAACTGCCTGTGTTGAATTCCTTAAAGGGACCGTATGTAAGATGCACAACTAGTGGTATCAAAATGAACTTGAGTTGCCAGAGTGTGAAAAAAAGCCCACAAAAGATGAGAAAAATACGGACCAATCAGGAATAAGTTTGGCTATGAATCATTAGTGTTAACCAGAAAGTCAGTTTCTCACACACCTAACTTTTGTCATGGTTTGTTCCCAAGAATAACATTTCTAGACAAAGTGGGTGGAGCCTAATGAGAACTGTGTGGAACAAGTTCATGAGCCTATCACAGACAGTTGTGTCTCTGTCCTGGTGCAACATCAGTTCAAACTCAAACATGTTCCTGATTCATGGTTCTAAGAAACCAAACTGGCAACCCAAATAAGAGAGTCATGTGAGGCTCATTCTGCGTTCTGATTGGATAAAACTTTTGAGAACCAAAAACACTAAATGTAAACATCAATAAAGGAACATCATGTCTATTGCTTTTCAGTTAAGAATAACTCAGATTTACAATGTCTTTCAGTTAAAATAATAGTATATTTGGACATGTTGACCTCGTGGACACATATAGGTCATGTTTACAAAATCTGATATCAAAATTTTACATACGGTTCCTTTAATGACAATATGTTTTCCTAATTGGTTTATTTTTTTATTACTTTTATGTAACCAGGAAGTTCCACTAGGTTTCAGAATCACTTGCAACAGTGACTTGACCAAGGCAGCAGCCAATACAATCAATACAATATGAAATGTCACAGAAAATTATATTACAAAAAAACAACTTGATCAAGAAAAACAAACAATTTGCAGTCACTACATTTTTCTTGAACTTTTCACGGGACACCAAAGCTTTTAATTTGAGCTAAGATTATTGGTGCTTTGCACCAATGATTAGTACCTAGATAAGCTGCGATTCATCAACATAACTGAAATCCCAAATTGATTTTACATACGTATTTAGCAACAAATTTCTACCATCATTTCCTCCAAAAACACCCGAATCTGCTATTTTATTCTGCGTAAAAATAACCAGAAGTTTAGGTCTGTGCAAACAAAAAGTTTAGAATCATAACATTTAAAATCCGCATAGGAGCTGCATTACACATTTTTTCAGGATTGGCTGCCCCCAATATATGCAATTTTGGTAATTTTTACACATAGAAAGCCTTATTTCTCAATCAAAATGTGACTTTTTTTGAGTACTTACTGGAGAAGTTTCACATTGTAAGCTTGCATTAATACATGCCTCAAAAATTGTATAATAAGTCTTCTTTAATAATCTACTGAACTTACCAAACTTGCAGCCCAAGGCAAATCCTTGTGTGCCCCATAATCAATACTGTGCACCGTTTGGCACTGCCTGCAAATGCTCACAGTGAATCATTAAGAGGAGATACTTGCAGCTCGAAAGAAACGTTATTTATCTTAGCCTTAAAGTTCTGACTCTGAAAGTGCTGTGCTGGTCAGCAAATCAGATAAACCACTAATTAATGACCAAAACAAGACATCACACTACTTCCGAATTAACACATCAAACACAAACTTACAAACAACATCTCTAGCCTGCTCAACTGTCGTAATTATTTGTAAAACTTATAGTTCTTACTCAACTGAACTTTAATTATAAAGCACTTTAAACACAATAACTTTGAATGGAAAATAGAGTGAATTGTGAAAGTGCTTGACTCAAGGTCTTGCTTTCTATGCAGTGTGGTTAAGTCTATAAGTGACAAAAGTGTTGTAATTGTTGAGTGGTTTGAGTGATTGTTAAATGTGTAACCCTAACCCTTTTTTATTTATTTATTTATTTATTTATTTATTTATTTATTTATTTATTTATTTATTTATTTATTTATTTATTTATTTATTTATTTATTTATTTATTTATTTATTTTTGTCATCATGGAAATAACCTTGTGGCTCAAAGTAGAGCTACTACTACTTCTCTCAGCGTCAGAGTTGCCAAGTCCATATTTTGATAGCGGCTTTGGGCTTCTTTTTGAAAATCCCATGAATTTTGAAGATTGTGTTTTTATGGGACTGCACTTTCTAGTCATAAAAAAGGCGAGTTTTAGCAATTTTTCAGGTTTGATTTACAAAAATATATCTATTTATGGCTGAAACATGGATTTTTAGCAAATTTTCATGTCTAAAAGTCATTAGGTTGTTAGAAAGTGTCAAAACAAATTGTAATTAAAATATTATTTTTAATAAGTTTTTATTGGACTGTTGAGGTCACTTGTTTTAGGATTATTTTCAAAAGCTTGGTTGCTTGTTTCCTTCTGAAACTTTGACAACGTTGATCATTGCTGAAAAAGCTGATACTTGTATTTACTTCAAAGGCAAGGATTAGACGTTAATCGTGATTAAATTGAAATTGTGATATGCATTTTTTGCCATATTGTCCTAGCTCAAAATCATAGGCCTCACCGTAAAACTGGAACAAAAACTAAACTTGTAACCTTCGTATGATCAAAGATGTGGTGCATCTGATCTCAAACTGCCTGATTTTTTACAATCTTTGTCAAAGATTGTGATGCTACTTCTACAATTGATCTTTGTCAACAGCAAAAAAAAAGCATGAACAGAATCTTATTTCTCTTTAACTTGTTAAATGACATGTCACCACTTAAATCGGTGGCTGTCTTGAAGATGGCTTTCATTTGAAACTTGTCGACAAGGCAGACACATCTCACTATATTGTTTTTAAAAAGAAACCAAAGTTGACAAGTATAAGACTGATGTTGGAGTAGGTAAAACTATGAAAACACTGCAACACTGAGCCCAGAGCCTGACGTTCACTAATTTAATCTGTTGCCACTTATTGTGTGAAATATTGGAGAGTATGATTGGATTTACTGTTCCTGTTTATCAAAGCTGGATTCTGTCAGGTCTTAGAAGCCAAACAAAACAGGATCTGGTCAGTACTTGGATGGTAGATCACAGGAACACCCAACATGTTCTCATGGAATTTGTGTAAATAGCACGACGCCATGACAAATTGCGGGCCATGATGACGTCCTCTGACTGTTTTGGCGCACAATTATACGCCCGTTTTTTCTGGCGTGATCTGGACACGCCACATCATGCGTGATGTGGTTGAGGACAAATGGGAAGTTTTTTGGGGGGTTAACGGCTAAGTTTGGGTCTGAAGTTACAAAAATGGGTAAGTTTAGGTCTGAGGCTTGGAGTTGGTTAAGTTTAGCATTAGGACTGTGTTGGTCTTCATGAATAATAACACGTCCTAACATTCACTATTGAAATTAACTAGGACAGAAACGCGTAAAATGCACACGCACAAAATAGAAATGGCGTTCATGTGACACGTTGTTTTAAATTTCATGGTACTGACACGCTTATCTGTGAGAACAGGCTCTCATCTTTAACAGATTGTGAACTGTCCTTATGTCCTTGGGGAAGACACTCATGTCTGACTGCCTCATGTCTGTGTACTTTGGCTATAAAGTTCATTAACCTCTTCAGGAACCAGCCTTTTTTTTTTTTTTTTCACTAAAACGCCTAGATTTGCTTTGGTAAATGTACACCACAGTCAAGCTGGTTGCACTAGCTGCGGCCAAAATGCCATAATTTGGGTTTGAAAAATCGTCTTTTAAATCTAAAGGTAATTTTACAAAAAATGGGACTTAGAATAGGTTTAAAAAGTTTAGGTGGCACCTCAGATGACTAACCCTTTCTTTTAAATATACAGAAGTTTTTTTATATACAGTATTAATGAGAACACAAACAGAATTGAAAATATAGGAAAAAGGTGGAGGTACCGCACATGCCCCCTTGGAGTCTTGAAAGATGGAAAAGCATATAGAGATCATTTAGACCATTGCTGCCCAAACTTGTCCTTCCGAGGTATTTCATTTGGCCCACAAGGAGATACTGAGTGTCTGTCTGAAAACATTTTAAGATGAAAAGATGGTCAGAGTACACCAAAACTATTTTATTTTGTTAAGTGACATGTTAATTGAATGCAATTGAATCACTTTCTTATTGCAAATGAACTTTGTGGATGCAACAGAAAAATAGGTTTGGAGCTTGACACGCTGCAAAATTCTTCGGTCCTTTGAGGAATAATAACATACATTTTGGCCTGCTGTGGAAAAATGTTGGTCCCCTTTGATTTAGACCATTTACCATGGGTTGCTATGTTTTTTGTCCTATAGATTGGAGCCTGTCGCAACTATTTTTTATATATTTGTCTCTCTTGGGCCCACTTTTAATAAAACCACCACTTACGGTCACAGCACCTGGTCCAACAATCAAAAACAACTTAACTCAATGGCCTCAGAGATCTACAGCAAAAACAAGTTGTACCGAGAGACCACTTTTCAGGCCCAACCATTGCTTTAAAACCTCAATTTTAACCAGTGTGTTGACCAGGGAATGCTAGTGCTGTGTGTAGTTGTAGTATTGCCAGATGATACTCAAAAAACTGTTCAGATTGAGTTCATCGATTTACGCAAAAAATAGAGTGTGTTGAGAAAACCTCTGCCCTAAAACGAGATGAAATCTAACAGTCAGCGCATTTACATGGAGGCCAGGAAAACCAAATAACTAGCTTAGTCTGATTTAAACCAATTTTCCAAAGTGCATGTAAACCCGGGCAGATCTGATGATGTAAACCGGCTTTCGTAAACCAATTGGCGCACGTGGTCCTGACCGATTGTAGTCTGATTTCAGACGTTGTGTAAACAGACAATCGGTCTGCAGCTGGACAAATGTAACTGAGCATGCTCACAACCCCTGCCCACTTCACGTTCCAGCAATATAGTTTACATTTTTACAACAGAAAAGCTTCTGCACAACGTGGAACACACAGCCATTGGGTCTAAAATGCCAATGAGAGTTTATATGTTGCACAGCGTTGTACAAGCTGCAGGTTCAACATTTGTGGAAAAAAATCCACATAGAGCAAGTATATATATATATATATATATATATATATATTATATATATATATATATATATATATATATATTATATTTTTTTTTTTTTTTTTTTTTTTTTTTTTTTTTGAAATGTCAATGCCAAAAAACAAGGACTGAACATGCAAGAATCATTTACATTACACAACAGAATTACTCAAACATACAAAAGGAAATGCTGATGTAACAAGGTTAAAATGTCATAAAGCTGGTGTTATATAATATTTCCTCTTCACACGTGTTGCAATTATTTTTACACTACTGTGTTGTACCATAAGCCCCGCGGTGCCCTTCTGTAGATTGTCTGCATTGTCCATTTATCATGTTCTGTTCATGCTGGCTTGACCTCAATATATAAGAACATGTCTGTTCAGTTATCACACTGTTTCTATTACAAAAGCAGCAGTCGTAGAACGGACTGGTTTTCAATCTGGATTAGAAAAACAGACTGAATCTCACTTATTAACAAAAAGATGATGATTTAGATGAGAGATAATTGAACCAGAGCTGTTCTTTTTAGTCACATGGTTCCTGTCTGTTTTTAAGGACTTGTGAGGATCTTTTCCATTCAGAGTATACAGTATTGTGTACAGTGTAAACCCAGACTAGTGGAATGTACTCAAGTCGTTTGAGGCAAGCAAATGCCTCAATTAGCAAATAAAAATGGTTTGTTTAAGCATGTCAAACCCAAAGGTGGGGCAACTGATTTTCACACTGCAAACACAATTTTGTGTGTGAAGCTCTGAACTAGCTGCAAATGATTGTCTGGCTGTCACTTGTTGTCCAGTTTGTGTCAATTAATTATTTTAATTTGTTTACGGCATTTGAACTAGCTTTTCGAGCGAATGAACTGACCGGAAACAATGATCCACTGGTGGTCTATACACACCGAAACTAGCCAAGCCGCAGCATGAAAGGGGCCTATTATGGCTTAAAAACGTCTTTTTCCAAACAACAAAGTGAAACTGCAGAGACCACCCAAGCTCAGCCAGTCGTAAATTTCGTTAATATTCGATTCAGACAGTACTCAGTGGTCTTATTTTTTCACAAAGTGCTACATTTCTCAAATATTTTTTAATGGGAAACACAAACTTACTAATTTACAACTACAAAAGTTAGTTAAGCTTTTACAACAGCAACATCATTTGTGTAAGAAAAAATGGTATATGCATTTTAGTCAAAACGTTTGTGTGAAAAGGATCTTTATGTGTCGTATAAGTTCCATCGGCTTGCCACTATGATGATGTTATTTCTTTGCCTGAAATGTTCCACGCTCTGTGTTCATTGCATTTTACAGCACTGCCATGGAGCCTCTTTGCAGATTTGACCTGTAACTTGGCCATTTGAGTCACTCGCTGTTTCTGTGGAGAATATTCAGTTCAATTAGACTTAAGCATCTCCATGGAGGTTAGGTGACAGAGGGCGCCTTTAATTGGCATAAACACAGCCTTCATTTGGAGATAATTGTCATTTCTTCGCAATTTGTGCATGCAGTATAACTAAACCCAGGAGATCAGTGGTTCCCAAAGGTGTTTCCAAAGATTCAGTTTGGAAACTACCTTACCTAAAGCAGAATAAGTAACATTTTGGCTTGTTAAATGTCTTTGTAAGTCTCTGTGATGATGGAATTACACAAAAAAGAAGACTACCATTCAAGTTGGGTCTGCTTTAACACTGTAAGCAACAATGTAGCAATTCTGCACCAAGTCATTCCACACTGCAAAAAGTCATTAAATAATCTAGGTTAAATCAAACCTCGGTTTTTGGCAGATTAGCATAAATTTGCTCAAATTTGGTAGCAAATCTCACTTGAGATTTTAATTTTAACCAAATTTGTAATTGCAAAAAATAGACTTCAAGCTTCAAGACAAGATTAAGTTGCTTGATTCTAGGATTTGAATGTAATTCAATGCATTTTGACTTTGATTTATTGTAGAGACAGATTATTTTCCTTGTTTTAATGTGTTATGTACTAATTTCAAGACCAAATTATTTGCCAGTGGGTTAGGAAAACTGTTCTTTCCCATTGGCAAAATGTTGTTTATTTTAAGAGAAATTCTCTGGTTTCAAAATGTTTTGAAATGTTTTGAAACCAGTGAAATATTAAATCTTATCCAGTGAAAACAGCTAAAATCTGGATGAAAGTTCTTATTCCAAGTCATTTTAAGCAAGTCTATAGTTTTGCAATGCAATGTTGTGAGTAAAATGTTTTGCAACATTTGCAATATTTTTGCTTGAAATCAGAAAAAAAAATTTAAACAATACCTTGAAACAAGTAAAAAAAATAGGTTATTTAAGAAAAAAGACCCAAATGAAAGATTAAAAACTCAAATTTCAAGACATTTTAGCAAATCTTTTTTTTTTTTTGCACTCCAGAAAAACACGTTTCAGTATTTCGTAGAGTGCTCATTCAACTCTTTATCAACTCTTTAAAAAGGTATCAGTTTGGATTCTCCAGGGCAACATTTAAAGTCTGTGTATGTAATGTATTGTATTGTAGTGTACTTTCAATAAAAACTCTGGCACCTAAAGGGTTAACATGCAGTATTTGTAAACATGTAAAGTGGAAAACAATGCATTCTAAAACAGTCAATTGTTAGTGGGATCTCTCGTCAGTGGAGAGCTGTGGCACTGCAAATTTCAGGATTGACAGTGTACAATAGATCAATAAGTGACTGAGCTGTGTGATTACGATCACACTGCCATGTCCTGTGTGCTTTAGGATAATGCATTCAGTTCCATCAGCACGATAATCCCTCTTCTCTCCCCCAGGACTCCCCTGAAAAAGAGAGTTCGATTTAAGTAGGATTATCCTGGCTAAATAAAGGTAAATAAAATCAAAAATATATATACAGTATAATGTATCCAATAGTAAATGAAGCAAATTTTTGAGACCGTAGTAGTCATATTGTGGTTTCTGCATGGTTTTAGTGGTGTAGTGGTCCTCTTTGCCTGAGGACAGGAGTGTGAGTTGTTGTGCTGGGCGATTCTTCAAGTACAGCTGCAGGTTATGTTTCTGCACTGTTTGATATAAATGCCCTGAAGTAAACATAGGGAATGTCACTGGTGTTGGATTGAACTGGTGTTTACAGCACAAGAATACAAAAACTAAATGAGAACAGTTGTGTATGTTATTGTATAAAATTCAAAAAATAGAATACATTAAAAAGAGATTCCAGTAGCAGTGCAATTGTCTGGAAAATAAAGACAATTGCACTGCTACAAATATTTCTTATCTATCGTTCGACTTTCATGTTTGTCTCTGGTGTTTCAGTCCATAAAAATAAACATGGGTGTCTACATAGAAAATGTCCATTTGAAGATAAAGAACTGAAACACATCAGAGAATGCCTGAGTTTGTTCTTAATCACATGAGCTTCATGTGCATCATGCAGCTGGACAATGTGAGAGATTTTTCATGTGTCTAAATTCAGAACATGTATTGTTGCATGTTAACTGTGTAGCAATGAAAATTAATGTTGTGTGTTTTAAAAATATGACTCGTTGGAAGCATGTAGATTGTAAATAAAATCGAACCAAGAACTGATCCCTGGGAAATACCATAATAGAGACCTGCATCGGGCGGGAATTCCCGCGGGACCCACGGGACCCGTGAGCAAACCCTCGGGATCGGGCGGTTTTAACGTTGCCTGGGCGGGAACGGGCGGTCAGGCCAAACGCCTCGGGTCCCGAACGGACCCGCGCTCTCTCCGCTGTCTTGAAAATATTACGTAGCAAGAAAGAAATACGGCTTTGTGCGCGCTGCTGGTCAACAGAGAGACACAACACGGACACCTGCAAGGTGCAGAGACGTAAACTCACTGCTGTATTTCCTAGTCTAGCGTGCGTATCGGAGCATCATCTGTGCGTCCTCGCGCCAGCAGCAGCCGCAGCACGGACGCAAGCTTTCCCAGAGGAGTGAATGAAGGACTGGCTTTTACGCACGGGGAGATGGAGATAATACACACGGAGTTTGGGCAAGTAAAGTGTTTGTTTAGCTGAAACTGGAGGTGCGAGGAGCTTTGTATTTCAGGTAAGAAATACACAGACATCATGGCTTTATGATTGAATGTGTCAAACGAACATAATCGCCTTGTTGCAGATTATTTAGGCTGGTGCCTATCATTTTTAAACTAGATGCAGAGAGTTATGCAGAGTTTAGTCATTTGTGTCCGTGTTGTGATGCCCTGGGGCCGCCACGCAACCTCCGTGTCACAAAAAAAAAAAAAAAAGTCGGGACCCAACGGGACCCGCGGGAGCTTCTCGGGCGGGCAGGCACACGGGGGGCGTCGGGATCGGGCGGGAACGGTCACGGATGCTTCGGGATCGGGCGGGAGCGGTCATGAAAATCTAGTCCCATGCAGGTCTCTATACCATAACAATGTAAACTTTAGCTAGTTTGTTTGCTAACGGCATTTGGAGAATTTGGACAGTTATGTTCCACCATAAATAATTTAAAAGGACTAAAAACATATTTTGAGAATGAAAAGATAATGAGTTGAACAGTATCCTAAAATCTATCAGTAAGATTTTCTATTACTGTTTATCTGATTTTCTCTTTTTACACGTCACAAACTCAGTATTTAGCTGTAATCGTGGTTGTTGTTTTTTGCATTATCAGTCTGTAGCTGTTTTTTCCTATTTGAATAATGCTTTGAGTTCTTTCAAAAGTAGTTGCAATTTGTCTCTATTGCCTCTTATTCATTTTTGCCTGCATAACCTCTTAAAGTCCACTGAACAGAGCGGGACTATGTAGCAATTGAGGGGTCGGGAAACGAGTGTGAACATTCAGAACATGAGTGAAAAAGACCTATTATTTGACCAATAAGATGGGAGCGCTGAATGTGTACAAAAAAACAAAAAAAAAAGTACGAGGCCTTTTAGCTTTCAGCGCCCAACAACCAGCAGCGTTTCTGTGTTATGACCCTCATCACTGACATTGTTGCTCTTATTTGCTCTGATTTCTCCCTTTGTTTCTGCACACTACGTTCCCTGGGACATGCTTTTGCCTCTCCGTGCGGCTGAAAGCTATAATTACGGTGCCAGTCACTATACCGCTGAGTGCCAAAGTCGTCATATGCCATAATACTATCTCTCTCCCTCCAACTGCTGCAATGCAAATCCAGCTTCGAATACAGAAGGGAACACAGAGCACCATTTTTCTACACGTGTTGTTCTTGTCGATAGATAATGGACTGAAGTTGGAACAGCGTTAGGTGTTATGTTGGTGTGTTACTTATGACCTTTAAGGCAATCCCATAGGACTTCACTCTTGATTTCAAATGGACACAGCAAAGGCTTACAAATGCGTTTCAAAAGGGCAGAGTTGTGGCATGCGTGGAGATTTTATCTTGCTGGTTTTGACATTTTCTTGGGATCATGACATACATAAAGAAGAGAAAGGAATCCACAGACTTTAAAGTTCCAACAATGGCCGCGTGCTGGTGTCACATGTTCACAGACACGCAGGTGACACCCCGAGGCTAAGCTACAGGTGTGGAAAGGTTAGCCTGCACACTGTAACAATATGTTTTTGAGCATTAAACATGGAATAAAAAAAACAAAAAACAAAGATTGACTGGTATCCAATACTTGCATGTTAGATAATAATGGTATTACTGACCAAGCAGCAAGACAGCTGGAGATGGGTCTACGAGCACTTCATTGTGACATTGAAGAATGGGTCAAAGGCAGAGGATACATTTTTACAGGGACAATAAAGTGTACCTTAACCTAATGCCACAGGCAAAAAATATTGATACACCATAGTGGTGTATCAATAACCTGGCTCAAGCCAAAGGGATGTGCTGAACCAACGTGTTCTCATGGCTTGCATGTATAAACACGACAAATTGCGTGTCATGACAATGCTTCTGCCTTTTCTGGCAAGTTGATATGCCAAAAAGGCAGAACACGCCCACTTTTTTGGCGTGGTTTAGACACACGATTTGGTTGACGACAAACAGGGTCTTTTATTTAGAGCTAACAGTTAAGTTTAGGTCTGAAGTTATAAAAATGGGTTAAGGTTAGAATAAGAATTGTGTTAGTATTCATGAAGAAAAGTTTTTACATCCACCATAGAAATTAACTTGGGCAGCAACACATGAAATACACACGCAAAAAATAGAAATGATGTTATGACACACTGTTTAAAATTCTATGGTATAGACACACATATCTGTGAGAGCAGGCTGGATGTACTTTGATTTGAGTTCTTTCACATTATCCATCTGAGACCTCGCCTGCTGAAAAAAGTGGGACGCCAAGTGAAATACTTCGAGATGATTGAATGATTTGTCAACTAGTGCCCGCCTCCCTTAGTTTGTACCAATCACAGCAATGAATTGTATTGGCCTTATCCATGTGTGCGTGGGATATAATTCTTATTTTAAAAAAGAAACACTGTATTTCTGCTAAAATATAATCAATAGCAGCAGAAACACATACATCCAAGGGAGCTTATCAAGAAATATGGAAATAAGAATATATATTATAAAGGTTAAAACAAAGCATAAATTATGAAAAAAGTACAGAAAAAATACAAAAAGTAACTGGTAATTGGTAAATTTAAGTCTGGGGCTTGGAGTTGTTTAGGATTAGGATTTCATTAATGCGCAAAAACATAAACACAGCTTTATATCCACTACAAAAAACGAACTGAGACAATAAACAACACATTTCATAGACACACAGAAAAAAGAAAATGTGTTCACCTGACAAGGCGATTGCATTGTGTGATTAAATAGACACACATTTCCATGAAATCAGGCTGCCTGTAAATATCAAAACGGTCATTGTGCTCCCCTTTGTACAGCGCAGAGACTAACAGCTGCATGCTACAGTGACTCTATACAACAGCTGATGAAAGTGGTCAGACACAGTGAGCTCACGTCTTGCTGCTCTGTGATGGTAATGACATTGATTTGTCCTGAGAAAAGTTCAGGAAGGTTCACCACAGAAGACTAAAAGTTTTCTTTTTTTATAAACATACTGAAATTCATATATCAAATCTGACCTTAAAGTCACACTAAGCAGCATTAGCCAAAGCTCTATAATTTCTATGGATGAAAAAGACTGAATGAGATAAATAAAATAAACTTGAACACAACACTGTCGATATAAATAAAAATGCAAGGCTACATCTTGTTATGCACGGTAAGTTTCTCTGTGTATGGTTATGTAAAGTGCTGCAGATGGACGAGACGTAAAAAGTGACTTGTATTAGTGGTGATTCACATCTGATACATGTTGGACATGATTAATAAGAGAGGATGACACAGCTTGTACAATCTGAAAACAGCAGGAGAGAAAGACCTACAAAACCACTCCTTTGCACCTTATTGACGCATTTGGAAGTTTGACAGAGCTGACGGATTTGCGTGTTCACAGGTATCGGTTTATGTCAAAGTGAAAATGTGGCTGGGAAGTGACTCGTTCTTTCTATGTGTTTAGTTTTTGTACTTTGTTTTTTATACATGCCAGATTTGTTCACAAATGTTGAATCTTTTCTTCCAGTTCTTACAGGACAGTCAGTGCCAATCCCTCATCAGCATGATTTCTGATTTTCCACAGACTTACTGTCAGGGCCGGCGCTGGGCATAGGCAAACTAGCGCCATCTGGTGGTGAAGGAACCAAAATGTGGTGAGGGAACCAAAATGCAGCTCTAAAAATGAAAATCCAGTTCTACCACTCACAGGCTATTAGCCAGATTTATTTTTTTTTTCTCAATAGGACACATATTCATTGAGTTTGACCACAAAAAGCTGCCGTGATAATAGAAGTCTCAAAAACACAGGCTTTTTGTTCTGACAAAAATTCAGACTTTAGCATTTCTGTTTGCAAAATCCAGCGTGAGAATGAAGCTGATTTGCTTTGTTCGAGAGGGAGCAGTGGTGGAGGGGAAGCAGAGGGCTGGGCCCTCACTGTAATTTCAGACCTCAAACAATTAAAATACTGATCAGGATATGTACTACATATTATGGTACAAAACTATGCATGACTTAACAATGTAAAAGATGCATTAAGGGGGGTAACACTTTAAAGTACCGCCGCTAGTTAATAGGTAACTACGGGGTACTTATGTACTTACTGGTATTTTGTTATACCATGTAGTTACTGGTAACTACATGGTATTGTAGTGTACTTAGAGTCACAAGTACTGGTAACTAAAGTGACAGTTACCAGTATATTTAGTATTAACTACAGTGGTAGTTACTAGTACTTAATTGACAGTTACTAAAATAGCGCCCACTAGTTAATAGGTAACTACGGGGGTACTTACTGGTACTTCTGGTGTTAGTACCAGTGGTACTTACTAGTAACTACAGTGGTACTTGTAGTGGTACTTACAGTCACAAGTACTGGTCACTAAAGTGACAATTACCGGCTAGTTAAGTATTAATTATAGTGATAGTTACTGGTACTTTTGTGGAATGATAATTAGGGATTATGGTGGCATCATTTGTACTAATTAGTGGTACTTATACGGGTACCTCTAGTGATACTTAATTGTGTACTTGGTGGTTCTATTTGTGATGCTACACAAACAAGGTAAAGACTGTTATGAAGCAAGTTTATTACTGCAAATATTGTGTATAATACAGATTATGATAAAAATCAAACACTGGGCAATCTAATACAAAGAGACACCTCTTTATTATGCTCACAGCCACAATAGATATGAAACACATTAACAATTTACAAAATGTTTATCAATAAACCCCAAAAATATTTGCATACTACAGCTGGTTGAGCTTTAAACAATAGTTACTAGTAAATAATGTATTGAGCACTAGCTAAATTACAGTAAAAGTTGGTAGTAGTTCCAAAAAAAAAAAAAAAAACACTGACAGCTGGTCTTCTTGTACAGTTTAATACAGTGGTACATCACTGACAGCGGGTCGTATTTTAAAGTGGACAAGGTGGTACTTCACTGTCAGTTACTATAGTAATTGATAGCTAACTAACACTGACAGCGGGTCGTATTTTAAAGTGGACAAGGTGGTACTTCACTGTCAGTTACTATAGTAATTGATAGCTAACTATCACTGACAGCGGGTCGTATTTTAAAGTGGACAAGGTGGTACTTCACTGTCAGTTACTATAGTAATTGATAGCTAACTAACACTGACAGCGGGTCGTATTTTAAAGTGGACAAGGTGGTACTTCACTGTCAGTTACTATAGTAATTGATAGCTAACTATCACTGACAGCGGGTCGTATTTTAAAGTGGACAAGGTGGTACTTCACTGTCAGTTACTATAGTAATTGATAGCTAACTAACACTGACAGCGGGTCGTATTTTAAAGTGGACAAGGTGGTACTTCACTGTCAGTTACTATAGTAATTGATAGCTAACTAACACTGACACGGGCCGTATTTTAAAGTGGACAAGGTGGTACTTCACTGTCAGTTACTATAGTAAACTCACTCCCTCAGGTATAGGAACCCACAAACAAACTGGGCCAAGGGGAGCGTTCCCTTTAGCTCAATGCGTTTGTCAGGTTGACCGGCGCGTGGGAGACCCGGGTTCGACTCCCGCTCAGGACATGTGTAAGACCATACCCGTTAGACTATCAATTACTGTAGTAACTGACAGTGAACTACCACTGTAGTTAATACTAAATATACTGGTAACTGTCACTTTAGTTACCAGTACTTGTGACTCTAAGTACCACAACAAGTACCACTGTAGTTACCAGTAACTACCACTGGTACTACACCAGAAGTACCAGTAAGTACCCCGTAGTTACCTATTAACTAGCGGGCGTACTTTAAAGTGTTACCTTAAGGGGTAAAAATATTACAGATAATAGGAAATTGTGTCTATTTTCTTCATAAATTCAAACATTACCTTGCCTTCAACACTAATAGATATTAGCCTAATACATAGTGTTTGGGGGTTGGGCTCAAAATAAAATCTAGGGCCGGCCCTGCTTACTGTATGTCTTACCTGGCTCTTAAGATACAGTATTTAATAATCTTGAATGGATAGATGGAATTATGACTGGATTGAGAGACTTAGGATGTCATGTGCTGAAAGACAAGGTTTTATGACTTAGATCAGGCAGTAGTTACTCCAGACGAACACTAGAAGTATGTAAAAATCTACACTTTTTAATTGTTGTTCTTGAGTAACATTTCTTAATCTCTATAATTGTGCAATTTTATTAAAAATAATTTAAAAAATCTAATTTTTCAAGTCTTATAGCAAATGATCTGTAAGTTCTTGAAAGCCAAAGTAGAAGACTTGGACTTCTGGACCACTCACTTTATCCGTGTCTTTTAAATTTCAGTCGTATGTCTAAACAGTCCTTTAAGTTGCTGTCAGCCAGTGTCGTATGGGTCTGATGCCTGACATGAACCGATTTTGAGATGGCAAATTTGAGAGACTCAAATTGCTGTTTCGATTGCCAATTCATTCATTCCAAGTTTGTCTGAAGGAGACTATAATTAGAGCAGGTTTTTAAAAGTGTTATTGTCCAGACTGAGCAGAAATAGCTCTAATTTGAATCTTCTCAGATAGTGGATTTAGAGAGTGAGGGAGAAAACACATCAGCTCCCCATTCATGTGTTGTGAGTGTGAAGAAGCAGCCATTTGTGCTCCAGTTGAAAGCATGAAATCGGCCTGTCTGCTTCTCTTCTACCTTTTGGCTGAAAATAGAAGTGTTTGGAGAGGAGCAGGTGTAGCTTTCCTCTGTTTAGAAGTGGCCCAAAAGTTCACCATTACCTAAAGCTACTGAAAGAAAATAGCATGGTTTTGTGTTGTAACAGTACCGGGGCTAAAATGTGAGCTTTTATATCTGAAAAGAAAATATTCCTGGGGCAGTGTTAGCTCCAAGTGCAGAATCTGTCAGTGGTGACGCGTAATTATATTTTTGATACTTAAAATTTAAAAGTCTATAATGACTTCAATCCATTCCACTGAGCCTATTTGTTAGAATATGGCTAAATGACAACTTTGAAATTATATATTTTACTCAGGAAGTTTTTGAGTGAGTGTAAGTAAATACAAGTGGGCGGGGCTAGGTGATTAGTGAAGACAGGTATTTTGTCTTCTCTGGAGTACCTGAGCATCAACAACAAGACAAGATTACTCTAAATCAACTAATGATACTGCTATTATAAAAAGTCCATTTACTGTATGCCCTACTAACAATTATTTTTCTTTTATATTTTCATTTTTCAACCGACAGTTCATTGCCTCTGAAGTTTTACTTCAGTAAGCTTAACAAAATGAGATGCCCCAGACATTGAAGGACGGATCAAATGCAAAGGACAAATTTACAGGAACAAAACTGTGTCTTAACTTTGCCTTACCTTTATCCAACGTGAGTCAGTGCATCATTTTTGTTAGCAAATGTTTTTTGTTTATTTTTCTAGATGCTAAAACCAATTATTGTAAAAGTATGAAAAGGCTGGACAGAAAAGCCCCAGGAAATACATTTTATTTCTCCAATTGACCTTGCACTTGTGTGGGCGAGACAGCAAAATAACTGATTTCGTATTATTGTACATCTCTGTCTCTCAGACAAGTTGGCCTTTTAATGGACATATGTTGTAATAAAGTCCAGAAACTTTTATCTAGCAGCTTGGCTTTTGAAAGTGCTTTTTGAAAAAATCTATAGCGTAATATAAACTTCATTCCAGATAAAATATCAGGTGCAGTATAAATATTTATAATCACAAGGTCTAAATACAAAAGTCTTCTCAATGTGAAACAAGGCTATTGCATAATTTGATTTGATAAAACTTACATTCTTTAAAATGTAATTTTGCTCATGAATGTAAAAGAAATGGTGAGTCATGTTCAGTATCTTGAGGCCACTTGAAGTCGTCCTGCAAAAATACAGAAATAGCGGCAGCATAATAGCAAAAAAAAAAAAAAGAAAAATACATAACAAAATATGCATTTAAACTTCTTTGTTAGAAAATTGACCCTCAATATTCTGAGTGGCAAAAGTCTGAGAAGAACTCCTGATTTGCCTCCTTTTTTTTTTGTTGTTGTCACGGCAACAAAGTGAACTTTAGCTAACTTGTTCACTAACTGCAGTTGAAACTTTATGAGATATTTTCTGTTCCACAACAAATAATTAACCAATTAAACAGACTAAAGGACATCTTATTTAAGAATAGTATGTAAGAAGTTAAACTGTGCGTGTCAGTAAAAATGTGAGAGAAGCAGTGCTGTTGGTGTTTTTCTGCTTTTCTACCACTGTTTACCTGGATTTTTTTTTTTAAACACGTCACATACAAGTTGTTTATATGCATATCAGACTGTAGCTGCTTTTTCCTATTTTAGTCGTGTTCTGAATCCATTCAGGAGAAAATGTAGTTTGTCTCTAATAGTGCTTTCATTTTTGCCACTCACTGCTGACATTTAGAACGCTGCCATGTCATAATGCATAGCCTCTTTTCATTGCAAAACAGTCACTCAACCTATAATGCGACTCATAAAAGATTTAACATGAGCATGAAAGAAACAATTTGGTGTTGAAAAGTGTCAAGATTCTTCTTTATTCTTTCTCCCCAGAGACAGAGGCACCAGATGGAGCCTCAGATGTGCCCGCTTTATCAAGTCTAACCAAATCAATGAGGGTGATGAGCAGGGAAGAGCCCATTATGCTGGTATTTACAAGTCTACTCTGATTGTGTCGGAGATTTAACAGGATTAGAGCAGAAATACAACATAGCAAATACTCTCCATAGACCTGTTCTGAATGGAGATGGAACCATGTCAGATAAAACTGTGGTGCGTTCTGTTATAGGTTCAGTTTTGCAGAGATTTGTTCAGATTTTTACTTGGTTTAGTCTTGTTGTCTTGTTTTGTATGGTTTATACTTGTTTATTCCCAATGGGTTGTGTTCATGTTCTAGATTCAGGGTAAGTTGGCCTTTGTGGGAACTTGGAGTAACTTTCAGATTACAAAGAAATATGAAAATGGACAATATTTCAATTTTAATGTGCCTTACAGGAAATGCCTAAAGGTGCTATACAAGATTTTTTTTTCTTCCTTAAAAATGTAAACAAACAGACGTAATTACAGTAGATGTCACACCTGAATATACGTTGCGCCACCTAGATTTAAGAAATTATTTTTAAAAGTATATAAGCAGCACTAAGTCTATGAGAATCTGTAATTTAGCTACATCACTGTATAAGCTGCTGAGGTCATAGCTTGTGAAAAAAGTAATGGCTTATTCTAGGCTTAGTCCAGACATTGTGGTAATTTTAAACATTCTGCATTAGTCTAAATTGATTCACTTATCTAATGCATTCTGAGCTTCTAATTGTTCACAACGATCAATGCGTTATGCTTTTTTCACTGCAATTAGCCACAATGCTAACAAAAACAACAGACCAACTTAGTGGAATTTGGTGAGCAAACTGGACATTATTAGATGGAGACAGATTTTACAGACAGATTTTCAGCTGAATATCTATTAACAAGAGATCTGTGCTTTGGGGATTGAGTTTATGTTATTTTTATTTGTAAAAAATTTTACTTTCATAATGACTCATTTTGGAAACAGAAGAAGTAGTAATTGACAGAATATTACTATAGTATACAGATTTATTTGCCTAATATCCAAGTTTGGGGGTCCTCGGAGTATAAAGCAAATTTTAGTGGGCACTCAAAGGCATTCTATCATGCAGCAGTGCTTTTAATGTGAACTTGAGACTTTATTGTCAAATCATGCACTTCTTTTATTTAATATAGTGTTTTGTATTCTATGAATTATAAATGTTGTGTTTAGGTCTGTTTTAAATTGAAATTAATTGTCCTATTATCATGCATTGTATTGAAGTTATTATGCATACACTACTCTTGACGTGTGCTGCTTGATCCCTTGGTCAGGTCGCCTTAAAAAAGAGATCTCAATCTCAATGGGTGTGTCTTGGTTAAATAAAGTTTAATTAAATAAACTCAAGACAAAAAAGATTGTGAACTGCTGCTCAAGAATGTAAAAATGTCATCAGGCCAGATGGTTGACAAGAGACAGTTTTTCCTTTGCCCTGAAATAGCCCATCTGAAAGGTCATTTCACAAATTCTCAATCTGGTGATTTATTAATGACGACTAGACTCATTAACCTTTTCATACAATACAAAAGAATATTTAGACAATACAAATTTTAGCTGTCCTAAATCTGTATTAAATATTATTGGCGTATGAATCACACAGTCTAAACCCCATGCATTTGCTCACAACCACATTTCACACAGAGTTATAATGCTGGGAAATAAAAGTTGAAAAGAGGGAAGAGTGTGAAGGTATGAGGAGCTTTGTGATTGGTCACAACAGATATCTGCAGCAGGTCTTTGTGATCAAACGGCTGTCAGTCCAGTGATGTCATAAACCAGAAGTGACATTGAAAACATTTCTCTGGATGACAGCACTGAAGTCATTTACTAGTTTAGAAAATTATTAGTTTATGACACTGGTCCTAAATGTGTTCTATCCTTGTAAACACTTTGTAAAACACTCTGGAATATTTGTTGGGACCCATTTGCATAACCTTGTCAGCCATGAGGGAATATTTAGAGGATTTTTATCAGTCTTGTAAAGCTGTCTTTTCCATCTGTGCTGAGCTGTGCGTTATGACGAAACGACTCTCGTCTCCACAGAGTCACAGCTCATCCATCACTGCACCGGCCGCTGTCATTGTTCCCTTCCACTGCCATTAACAGCTCTGCCAACAGCAACGTCACACAAGCTTTCACTGACTCGGAGCACAGCTAACGCGCTTGTACTGACTTAGGCATTAACCTAGACATGAGATAGTTTACTTAGATAGTTTATTTAGCTACATGTCTTGACTTAAAGTGGATGCTAATAATACGAAGTTTATTGCAAATTGCATCATTCATCTAAAATGCTCTTCCTAAAACGGCTGAATGACATTTCATAAAAACTTACAGATTTTATCTTTAAAGAGTACATGTAGTAGTAGCTAATTCCTGTTTAAATTATAGAGTTAGAAACACCAGTGAATTTATATGCATTAATATGTAACTTTTTAACAGTTTCTGCATCCCAAAATCAATAGTTTGTTTTATGGAAATATTTCTGTTTTCCTTTATTTAACATTCTACATGATTTTAAAAAGTTACATTTCATTGGGATTAGGGACATGATTTTCTACCTCCACCAAGTTACACAGTGTCATTTTAATTCAACACTTACTAAACTTAGTCCAAAACTTTTCTTTTTAACAGCTTTATGTCAAAGAATAGTCAAGGAACAGGGCGTTATGTTCTCTCTATAAGGCATCTGCAATTTTACCGTGCAGGAGAGGTGGTAGTTGAAAACAGTTCAGAAAACTCAAGCCTGCAAATACCGGATTACTCAAACATGTAGAACCATCCAAAGTCCAACAATGACAACTCTAATGGGTTAAAACCCTTTTGAGCTTCCACAATCTATTTTAAATGTGTGATACCAAGACTTTTTTCAGAAACATCATTTGCAACATCAGCTATTGTGACAAAACCAGGCCACTACACACTTGTTGTTAATTATTATGTTGAAGAAGATGCTGATAGTTGATTGACTGAGTACTAGATCTATTATAATATCTGGAAACGGTGTTGCTCGCTTGTAGCTGCTGCAGTGGTCGCTCCATTGGTGCTGGAGTGTGTTACGACCCAGCCATTGAAGGGACTTGGGGGCTGTTGCCTGCTCTGCCACTCTTGCTGCTGCTCTGCCTGCTTTTTGCTCTGAACACGTGTTAGGGGCAGGTAAGACTCCTCCACCTGCTGTCGGCTCTCTCTCCCTCTTCTGCTCCTGCTCACTCCAGTGGCCGGAGCCTGGATCACTCCAGGCACTTGGTTGATTTTTTTTTCATTTCCAACATGCACACCAAACGTTATCGACTTTCTCTTGCACCTACATCCACTGACGCAACACACACACTCCACGTACACTGACAACGCTACTGACAAGGTTATTGTTTAAATAAATGCCTTGCGAGCTTAAAACCTTCCTGGTTTTGTTTCTCCCCATTCTTTTGTTGCATAACATGTGGGAAAATCCTCCACAGGCTACAAAGCATTGCTGGGTTGCATTTTTTCCATAGAGCTCCATACAAAAAAAACTGCTCGTGTTCAGCAGAAACAGCATCTACACCTTTAAAAATTATGACTCTTGTGGCATTTCTTACTCAACTTCACCACTTCACACCATACATTTACAAAATTTTGAACTGGAGAGTTTTGAAAAGTTCAAAACAGCTTTTTAAGCTTTAACTTTGGCTACCACTGTCGCTTCCCTCGACTGCAGCTCACTCATTGTCGCGCTAAGAATTATGCCGATAGCCTGTAGAGCAGCAAAAGGCTAAAGCTAACAACCAGTATGGCAACAAATGCCAGTGAGCAAAAGCCATTGACACACACTTGCCATTTTTGATCACCGCGGCTTGCTGAGTGAGATTAGGAACAAGTTAGATTTAAATACCATCTTGCTTTTCTTTTGAATTTGGTAAGTTGTTAAGTCTTCAAGTTGTAAATTCATACCAAAAACAACTTATTGTTTGATCAGATCAGTATCTGTTCTTTTCTAAAATTACATTGGTTAATTCACTATGCACAATATACAAAGATGATTAATGTCTCTACAAACCACACACTTGTCTTAGATCTTCAACAGTTCATAAAAAATAAAGCAGAAAAATCAGTATTCTGACACTGCAGCTCCAAGTCTCCAGCATTTTGTCAGAGTGACCAGTTGCACCACGATTCATCCATCACCACAGGGCTCTGTCACTGTGCCCTTCCAGTCCCATTAACCACCCTGCCATCTTCACCACTCACTTTACTGACTGGAGTTATGTGCGCAGAGATGATCCTTCTTGTACGGGGAAAGAAAAAATACCCATCAGCATCACAGTTTTAGTTCAGGCAGAAATTACCTAATGAGCCGTCAAGCCAGTCAATTTATCAGTGTTACTTTGTGCATAAGTGATCCTTTGTGGTGGTTGCAGGTGGTCCAGTTCAACGAGTTATGATAAAGGCCGAGAGATCGTTGTCATGGTGACCTATGTTAAGCTACATTCAGATCCAGCAGTGTGGAACATTACGTAAATCAAACTAATAAAAGAGCTTTTTTAATGTTAATGTTTTCTTGATAACAATTTTCTCTAATGAACTTTCGTTCGTGCACTTACCAGAAATCTGTTAAAAATCTGTTACTATATATACATACCAAACAGCAGAATGTCATTTGTAGATTTGTATCTTTAAAAATGCATGTAGTCCTAAAAAAAAAAAAAAAAAAAAAAAATCATAGCTAACCAGTGACGTGCGATGAGGTTCACAGCTGGTGAAGCACTATGGACCACACAGGTCTAGTTGCTTCATTTCACTTCAAGATTTGTATTTACTTTGCAGAAATACTGTATATATGAAACTGAAGCACATAATCTCATGTGACTATTTTGTCTCTACCACACACAAAATTAAAGATGAGAAAAAAAAAATACTAAGCGAGTGCTGCATGCAGCTCTCTCGCTCGTCCAGTTGAACCAAATGACTGATGACGTCACCACAGTGCAGGAGACGTAATGACTGCAATGTATGTTGTGGGCAGATTATTACGGCTTTTTGGACTTTTGCTGATAAATATTTGCTTGTGATGTTTTTACAGTTGCTTAACCGCACATTGAAGCTAAACAGACACATTTACTTGTAGATCATTTTCATTTCGAGTCTTTCGCTCTCTTTCTTGACAATTAGAAACAAAGCACTCGAAAAAAGTACATCTCAAAATATTTTACACTTTTTGTGGAGAAACAGTGCATTAACGCGCTGCATGAACGCGCCCTGTTCATTGCGTATGTGGCTGCGCAGATTTGAGTGAGGCTTATTGAAAATGACAAGAAATGCCCAAATATATAAATACGAAACATATTACATGCAAAAAATATAACAATTAGTCTTATTTTTCCCCATTTGGACTGGTGAGTACTGCCTCCCTGACTGCACGTCTCTTGCTAAATCCTTATTATAATTAGAAACATCTTTTTTTTTCTTAAATAGTTAAAGACTATTTTTGTGACTTATCTTTTTAAATTTTATTTTTTTTTTTTTCTTTTAACAATGTTTGTCTGCGATTTGAGTATCGTTGCTTCAAAAAACACTCACCTCGCCTTAATTATGTGAAACAAGTCGTCCAACCTGTCATAGGCACTTTAAAGGCGACATTATAAGCATTACCTTTGCTGTTCTCTGTATTTTTTGCTGTCCGTGTTAAACATTTCAATAACTCGTGTGCTTGTCTCATTCACAGATGCAGAGGAGGCTTGTTTCCTTGTTCCAGTGACTCATTTGACCAAGGGCACGACCACAGTCAGAATAATGAACAGTCCACACTATATGAATGATAATCTTCACCTCACATCTTAAGGTTGTGATTATTTTAAGAAACATCCCTGGTTTTGCGCAGACCTGGACAAACTGCAGCTCAGAGACCAGTTGTGGCACGTTTGTGAGAATAAGTGTCAGTTTTTATATTTTTTTATCTGATTGACTTGACTGTGGGGCATGTGTTTGCTTTGTGTTCTAGACAAATAACAGATGAAGTAGTCTATAAAAATGTGCTTAAAATAGTGAGAGTTTCTTCCACCAGTCATTGTGGTCCAATCTTTGTCACTGGTCTGGATTCAAATATGGCCATCAGGGAACAGTAACTGCCATTAAAGTTTAGCAAGTGTTCATGATTACTAAACCTTTTACTTTTTTTTTTTTTTTTTCAAATCAGCTCTAATTGTAAAGATATAAACAGCCACAAAACATTATGCATTCAGGTGTTTTTTTTTTTTTTAGTTAAATTGAAGTTACTTAATTTGCATCTAAATTGGTCACAATCTTTTGCTTGAATAATCTAATAGGTTGGTTTCACATTCTTAAATCATGGCCGTTAAGCCAGGTGGATTGCAAGTGCTGTTTTCCTGTTTCCTGTACTTTGCTATGACATATTTCAAAAACTATTTCTCTAACTGAAAAGTGGTGACTTCTGGAGTAACTAAAGCCATAAATCCTTTACTTCACAAAAATAACAGCATTTAAGCAATCTTCATTTTACCTGCCCTCCACCTCATTAAATAACATTGGCCAGTAGAATGTTGTGGTTCACGTGAATCGAACCTATTATAAGGTTCACTTATGTTAAATGAACTGTAATAGTTTATGTTGTTGATTTACTAGTTTTAAGCCTTCTGCAAACTAGTGGAAATACAATAGTTTGATTTTTAGCCTGATTTTTGCCTCTCCACGACTTCAGAAAGGCTTGCTGGAGTAACATCTCATTGCTGTGGGTCTGTTTATGGTGGCACAGAGACAGAGTGGATAGCGCTTTTGCCTCACAGCAAGAAGATTCACCCCTGTACAGCCTGGATCTTTCTGTGTGGAGTTTGCGTGTTCCTCCTTGTGCTTGGGTGTTTTCCCAGGCATTTCCCCACCAACCACTAATATGCAGGTTAGGTTGGTGGTGTGGTCAGAAGTTAAGTGCCAGGTGTTGGCTGAGCTGCCAGGGCTGCTTGCTATCACTGAGTGGAGGGGGGGTTGCTGTGTGAAGCACTTTGAAGTCTGTGTAAATGTGCCATATAAAAAACCATTCCATCATCATCGTTAAATGTGACACTGTGGCAACTGTTGGTCAAATCGTAAGGTTTTACATTATAGGAAACTTACCATATCAGGGCAGCAAACAGCACCAGGCTCCTCTGCCTAATGTTGGCCTTAAGATTTTGAATAAAGTGGCTGAAAACAGAGCAGATTCAATAATCTTCTTGTTTGAGAGAAAAATAATAGCTGCAAAAGTCTGTGGCCTGCGCTTTTTTGACAAAATTGCACATTTTAAATCCTGTGTTGAGAGCTTGGCCAAGGACTTGGCAAAATGTCGAATATGCTAAAACACAAAATGGCTTTATATAACGTGTTTATCTCACAGATTACTTGGAAACAGAACTGTTGTGAACGCTGTACTCAGTCTCAATGTACCTTGGTTAATTTTGTTCATCTTGACTAATACATATTGTTTCACATCCAAGGCTTTCAGTGAATGCACAGAGCCTATTATTACACACTCAAAGAAAATGTGATTTATCAGTATTATATCATCACATAAAAGCGAGCGCAGGGCCATAAACGGACAAACCTTTCCAATAACAACAACACTCCGATGTGCTTCGACATAATAAGTCCTGATTAGCCTGAATTGAACATTGTGTTTTCTGTCCTCTCTGGCTTGCCTTACTTGTTAACCTTTGACTTCTGTGAACAATGTTAAAAGCCACATTGATGATCAAAGATGCACAAAACAGATCAGCATTTGAGAGTCAGATGAGCTGCAGTTTCTGTGAGAAGGGAAGTACGTGTTTGAGCCATGTGTAACCAGGCAGATAGACAATGGGATGAAAAGGTAAATACAAATCAAATGGAGAAACTGTGAACATAGACTCTATTAATTCCAACTAAGACTGGGTCCAGAAAATAAAATCAACTTAAGGACACGGGTAAATAAATTGGATGGATGATGAAGGAATGCTCACAATATTTACTTGGAATTGTTAACTCTAAACCAACAATAAAACAAGAATTGTTACACTCAAACTTGGCTCTACCAGATGGAGTCTCTCGATGTTTGTGATTTCTACCAATCTGAAGAATCTGCCTGGAGTGACATCCGCTGTACGGCTAGAGACGGCCAAGGTTAGCCAGCTCAAACACAGCGCAGCAGCCAACCAATCACAGTGCACCATTGTGATGTTGGTGGAAGCGCAAGTTCTTACCAAAACAAACATGGTGGTGCTGGCGGTCATATCAACCTTTTTTAGCAGAATGACAAACCTTTTTGACTTTACATGCACACAGAGGAGATTTGTGCATTTTTGGACGAGAAAAATCGTTGTGCTTTTCTCTTGACTCTATTCAACAAAAAATTTGACTTCTCAGCTACATCTGGGTTCAGAGGCTTCGATCAATCAGATTCAGATATTGCCATGATGTTTTGTTTATCCCAACTGCTTTCGGTGGCAATCATTCCAGATTCAGACTAAGACACATGGGCCAGATTAATCAAACATATGTTGTCTGAAAGTTAATGAATGCAAAGCAAAACAAATGTTATCATGATCAAATAATTGGTCACTTTCTGCATTCTGCAAAAGTCAACTACCTCCAAAGAAGCTGTGAAAAGCTTGGACTGCCGAGATGAGATTGGCTTAGAATATTTCTCACATTTTTGAGTTTCTTGAAGTATTGCATGTTATTGTTAGAGACCTCAGGCTGTGAGTTTTTGTTCCCTGTCGCTGCTTTAGTGTTTTAGTATAACCTGACCTGAGGCCTGATACTCAATGTTTGTTTTATCATGAAATTATCACAATGAGTGTGCTAATAATGATAGAGGAGCACACTTTGACCTGACGGCAGTTTCAGAGATCGTCCTCAGTCTGCAGACAAGTACACACTTTAATGATATATAGTAGAATGTTCTTACTTTTTCTCTGAATAGTATATTTCCTATTTATTACTGAAAGCCTGAAGAGACATTGGAGTCTTCAAGAGCTGCATATGGCTCTGAACCACAGGTTGCAAGGCAAAAATAACAGACCACTGGCTCACCTGAGTGGAGAAACTGGTGTTTGTCAAACGTGAGTACGTGATTGGGGCTGTATGTTGGGGGTGCGGTTGGGTGATTGGGTTTTGAGGTGCGGACTTGAGGGGCGGGGGTGAAAGCATTTAATTTATGGTGAGTGATCGCCCAATGTGGACAAAAAAAAAACATGCAAGTTTTTGGAGGTGGGAGGAAAGCCATGGTGACATGAGCAGAACATACAAACTCAGAGAGATTATGTGATGTTGACTTGACTTGACCTGGGAGTCAAACTCTTGATCTTCTTGTTGGGAAGCCAGAGGTCTAACCACTCTGCACTGTGTATTTGATAAGAATAGTTTGTTTTAAGACTTTACTGTTGGGTAATATCTATAAACATTATTTTTGGCTGTCCTCGATCAGTATTAAATATTATTTGTCTGTAAGTATAAATTGTTTATTGTAAGAGAACATTTGGCGCTTTTTCCCATTGATTGTGTAAATTTCAATGAATAATTTATGAAAACAAATCTATATTTTGAGACAGATTTCTTCAACCCATGACTCTCGTGCTTCGAATGAGAAATGACAATTTTGTCAGTTAAGCCAATGTTTCAAGTCAAATTTGTGTGTCTTTAGGGTCAGATCATACTCTAATGATTTTATTATATGCATGTGCTGCCTGTTATTTTTCCAGATGTACATTTCCAGTTTATACGTGACACACAGCAGTGCCATGTGTATAGAATAATGGAACATGTGTCTGTGTGAGGTATGAACAGATTCAGCCTTCATATATGTTCTATCTTTGAACATGTGCGTCCCATCGCCTCTGTGGGTTCAAGTGTTTTATCTTGTATCATCACACTGCTGTATAATATGCTAATATTCATCACAACCAACCACCAGCCCATTATCGTTGCATTTCAGCAGCAGATGCAGTGATTGTGAACCTTACAGACTTTGAACAAGGCTGATTAAAAACATAGGCGTTTAATTTTTTCAGGAAAAAATCGAATTTGTGTAGATTAAATTCAAGGCGTTATTAACAGAACCAAGAATATGGAGTGTGATTAATAAAACTTGCCTAGAAAAGAGCATAAAAATAACACATAATAAAATATAAGTGACAGCAGATCATTTATTTTTATGTTATTTTGGTCATTGTCAGTGTTTAATGAGTACTATGTTATTATTTCAACATTTTTAATATAGTCCTACACTTTGCAAAGATAATATATTAAAATACATTTAAAAAGAAAGTTGTTTGCTTTACCAGCTCAACACAACTGCTTAAAGTACGCCTTATTAGCTTTTTGTATTTATCTAAAAACAACAATCTCTGGGCTTTAGTGAAGCATAATGTCATTTATTATAGTGTCAGGTTTTCCATCATGTGGGTCCATGCGTGCAGCACTTCTATCAAACACCAGTGGGTTTAAAGACATAAATCAACTCTGATATCCCTCACTGAATACATTTGTACTTTATGGCCCAGGTGGTACAGTAAAGGTGCAGTGGTTAAAGCTCTGGACTCATAGCAAGAAAGTCCTGGGTTAGTTAGTTTTGTTTAGTTTATTAGTTAATTTGACAAGGACAAAGTGCAAAAACATTAAATATGCTTTGCACCAGATTGTAGCTGTAGCTAGTTTCCATTTGCAGTCCCTGAGCAGGTTAGAGATTTAGTTTAACAGAGATGTGTATTATCTTAAGTTTGGGAGCAGGACCACATCGCATTGATGCCTTTTCCAGTTGCCTCACATTATAAACTTCCCATCGAAGACCCATTTTTCCACTGAATTTGTAATTGACTTAATGGTTCAATAAACATTAATTTGGCTCAACTGCTTGGTTTGTGATCCTTGCTACTGAATTGACCATAAGACTTTTTATGGTTTTCCCACTGGCACTTGGTGTTCCAGCAGTCTCCCATCCAAATACTAACCAGCCCATATCTGGCTTTGCTTCTGAGATCTGAAGAGACGCTGACAAGCAAGTAAAATTGTACTTTTTGCTTCTTGTCAATGCCCATTGAAACTCCAGGTGCCTTTGACCTAGGTAAGCACAGAGAGAAAACTTCCAGACAGGGACTTGAAAGTTTGGCTGATTTTTGGACAGGTCAAAGATGTTTTTTACCTCGTGCTGAGGAAATGCACCTATATAATTCACATTTTGTTCTCATGAGGGCAGTGGGGTCACCATCAGGTCAGATTGCCTCAGATTTATAACAAGCAACCATTTAACTGATGCAGTTAGGTTTCCCCGACGACTGCTATTTATATCCCACCCCACATATGGCTGGTACCTGGGGTCATGTTAGTTCATTAAACACTCATCATCAGTCAGAGCAGCATTAACCAGTAATGTGACAGTTACACACACAGAAGAGCGAGTGAGGCAATTACACAAAGTGGTTTAGTGAATGGTTTTTTTTTCATATCAAAATAAACTGATTTTAAACCGTAAAAATGTTTTAAATGTTTAATGTATTAGGATTGCTAAAAGGTAACTTTTCTGGTGACGAATTGACCACATGTGTGTACCATAACAAAATTTCTTTATAGATTGGATGTATACAGGCTAACGTTTTTCATGACACTCAAAGATGCTTCATAGTTTCACATTATTAATTTACTCCACACTCGGTAGTGGTAAGCTGCTATTGTAGTAGCCACAGCTGCCCTGGGGCAGATTTCGGCAGTGAGGCTGCCACAGCCTTCAACCACACCATCCAAACAGTGCATTAGTAGTCAATATATTCAGACAGCAGGTCAAGTTAGAAGTTAGATCTGTTGAGAGGCGGCTGCTTTCTCAAACAAAGCATGTTTTTAAGGTATTTTTAAGAAATAACAGTGTAATAAATTCTAGATATTGAATGCTGTAGAAGGGGACATTTTATAGACCCTTGTTTTTCAACCAGTGTGCCGGGGAACACTAGTGTGCATTGTAAAAAAATCGATTCATCCAGTAGGTATATAATTTACTGTAGAGTGCAAATCACTCACTAGTGCTATAGTTTAAGGGATAAACATGATGACATGGACAACATTTGCAAGATTAAAAAACACTTTTAAAAACAAAACTCTAAATCAGTTTTGCAACCAGATAAAAATTAGTTTGTAATCTCCCATATAATCTAAGAATTGAGAAAAGCGCATCTGGTTAAAAATTAGGAGGTTTATAGTATTAGTGTGCTGAAAAAAGTTTGACATTAAATAGCTATGTTTATGGTTTGAGATTGTAAAAATTGTGTGCAACACCTTTAACTTGAGATTCAGAATCAGGTGTGCCAAAGAACCGGGACTCAAGAATAGTTGAAAACACTGCCATAGACAAAGCAATAATATCAACACAGAGTCAAGTAGAGAGTGAAGAGTTACATCGATTCGTGCTTAGATTCTCAATAGCAGATAAAAAAAATAAAATAAAAAAAAACACGTTATTTTGTCATGCCCTTATGCATAGAGAAGGCTCATATCTTTAGTCAACCAATAATTTCCTTCGTCAACAGCAGCCCCATATAAAGTTAATGAAGCTTTCTCCCCAGCCCACTTGAGGACGTTGTGGTAAACTGCAGGCAGATGAAAGATGAGGGTCCAGAGTGACTCCTGAAGGCCCCAGGCTCAGGCGACCAGCACAAATTATCAAGATGGATTTTGTGTTATTTGGCTTGTTCGTTGTAGCAGCAGCACGCAGCTTGGAAAGTGCAAAATGAAAGAGCATTTTTCATGAAGTGGGTCGATGAGTCTGAATGCAGATGTTAAGAACAGATTTGCTGTTTCCACTAGTGGCAAAACTCAGACATGTTTTTCTGCAGAGAATGAATGATGTGCGTGCTGTGGTGTAAACACATGGAGGTGAGTCATTTATTAAAGGTTTGCCCAAAGTTAGATATAAATTCATTTTTTTAAATATTAACTCTTCTAGAGTACTTTTTGCCCACTTTGGAACTATGACTCACCTGGCAGTGTACCCTTAATCATGATCTCACACACGAAGTACCCCCCAATGTGTTCTTTATTCATATATTTTCATTTAAAGTCATTGCAAAATGAGGGACCCCACTTTGAGAACCACTGTTTTAATATATTCTATGTCAAACAAATGCCTCCTAGCCTGTAAAATGTGCTGCAAATAAATTTTTCACATTACAATACTTGCAATTCTACTTTTCATTTAAATATGCAAACATCCCAAGGACCCCCTGACAAATGTCTGTGTACCCCTGGGGTCCACGTATCCCTGGTTGGGAAACACTGACTTAAGGTATATAACCCTTCATAAGAAAATGCTAATTTTATACATAAACTGAGATAGATGCTTTATTGATCATCTATTAGAATTGGTTTAAATTTACTTAAACTCTTAAAATAAATTGCTTAGCCTACTTACTATCTAGTTACCTAGTTAAATCAAAGGCAAAGAGAACTGAAGCTCACTGCTCTAATTATTGGTACCACTGACTGAAAAATATTGATATGTTGTTGCAGCCTCTCCTTGGTTGTTTATATCCACTTTAATTAGCCCTAATGGTGCTCTAAAGTTAATGGACAACCCCCTGGAGCGTGGGCTGTGCTTCACTTTTAATTTGCTCCTCACTAAATCTACATATATGCCCAAAGCTCATATGGTTTACGCGGTGTGTCTTTTTAGCATACAAAAAATACTAATATAGTGAATAAAGAATCCCACAAGGAACTGAAAATTCAACATTTCACATTCACATACTCATACTGCACCACTCAAAAAAGCTTTCCAAAACATTCAGGGTTGATCATGTTTTCTGTCTTTGAAACTCTGCAGCTGATGCTTGATTTGTGTGTAAAGTTACAGCTGGAAGCCTGTTGGAAAAACACTTGCCAGTACAGTAGTGATAGGAGTTGCCTAATTATGCTCACATCTCGTGAGAAAGTTGTGACAAGTTTTGTGACTAATTAGTTGAAGTGTTACAGACTCATTTAAAGGATTGTTGTTGTTTTTATGTAATACCTTGCTCTGTCCAATGTGAACTAAATAGGCCTCAGTATATTATTAATTTGTTTCGGGTGTTTTTTCCCCTCAGAAATTGGGACTATAAAAGGGGGGTTCTAAGGCTATGTCTTATTTATGTGATATCAATCCTGCAAGGAAAATGAAAAAAAAAAAAAAAAAAAGTAGCCTAAATAAATGAGTGGACGCTTGCTCCATAAATAATCCAGTTAATTTTTTCTTCTCAACCAAGATATACCACACAACACCTCTCTGACTATGCTAGGAAATGCACATCTTATAACATTTTAAAGCTTCAACAACAATTATTTTGTAATGAATTATTCAGTTAATTATTTCTTTTGATTAAAACACGTTACTTTGAGATTTTTATGAAATTTAACTATTAACCTCAAAAAGATTAAGATACAAGTTTATCTTGTATCTTGGCTTGAGCTGATTTGTCAAGTAGCCTAAGGTTTTCTTGTTTCAAGTTAAAAGAGTTTTCTTTATTTACTAGAAAACAAGATTTGTTTTTGTTTTATATACAAACACTCTTGTTTCATTGGCAGATAGGTTTACGTAAAATTTGCAATACTGTATGTTTCTAATTTAGGCTGTGACATTTTAGCCTAACTGTCCAATGTATTATTGAAATAATCAATTTGTTGTGAATAATCAATTAACTTGTTGCAACGCTGTAAGATTTACTTCAAAAATCTACGTAAGGCAAGAATTAGGATTAGGTTTACGGTTGGGCTTCGGTGAAGTTAATATGATTAGGTTTCGGGTTAGGGTTTTTAGGGTTTAGGTTCCAGTGCGTGGTCCAGTGCTGCTCCAACAGTGCCATCAAGCGTCCACTTCGCGCCTTACACATCATAAAAAACACCGGATGACCTAGACCTTGTTACTTTATCACGTTGCAATGAGCCTGTTTTGTCGTCCAAGGTGACGTCTACAGAAATTATTTGCAACCATGCTTTTGTCTTTATCAAAATAGGAAAAATCATTGACGTTCAACCTTACTTCCGGGTGTGTGATCTTGCTTCCGGTCACATGCCCGGATCAGCTGACATCACGAAGCTTCTGCTTTTGATGCTCTGCGGACTGCCATCGTCCGTCGACGGACTGAAGCCACAAAATAACAATTATCTCACTTTTGCTGGCCTAAAAGTGAAGTTTTATTGCCGGTGGAGCGTGTTTATCTGCGGATAGATGCTGCTGGAGTGGATGATGAACGGACACGCTCTTCTGTACACGGGGGTCACTCTGGCCTTCTGGAGCACCATCCTAATCGTCGGTAAGTCACAAATACTATTGCACATTCATGAATGAAATAGCACTTTAAGGTACCTTACGTACCTTTAATAACACGTCTCTGTTTAGTGGTTTCTCTACTACGTGTAGCATTGTTGGCGTTCAACAGATTTTGCACCTGATCTAGCTACTGTACATGCTAGTTTTGCTTCGTGTTAGCATGCTGTCAAAATGCAGAAAATCTAAACAGACGAGGTTCATTTTTGTTTTTTACACAAATAGTCTGTACATAGTCAATTTATTTCACCTAGTCGATGTTTCATTTAATTTGCCATCCTTTAAATTGGTTTATGCTAGCCAACATTAGCATTTAGAGCTAACAGTGGAAATAAATTTGAAAGTCAGCTTGTTAATGTTTGTTTTTTGTTGGTGCTTTCATTTAGCAAAAACTGCATGCACAGTTCTAATTTATTCTAACAAAGAATAACTTAAATAAACTTTTTAATTTAAAACATATTGTTCATCACGTGATAAGAGCCGTCACACATAAACTACAACTTGCCAAGGCATTTTCACATGACTTCTGCTGTGGAAAACACTTTAGTTTACAGTGCACTCATTTCCTCTTAAGAAGCTTCTGATTTGTTCATTTGATATTATTTTATTTTTTATTCGTGTTTTGTCGTATTAATTTATGCAACTGCTTATTAGTTATTCACAGCTTATTGGACTGATTTTAGGAAACATTCTAAATGAAAATGTGATTAAAGTTAAAAGCATTTTAGACTTGATAATACTTAGGTTAAAATATCCATATTCGTTTGGAATAGTTTATGCTGTTTTATAGGAAAGTGTAAAATAGGTCTGTGTGAGCTACCCTACTCTTGTAATTACTAAAGTAACATAGATGTTTGCTTCAAAAAATTAAAAGTAGCATTATTTTCTCTTTACAGGTATCTGTTATACAATATTTGACTTGGGATTCCGATTTGATGTAGCATGGTAAGTGAATTTCCATGATTGCAAAATACAGTTTCGTTTCTGCGGACTATGCTGTAGTACATAATATATTTATACACTCAGAAATAGACTGATTCATTTGATATGGATTCTTTAGTGTGACTCTTGTTAATTGTCTAAAGCAAACTAGAATTCGATTCTGTGAGTAACAGCTTTGTGACTTTTTCTTCTTCAGGTTCCTGACAGAGACCTCACCTTACATGTGGGCAAACCTGGGCATTGGTCTAGCGATATCTCTTTCTGTTGTGGGCGCTGCCTGGTAAGTGTGGGCAGCATAAAGTGATTTACAGATTATTTATTCTAGTTATGCTTAATATAATTTGTATTCTTCTTTTAGGGGCATCTACATCACAGGCTCCAGTATCATCGGTGGTGGTGTCAAGGCGCCTAGAATCAAAACGAAGAATTTAGTGAGGTACGTTAAACTATTTAAATCTACTGTTTAAGACAAAATGTTTTAAATTTTTAACACTTACAACATCTGTCTTTGTTCTTTTTGTCTCTAGCATATTTTCTGTGAAGCTGTAGCAATTTATGGAATTATTATGGCTATTGTCATCAGCAACATGTATGAGGTATGATGGGTGATGTGACAATTATTTATTTATGTTTTTTTTTTTTTGTCCTTACAATATTTGTCATTAATATTGACCAAAGCTTTTTATTTGAACATTTTATTTGAATTCTGATCATACTTTTTCATTATTTCTATTACTTACTTACCATATTCTATTATCAGTGCCCATTCAAAGTATTTATTTGTATTTATTTTACACATCCATAATACACTACATATTATGAATTGAATGAGGAAGTTCCCCTTGTGACATGTTCATTTGGGAACTTTAAAATGTCCAGAATGAGTCAGTACGAGGGTTGTCTTCTTTTTGTAGTTAATTCATATTTTTATCTTCTACAGACTTTCAGTGGGACAACTCCAGACACCATTGGAGCAAAGAACTACCAAGCTGGTGAGTGTTAATTAGACAGATAAATAAGATGCCACTCAGCAGCAGAGTGGACTTTGGTATCGTAGTGACCATTCTAAAATTAACAGGAGTATTTTCTTAGCTTTGTAGTGTTTGTTAGTTATAGATTGATATCAGTAGATTATGAAAGTAGCAGTTTGTGTAACCTAGACCTTACAGAAAATTTCTAGTGTAGATAATTATTTTAAAGCCAATCCAGCCTATTGAATTTGTGTATGACGTTTTTTGTTGTTCACAGGTTACTCGATGTTTGGGGCTGGTCTGACTGTGGGCTTCTCAAACCTCTTCTGTGGGATCTGTGTGGGCATGTGGGCAGTGGAGCCGCTCTGGCAGACGCACAGAACCCTAGTCTCTTTGTCAAAATCCTCATTGTGGAAATCTTCGGCAGTGCCATTGGTCTGTTTGGTGTGATCGTAGCCATTCTGCAGGTGGGTCATAAAATGATAATGTTTTTAAGGCAGTAAAGTTTAATAACTGGATAACAATGCAGGTGCAATGTCAAACTTCTATGTATAATCCTTAATGTTAACTACATTTTCCCTGTCTATTAGTGATCACTTTAGTAGTAGTTGCTTTTACCCTAATTGAAATAACAACACCGTGATCAGATCAGCAAATGCATCATTATGTAGAATTATTTCCTTGTGTGAGTGAGTATCATATTCACTATATAGAGCAATATTAATACATTATTAATACATTATATTTATATATATTTCTGTCTGAACACTCAAAGACGCTTTACAGACAAAAGCAGTTAAACAAAGGTACACACATTTAAAACAGTTAGTAATGAAAACATTATTCAAACATTAAAAGCAGATTTAAACAGGTGGGTCTTGAGAGTTTTCTTAAAAGTGGTGAGGTCAGTGCTCTCTATGTCCCAGAAGGTGGGGCAGCGATGGACAAGGCTCTGTCACCCCAGTGGCAAATTAAATCGGTTTAACTTAAACATATGTAATCAAAACAATATAAATTATGCATGAATAAGAAGATGTGTGACTATAACTAACTATAGACTACAGCGGGACAATTTTGAATGCAGTAATGATGTAACAATAACCACACTATCATGTTATATTTTAAATCTTCATTAGGGTTAGCACTATTGTATCATAAATATCCTATGAAGTTCGAATAAAATTACTTTAGAAAGCAGCCTCAAATTTGCTCAAATAAGCTAGTTGGTAAGGCTCAAGCCACTTTAGCCCACATAGTAAAGAAAAAAAAAAGTTTTATTGAGGGTGTTAAAATTATTGTGTTGCATTATGGTCTCGATATACTTGATGAAAAAAAAAAAAAAGAAAGAAAGAAATGTGACCATGTTAAAACCAAAAACATAAAGTGCCTGGCTGTTAAATTGTTAAAAAAATTCTACTGCAGATGCTTTAAAGGCTGTCAGACAATGTGAATAAAATAACATTTATCATTTTGTATACAATTATTAAATATGTTGACATTTCTACACTGTATATAAACCTGTACATTATTTTAACTTGTTCCATTGTGTTTTACAGACATCAAAAGTAAAGATGGGCGACTAGAAAACATCTTAATCTCATGAAGAAAAATTGCTGGAAAACAAGATGGATTATTGTGTAAATACATCGTAAATTATTTAAGTGTCTCTATTTGCCTGTTTTTAACTTGTCATTCACAACAGTTGACTTGTGCAAATCTAGCTGTATTTATTTACTTTGAATGTTTAAAGAGAGAAAATACACACACAAAATACTATAGACCAGCTGCAGTTTCTTCCAATAAGAGGTTTAGCTTTGAATGGTTTAAGTCAGAATGTAAATGATAAGTTAAAAACAAGAGTATTTGAACATATTGGTGTGTGTGTGTGTGTGTGTGTGTATGTATGCTGCACATGTTTCGTTTTTCTTTCCACTGAAGCATGGGGTTGTCAAAATGTGTTTACTATAACCTGGTCTGTCATTTTGTTTTGTTTTATTTCTTTGTTGCAAATAAGCCAGTGGTCCTTAATCAACAAAGTGTCCCAGATACAGTATTTGCCTAACGCAGCAGAACACAAGGATTATTTTATGTTATTTTAAGAAAGGAAAATTGAGTCAGATCACAGCAGTGCATCTGAACCGAATGTGTCATCTTATTTCCATCTTAGCTTACATTCCTGCTTCCCAGATTTCAAGATTTGCATTTGAAACCCTTTAGCATCTTCCAAAAATAGCAGCTTAAGCCTTGTTCAAGTTAAAGACACACTGAGAAAAGTTAAAAGGCTTTAAAAGATATATCATAGCAGACAAAATAATTTTAAATCGCACCAAATTGGACTTGTATAATATGACACTGCTTATTTTTGTCTTATCTTCTCTGTACATTCCTAATTGTGTGAACAGACTGAAGCTGTGTGTGGGTGATGTGCAATTCTACTTGAGGCTTGTTTTACATGATTAAAAGCCATTAATGTTAACGGGTTCATCTGGCCACTTCATGCCACTGTATAATTTATTATGTCATAGTAAAATCTGAGTGTCATTTTTGGCAGACTATGGCTGATTGTGAATGGATGGTTTCACCTTTTTGTTGAACCACTTGTTCTTGTAAAGTAGATTTATTGAAATTGTGGAAAAAGTCTATAAATAGTTCAGTTAGAGAAGATATTTGATGACCATTGATGAACCAGGCTGTATCAAACCCTTGACTTTCGGTGATTGTGTTTTGGACCTGTGTGTATGTAAATGTTGATGTGATGGTGATCAGATAATAACTTTGTTTTTGACATTGTGAAAAATAAAAATCCACATGTACATGTCCGTATGAGAATAAAACATTCAAATGAATATTTCTACATTGTCTGTTTTCATATTTATCAAAGACCATAGCACATAATTATTGAAGCTGTGGTGAAGAAGAATGAAATAAATATTTTTTTCTCTCCTTTGACCAGCTACAGTTGTCTTATCAATACTTTGGGATATTAAAGTAATAAGTCATTTTGGCCTGATTAGATCTGGCGGTACTTAGGGAGCCAAATATCAGTAAGTATCACGTTAAAAAAATGTTGCTTAAAAATGCAAGCATTTTTAAGCAACATTAAAAATGCTTGCGTTTTTAATGTTTAAAAAAACATTAAACATTTTTAATGTTTTTTTTTTATTGCACTAGAGGGCGACATATACCAAAAATTCTATACACCTGTCACCACCGTAGGCATTTCTGTGAAAATATGCCTATGGCACCTGTTCACATGGAGGGGAAAAAACCCCAACATAAAATAAAAATGAAAAACGTTGTAGTAAAATATAGACTGAATTAGGAAATAAAATCACTTCAAATGTGAACATTAATGTGATTTCTAAAAATAAATAATTAGCACAAAAAATTTATTAAATTAACGACTAAATGAATATATAAAATATATAAATAAAAATAGGTAAAATAATAAAATAGACAAGATAAAATAATACCAAAAAATATACACAAGAATATTAATAGAATAAAGATTTTTCAAAAATTCATATTAAATACAATAACAATCTTAAATACCTGAATGCGATGCTATTTAGAAGACATAAAACACTGCTGGTGTTCATAAAGGTTTAAAATAAATAGAAATAATATTCATAAAACATTAGCGCATCTTGCACTTGACACCAAAAGCGATTCGCGCTGACTGCGGGCTTCCGTAGGCAGCAGGAGCGAGGACCTGCTCGCTGCCACAGCATCCTTTTCTTTGATTTTCACATATCCTCACCAAAACATTACGGGATGACGGAAAAACACGAGGATAGCAACGTTTCACTCTTCGGGATTGTCTTGAATAAATAATCCGGGATGTGTTAGCCATTTTTTCCAGCGGTAAACCTCACCAAAATGAGGCTTTTACCCGAAGAAGCAGACATAATAGCCTGTCTGTGAAAAGAATATAGTTATCTTTAGCCGAGCGAGCTTGCTTCATCGTTTTATATTTTGATTTTTTAAGTACTGTAGATATTTCTTAGATTTCTGACAACGGTATCATCACATCTGGGGCTTTTTAAATATTATTTTTCTTCGACTAAACACAGAGGATGCTCAGATGAGAGAAAGTGCTCGCTTGACAACATCCAAGGTAGGTACAGCAGCAGCCAGCAGCACACTATTGTTTTCACTTTCTACTGTTACTATGCAGCTTTTTCAGCTAGTATTCTCCATCTGTTTGCCCTGCTTGATCGTATATTCAGTTTTATGTAACCGTGCACGATGTTGCAGTGTCAGAAAGCACATTTATTTAACTGAGAACATCAGGATCATGAGTATTCTTGCACCCGCCATAGTGGACTTCTCTTTCACCATGCGCTGTTCTTGTTCTAGCTAAACCTCTGCACAAAGCAGCATTTTCTCTACACTTAGAATGCAGTCATTTTATTTACAGACTTTGCCTTTTGCACAGTTGTCAATGTAGAATAAAACTGCCTTTGCAAGCCACAGCCTGGAAAAGAGAAAATATTCTGCACGAGGACGCATTGTCAGGAGGCTTTGAACTAACCAGGCATTTACACAGAAGCTCCATACCTAGAGCAAAATCCAATGTGACATTTTGCTCATTTATGACACATTATCTCTTAAGGGATGGTCGGATACTGCTACTGCACTGTAGGGGCTTTAGTGCCAAGTGGACTGTGAACTCTCTGTGTGCAAGTGAAAAATGGGCTTTGCTGTTACATTTTTATGCTGAGTTGATAAAACATTTAACAAGTCAGGGGAATTTATTTATATTTGATATGATGGCCTTTGTGTTCCAGTTTGAAGCAGCAAAGTGAGGTTTTAACTAGAAAGGAAATGAAATAATCCCTATTAGTGATTTTGCATGAGTTTATTCCAGCAAACTATGACCATTAACATTAGAGTGCATTAGTGGTTAGCTCAAAGTTGTATTTTGGATTTAAAATGTCTGATAGCCACCTTTCATTAAAAATATAAATTACAATCTTTTACTTGCTATGTTTACCGTGATTATAGAGGCAGCATTTGTGAAAAGGAGGTCAACAGAACTGTTTTTATTACTAAGCCTTTTTACATTAATATTGCAGCTTATGGAGGACAAAATGTACAGTTGTGAGCTTCAGTACTTATGCTATAGTTAAATACAAAAACCATGCAAGTCTTCTTTGTTTTTTCTGTTGTAATGTTTAATATAAAGTCCTGGCTGTGAGATGAGCATAGCTGAGAAAATACCACATAAAGAATACATGAACATTGGTTCAATAATTCATCTGTTATGACAGAAAATGTACCATAAATATTTTCCTCATTGTGATTGGTGACAGTTTTCTGTATGACTTTATTTTCTCTATGGAGGCCTTCCATGTACTTTTTGCTAAACAATAGACTTAAACAAAAGCATTTTTTTTTTACTTGGATGTTTAATGAACATTAATGAAAATATGTGTCTTTTATTTATCCTAAAATCAACTTTTTTGTGTCCTAGATGAGAGCCTCCTCTTGCTTGTTTTTATGGAATACTTATATTCCACTTTATTGCATGAACTAGTCTTTATCTGCCGAGTAATGTTTTAACTTTATATTTCAGTGAAATTATGTACTTCTTTTATCATGTCCAGAAAGTTACTTTAAAGAGTTACTTTAAAAAAGTTAAGGTCACATTGTGTAACTTTATGGAGGTGGCAAAATCCAACTGAAATTTCACTGTACTTTGGGACATTCTTAGTTTTATGCCATAATATGGATTATTATCTAAAGGAACAACATTGCCATTAGAGCTGTTGTCAACCAAAGAAATTCTTGGTTGACTAAAGACCGATTAATCAACCTAAAAGAGGGGCACAGTAAAAATTCTGAATCTAAAGGGTATCCTTGATCTAACTGCTCAAATATGTAAAAGAAGTCCTGCAAAAACGAGAGGAAACATTATTTTTATATTTAAAACAGATTAGACCATTATTTGGTTCAAAATCTTCTGCCAATTCACATATTTCTGTTGCTTTTCAGAAAAATTTCTTACAATCTCAATTAAAAACATTGGTCAACTAATACAAGTTTTGGTCGACCAAGATTCCATCGATTAAGCGACTAAACGCCATGGATTGCCATTGAAATGAGCAGGAGGAGGCTCCTCTCAGCCATTAAAAATTAAACATTATTAAATGTACAGTAAGTCCAGTCAGAATAAAGACACACATTTGTATCTTAGTCCAACAGAAACATCCAAACAAGTTTCATGGTGTATTCACAATACAAATGAATGCCACAGAGTAGAGTTAAGTCAAACTTTCAATCTTTGTCATTTATCTAAAAAATATCAAATCTTTTTCTCCAGTTTGCCACAAACCATGTCAGTATTGACAGAAAATTGACTGCAGACCTGTCCATTAAGAGGACCTCAACATATTAACAATCAGAAGTGAATTATTTGCAAATGTTGTTCAGATTTGAATTATTGCTCTATCTTAATCAGTGTTATAATTTGTTTTTGTTATTAGTTACTTTGTTGCCCCACTCATGAAGCACATGGACGGAGCATTTACCCCAGAGATCAAAATGCTAGACACACTCTTACTCTTCAGGATGGTGTTTGTTATAAAGTGGTGGAGGTCCAGGTTATTCACTAAAGTTTATCTATTTATCTGTGGGAGAACTGTGGACAACTGCACATTTGAGTTTTCCTAGAATAATAAATGTTTAATGGAGCACAGTTATGTAACCTAAACCTTATTTGTGATACTGATACAGCTTTAGTTCGGTCTCCTTTGTCTTTACTCGTCTCAAAGTCACAATCATTAATCATCTTTTCTCTCTGTTGAATCAGTCACTATCAGTTATGCCACGTACGATTCAGTCATTAAATGTTTTCAAAGGTGATCCAAGTATTTTGAATATGATAATGAATGTGATTAAATAGGATAAATAATAACAGACCGAATGCTCACTTGCAAATTACTCAAGCATAATGACCACTGGCACAGTCTTCTCACCATGGCAACCGTGTTATATTGTGCTTGACTTGGCATTAATGGACCATTTTGTTAATTATGTTTACAGACAAAAGTAACCAAGCTCTACAGTGACTTTATCATGACTCATCATCTCGAAAACGTCAGCGCTTGTTTGGTTTTGACGGTTTTAGTCAGTCTGCTGAAGAAACAGGTAAAGACTTAAAGCAGGTCTACAAGTTTTTTTCAATGTACTTGAACACAACAGAGCAGTGTTTCTCAAACTGTGGTACGCGTACTGCTGGCGGTTCTTGAGCTTCTTCTTCTAAGTGGTACTTACATAGAAACCTCTTCAGTTTGAATGTTACCGAATAAATATTACAATACATTTTATCATATACCTTAGTAGAAAACACAAAGTTTACTAATTAAACTAAAGAAGTTACCCCAGCTGTACTCTGGCAGTGAAAACCTAGTTTAGACGTATATTAAACCTGAAAATGCCCAGTTATCCAAATTACGTAGATTTAGGTGGCTCTTTGAAAATCAACTCTTTTTTTTTGTTAATACTTGGTGTAAACTTTTTTGTAACACTTCCTAATGTTAAACCATGGACATTTCAAAATGCTGACACTGTTAGCGTTCATTATAATCAATTTTGACATCCAGCTTTTTCAGTTCCGATACCGATTTCGATACTTTGACTTTAAGTATCTGCAGATACTCGATTTCAACCGATACTAGTGCAAGAACTGAAATAGCTTTTTTTTCTTATCAAAGCAAACAAATTTTGGTCATAGTGTGATGTAACTGTTACTTATAGTGCAAGTCACAACTTAGAACCTTATTCTTAATAAAATGTCAACCTTTCTTTATGATATGTTTTAACAGGCACTAAGTTAGTTTCATTATATCCAATTAAAAACTTTTGGCTATCAGGGAGCTGATACTCGATCCAGCAAAATGTCGGATCGGTGCATCACTAATTGCGATGTGATGTTATTGTCAGTATCAGTAGCTCCTTATTTACTTTCTTACATTATTTTGGCCATTGTAACCCTATTGAAGTTTTTACAAACTTAGTGCAAACATGGCAGATCTCCATAGTAACAGTTGTCCCAAGCTCTATTTGTTTTGCTCTAGTACTGTTGTAAACACAGCTGTTAGGGTCATAGTGTATTTGGCACTGTGTCCACACATCTACAACTATTTGTCATCCAAATAATTATTAGTGTGTTTTTAGTAGTTGCAGAAATGTGTTCTCTGCATTTGATCTGGCATCCCCTTAAAGCAGTGACCACAGTCGTACATGTCCAGATCTTCTGCCAGACCTGGTCAGGACTGTAGATGAAGGATGTTGTCTATGGTGCATATTTTGGGTTGTTTGGGGAAACTCGTGCTTGGAAGAAACCTACCCAGACAGACACATATGACAGATTATAACATTGTGCTAATTTGACTTAATTTGGTGTGATCGTCTTTGTGGTAAATATTTTATCATAGTTTTACAGCTGTTAAGTTGTAGAAGTAGAAGTAGAAAGTAGAAAATTACAAGAAATAATTTAGCTCTAAAATAGAATCTCTGTGTGTCGTGAAAAATGCAAAGATGATCTACACCTAAGATGGAGTGTTTTAGTTGTAAATGAGTAAATCTTCTCTTCTGCTTCACTTTGTTGTTTGTTAAAATAAGTTTTGAAGCTGTAATGGCTACCAAAAATGAATACGTGTCAATATTAACCATGTGTCCAAGGATTTAGTAGAGGAACTAGTCAGATTTCAACCACAATTGTGTTTGCGGTGTGAAAATCAGCTACATGAACTTGTGCATAATTAATTATTTTATTGCTCAAAAAGACACATTACTAGCATAGCAATGTCAATGTCAAGTAAAAATGCGTCCTGAATGACAACATCTCAATTTATGCCACTTGTTGACAAACGAGGGATTACACAGACCACTCAAAATTTAACCGCAATGCAAATAAATGTCTCTTAACTTTATGAGTTTGAAATCCATCCATCAAAGTGTCTCAGGAGTCAGACCTATAATCTCTAATGATGCAGATCTCTGAAGTAAAACTGTCTGTTAAGATTGTGTGTTTTATTTTAAATGTCCTGGAAATAAGTTGGCAGGGTTCCCAGCAGAACTCTGTGCACCGAGCCAAGAAAGAAACCCAAACACAACACTGTGAAAAAGCAACAAGTATTTTAGTATTTTTTTATATTTCAAACTGATTATGTCCCACATTAGTGAGCTGGTGCTGTCCAAAATGTTTTTTTTTGTTTCTGGCTTTGAACCACGGTCTTGTGCCTTGACCATTATGATTTATGGAAAACACTTATTTAGTCGATTAGCCTAATTGCAAGAGGTGATTGAAAATGAGGTTATAATTAAGGAGAATGTTGGTCCAAATGAATACAAGCTGTGCTCATTACTGCAGACTTGTAGCTAAACTTATTTTCCTTATGTTTATGAATGTAATACTACATTTGCATTTGGCGCTATCATCTGTAGTTATTTAGCAGTTGTTGGCTTTGTTAGCATGTTGTCTAATCTTTAGGAAAAAGAAGCATCAGTTTAATAAAGCAAACCATAAAGTAAGTGTCATGTTCAATGATACAATATCAGAACTGGACAGGGTAATACATTCTGGAACACTGCTTTTATTGGTTTAAAGATGAAAAAACACTAGTTCTCATTGTTTTAATCTTGTAAACCTCATATTTTTATTCAAATGACATTTTATTGTAGTAGTTCTTTTTATTCTTTCACCAAAAAGTAGAACAAACATAAACAACATTTACATGAAGTTTGTTTTAGAAAAAGGACTTTATCTCAAACGTTTGCATGTCAGGATTCCAACATGTATTGATTCCAGTTGCACAAAGTTTTTTGTGGAGCAGTGAATATTGTTTAAAATTAGCAAAAGTCCTAACCTATAGCCAGATTATCTTGCGATATTTGTGAATTCACAAACTCGAGATAATCCATCTGACCTTCCAGCAGCCCGATTGGTTTGGAGTTCCACACAGTGGGTTAACTCACATTGCAGCAGGGCGAGTTAGTTGGAATGACTACAGGAAGTAGCGCTTGATTCAAACAAAACAAAGATGGCAGCTTCCGTGGATGCACATGTTTCTGCTGCGTTTGATTCTGTTTTAGCAGAAATACAGAGTATTGTCTTTTTGAAAGAAGAGCAGAGAGGTGTAACATTTGTTCTGTCCCACGCGGACATTGGATATGCCATTATGATTTGATTGGTTTAGCATAAACAAGGTTGGTTGCACACCCAATCAGCTCGATGTGTTTCATTAAACGTCCCGACTTTTCCCAAACACTTTCAGCGAGTAAAGTTCCAGAGTTCATTATATATCCATCTTTCGTGAGCCAGGTTATAAAAGTCCTGGCAGGGAAGGGGAGTCAAAGTGAGAATAGAGCTGGCACTAAAAGAGTTAAGAACACAAGTCCATAGACAATCAAATAAAATAAATTTGAATAGTAATACTTATACTCCAAAATCAGCCGGGGGCCTGATTAGAAGAGGCTGAGGGCTGCATCTGGTCTTTATGTTGCAGTTTGCTCAGGTCATGTTTTCTATTTCAACATTTAAAGAATATTCATTTTACCTGCTCTTTATCTGTTTTTGTTTTACTGGCCTGTACAATGTTGCGTTGTCACATGAACACAACCCATAAGTTTCTGTGCAGTTGTTTAACACCTTTCCTGCAAATGTATCACTGTACTGAAGCAACTCTTAAAGGAAGAAGCATTTCTGAACAGTGATTGCTTATAATCTATTTTTAAAACTACATCTGTCCTAAATACTCTTTCTTTTCACTGTAAATCCAAAATAGAGCTTAATGCCGCTCTTGCATTGAAGCTACACATTATATAAAATACTTGGAACACAGGTTGATAAGAACTGCTGAAAGCCCGACTGTTTTAAGCCTAATATCCCTGTGATGTTTTAAGCCTGCCTTTTTAACTCGCACATCAAATCCTCATCTTTTGCTCTCTCTCTCTCTCTCTCTCTCTCTCTCTCTCTCTCTCTCTCTCCTTCTTCCGCACTTCATTTATTTCTTTGCTCGGCTGCCAACTGAGCAGCTGGATGTGAGCTGGAAACAGAGGCGATGGGCAAAGAGAAAGACGATTATTTATTCACTGTAGTCTTAGCATCTTTACATCATACACCCACATGGGACTTTGGATAATGCAGCCGCTGCTTTAAGGGCATATGTCTCAAAAAGATAAAACTTCCTGGATTGATTTTGCATTTAGTCAGTGTCAACACCAATCATGTTAAACCTGGGACATTTTGATATGCCTTTTTTATATATATAATTTGGATTAGCTTTATTCAAAGATAACGTCACACAATCCCATCTCTTTTTGTGGGAAAGAGCTCTTGGTAGTAGAGATATATAGTTTTACATCAGTCTTTGAAATGAAGTTGAAAAAGTTAAGTTAAGAATTTATAGTAAGAAGAAGAAGATTGTGATTTGGTTGTAGAATTGTTAGTGCATTTTTTGGTGCAAATGTTGGAATGAATAAACACAGTACATTGTGAGCGAACAGAGGCGCGCTTCTTTTCATCCTAATTTAGCCTCAGTTTTCCACCAAAATAAATCAAAGTCTCTTTCTTGTCCCTGCTTCGACTGTGAGTGATCTTTGTACATCAGAGGAAACAGAAGAACAAACACGCTGCTTAGACAGAAGTGCATTTGTGTTGGTTTAAATTCTGCTTGGAGCTCTGAGCTCTGTCACTTCATGTCACTATACAAGGCACATTTAGGAGTTATACTGCAAACTATAAGGCAATAGCTTTGTCTGTCTGGTTAGCTGCACACGGTTTGATTTGGCCATTTTTTTCCTGAGCTCGTCAAATAAACATATTGTTATGCTATATGTTTTTAATATCTTTAAACAGTTCATTTACAGGCAAGGCATATTTCTTTGTAGAGCACAGTTAGTAGGCCTACACAAATTATTTCAAAATTATATACAAAGCAGGAAAAGATACTTGAAAGGCATAATTCAAACCAATATTAATATGTACATAATCATCATAAAATTGAGTTTAAAAGAAAGAGTGCAGATAAAACTGTTTCAAATATATTCACAAATAAACAGAAGTGTTTTGAGCCATTTAAACATTGTCATAGTCGAGGCCTGTCTTACATCTTCAGGAAGACTGTTCCAGATCTGAACTGCATAAAACTGCTGCTGAGGGCTGGACTATATTGATCCTAACCCTGGATGTACACTAACCCGCAGAACTTAGAAAGTGCTTAAAACCAATGCGCTCATGTACACTGACCTCCGAAGACCTCTGCAGAAAGAATCCGCATGAAGTCTATTTTTCCCGGAGACTACATCGGTCTGATGCGACTTTCAATTCATTATACAAGAATTTACGTGAATCTGCGTGGCTTTGGACAAAACCGGACCACAGTTGACAGCATCTGGTGTACATGCACTTTGCAAGAAACCTGCACGTGTCTCGACCCGCACCGAACTTGCAGTCAGTGTACATCCAGTATAATAACAATGATCAGGTAATAATCTGGAAGAAATGTGTTAAAGCATGTCTTTATTTTGTGTCTTTTTTTGTTTTGTTTAGATTTATTAAGTTGGATAGTGTGAAGATATCGACTCAACAGTTAAAGCTCTGGTGTCACGGCAAGAACATTCTCACAGATTGAATCCCAGATGGCCGTGGTCGAGTTTGTTTGTTCTCCCTGTGTCTGTGTTGGTTTTCTTCGGCTGTTTCGGTTTCCCCTACCATTACAAATATGTCTAGTATTTTTTTTATCTACAAATCAACATTTATAGTGAATTTAACATATTGCCCACCTCTTGTCCTGCTTTAAAGTTCAAACTCTACATTAATAGATAACAGATAAAGTCGGCAATGCGTCATATTTGTGGGCGTGGCCTGCTGAGGGGGAAAGTCGTGTTGGAAATACTATGGGAAGCTAAAATTTTTACCTCTTTTAGGATGTTTTCTTACAAATTAAGTTTATTTTTAGCACAACTAATTCAAGTCGAGAAAGTTGTTGATGTGGTGTTATGTCAGAAAAGTAAACAGAAAGTTAAAGAAAGAGTTTAATACAAGTCTGGCGTGCTAGCATCACACTAGCATTTATCTTGAGCTACCATTGCATTGTTGCATATTTACTTGGACTGTTGGATCACAATTCATCTCCATGTCTTTGTATGTATATTTGACACAAAATATTTCCTTAAGTCCACATTTGCTGTTGTAGTTGTTGAGCAGTAAATGACAAAGTTGTTTTTCTGATCCACTCTCAATGTTAACTTTCCCCCACAGAGGTCTGTTAGTGGGCGTAGCCTCTGATGCCGACTGTATCTATACTTGTTTAAGCTAAAATACTATCACACATACAAAGAATGACAATGAATGGGCAGCAGCGTTAAGTGTCCTCAGTGAAATTGCTGAATAGTGTTCACATTGAAAGGTCAGTGTTGTACAGTGAGTGGGTGAGTCAGGCTTCATTATATCACTGCCTCGTATCATCGCACTGATTTAAACTGGCGCTGGACTCTAAATTTGGCTTTTGCTAAAATGTTCAAGTGTTGCTCATCTTTCAGCTGTGTTTAGTATTGTTGGAACATTGTTTATAATTAGGCCCTGTGAATGGACACAATTACAGCTTATTGGAGTTAGTGTTCGAAATGCTTTCAGATTTTTTTGTTAGATCATCCATTGCCCAGAAGTTGAAGTATAAATTAACCAAGTGTCAGCATTCGGTCAATAGAGCTGAGGGTGAAAAGGTAAAAAAAAATGTTACCATAGAATTACGCAATTTTCTGCAACTTGTGGATTTACTACTGGTAACTGTAGCTACTCTCTTGTGTAAAATATGTATTAGTGAAGACAAATTTCAGTATTTAGACTTTCAAAATCGCCTTTGGTTTAGGGTTAGGTCAACTGAATATTCTACAAATATGACATTAATCCTGTTTTTTGTTACAAAATGTCATCTTTTGCCAATATTGTTTAGCAGAGTGGTTTGAGCTCTGGCTTCCCAATTGTGGCTTCAACTCCCGGGTCGGACCATCTCAACATCTCACAATCTCTCTGGGTGGCGTTTGCATGTTCTCCCTGTGTCACTGTGGGTTTTCTTTGTGTACTCTGGTTTCCTCCCACCTCCAAAAATATGCATGTTTAGGTTAATTGGGCATAACTGTACATTTCCTCTAGTGAATGAATGAGAAACTGAATGGGACAAGTTGGCCACTGTCCAGGGTGATTCCCCGCCTAAGGCCCAAAGTCACTGGGATATGCTCCAGTCACCCGCGTCTGGGAGCAAGTAGTAGTAAATGAATCAATGAATGAATGTGTAGGGTTCCAGAAAGAAGTCGGTAAACACAATTGTACAATAATTCATGTTTAAACTGAGTAAGATTTTCCAAATCTATAGATAACCCTATATCTTAGGTTACTTTTGTGTGTTTTACAAAGGTAAAACATGTCTGAATGAGAAAATATTAGTATTAAGACTAAACAATTTAATTTTGTTCAGGTGTTTGAGGAGAATACACTAACTAACCAACACTGTCTCACAGAAATCTATACTATGACACATTAATAGGCAATCATGAGCAGTTTTTTTCCCCTTTTTGTGTCTCTATTATACGTTATATAAAGCGTCAAATAAGGTAATGTTTATTAAGGTAATGTTTATTACGGATAATGTATAATTACATTAAACACACAGACAGAGATGCTTGTACTAGATTCTAGCTTACAGCTAATTTCCATTTGTAGTCCTGGAGAGGGAGAGGGGAGGCACATTGGACATGTTTTAGTTAAATAGGGATGCATTTTCATAGCATCTTATAAATAAGTGTTTTGGTTGAAAAAACGTGGAGACATTTTCATTGGGTTTAACGGCTAAGTTGTGGCTGCAGTTACAAAATGGATAAGTATGGGGCTTGGAGCAGTTAGATAGTATTTCATTAATATTTATGAATAATAACACATCTTTACATCCACCATAGAAATGAACTGCGTTATATATGTATACACATTTCCGTGAGAATGGGTTGTGTCACTTTTTTTTGGATCCAAAATGTTCACTGTTTGTTATGATTTTTCTTCTAACCCTTCTTTGGATTTCTTTTTGATTGGCAATTACAGTGCTTGCATAATTAGCATATAGCAGCATTCCTCTTGTTCATAGTAAGTTGATCGTATTGAAAGCTCTTACGCAGTGGCCTGATAACGTCCGCACATTGTTCTTCTTATGACGCAAAGACAACAGAGCAGAAGGTGACAGGGTCAGTGATGATCTCCTGTTTTGTGTTGTATGGTGAGCACTGATGCCCTGCTTCTTAACGCTGTGACCCAGATCCTTCACAAAGTCCCTCCCCCTCCCTCCGCACGACATCATCATTTTATCATATCACTCACAGGACAATCACCCAGAGACTGTGGATCCAGAGGAGCAGAAAAGTTGGCTCAGCCTTTGGATTCATTTTTAAACTTGGACTAGATATGTGGCAGTTGACAGCTTTTTTGAGGATAATAAAGGAAAACATAGTCATTCATTTATGGGGAACTATTAAGAAAAAGTCTGTTTTTATATGCAATGTAGAAAGATACATGTATGCACCTCAAAAAGTGTTACATTGGACACATCTAAATGAACTGTTTTAAAATGTTATCCCAAAACAAGTGTATGCCTTTGATTTAGGGCTGCTCTCACAATTATTCCAATCATAATTTAAATCACTTTTATTAAAATGTTTATTCGAAAGAATAAACTGATCAAATACGATAGTGATGTACCGTGTAGAACACTCATTTATTCGCATTATAAGCACTTTAGAGTCAATGTTAATCATCTTTATTACTCAAATACACAACTTATGTCCTCAATTGGAGAAGTAATCAGAATTATAATTGAAATTTAATTATTTGCACTGACCTGCTCAAAGAACTTGGGAGAAATAAATACTTTGTTTAGTTTACGACTTAAATCTTCTTTATATAAAAGAAAGAACAGTACCTTTCTGTCAGATGGTGAACATTGCTTTATTGCATTACTTTTATTTCCTTGCAATTTAGATGATTTGTTATAGTGGCTATACTGCAACTCTAATACTTGAGCAATCGTGCTGCTTTTGAAATTTTAAATGGAAATGTTACGAAGTACAACAAAGGAAGAACGCATGTACATCAAGCTATATACATGTTGTTTAGATTGATTTTTGATTGATAGTTTTGTAATAGCTCATCAGACGTGTCCAAACAGGAAAAGCATCTTACTTAGAAATCACATTAGAAGTTGCAAAACCTCTGGAAAATTGGGAAGTAATATATATACAGTATTTAATCACAGCTCGATTATACCTTTGAAGACGTCAAGTGCTGAGAGAAGTTTTTGGAATCAGACATTACTTTAAAATGACACAAGAGACCTATACAAATAACTAGTAAGTTGTTTTACTGCAAAAAATATTCGCCAAGTTAAAATTTACTTTACCAATAACATGATCTTGAGTTTAGCAGAGTTCACTTAACTGAAATTATCTGCCAATAGAACAAGATTTTTGGTACCTATATAACAAAATGCACCTTGTTTCTTAAAAAATATATACTGTATATTTTTTTAACTTGAAGAGAGACAAGAAAGAATATCTTTATCTATTGGTAGATATTTTTTTCTTGACAAGCAAATCTGCTCAAACCAAATTCAACAAATTTTATTGAAAACAGTGATTTCTTTTAGTGCTGTCAAGCGATAAAAAAAATTGAGAGATAAATTAATTATGATCTGTATTTAATTAATCTAATTAATCTATTTTTAATCTCACCTAAAATTGCTGAGAAAAACACTCAACTTAAGAGTTTTTGTTTTGTTTTTTATCCAATTTAATTGTTGCAGATGGGAAATATTAAGATATTGCAAAAAATGAAGACTTTAGGACGTTTTTGAAGATTAAATTCCAAAGGTCACGAGGACCAATTAATTTTGTCTCATTGCTCCTCGTGACCTTTGCCCCGTCCTCAGGTCAAAGGTCATGTGCAGACTTCCTCAAATCAAGTTGAACAACCCTTATGTCCACTTTGCAACTCGCTTATGGAAACAATGAAGTTAAAGATTAAAAAAAAATTAACTCAATGAATTTGTCTGTAATTAATTAGTCTCAATTAATGCACTAATTTGACACCCATTTTTTTTATCATATTGGTCAAATTTCATTATTGAATCCTCCAATCAATAATCAAAATAATTGTTAGCTGTCGCCCTACAGTTTAATGTTTCGCCCTAAAGTAGTTTTGTCAGTCAGTGTTGAAAAGTCACTGGTCTTGGAGAGATTGTTCCACACAGACTGGAGAACCGCAGCGTCCCAGTGGGTGAAGGGTTTTTGTGGCCTCAGCTTCATGTGCAAAAGGCCACGAGGGAGCTCTCTCAAGGCTCATACGATCAAGTGCAGCAGGAATAATGCATTTTTGATAAGACTCACTGCTGGTGGAGGTTACAACACCAGAGACTCACAGCTCCAGAGACACAGAGAGAAGGAGATCTGCGCTGTCTGTGATTAGATTATTACAAGCTTATCCTACATAAAAAGTATCTAATTGGCTCTGTGCACAAGAGTATTTATTTTCAAAAATGCATCATCTTGCCGGCAGGTTCATTTCCTGTTTAGTTCATTCTATGAGGTTTTCACTACCTCAGCTAAAATGAAAATGAATAAAAATCAGGCAACCTAACCTTAACAGTAAGCAGTTGGTGATTTTTTTCTGAAAACATATTAAATACTTTACAAATGAGGAGAATATTTTACCAAAGACCAAAGTGTGTTTATAAAACGATGTGTTTGTCTGTCAATGCTAACGCTAAAGTCTGACAATTTGAAAATAAACAGCTTCTACGCACAGGGTCATTTGTGATTTTTAGACAGTTATTGCGACTACAATTCAATGTGCTATTCCTGTTTTTGAAAGTGCACTGTGTAACTTTGGAGGTGGCCAATCAACTACAAAAGTTCACTAAAAATAAAGTTAAAGTCATACTTTGGGACTTTCTGAATGGGTCTGAAGAGATTTTATGCCATAATGTGACACTTTTCTATAGAAACAAACCTCCTCTAGACCAGACCTGGGAAAACTGCGGCTTGGGGCTAGATGCGGCCCTCAGCCTGTTTTAATCAGTCCCTCGGCACAATTTTGTGAAGTATTGTTTTTTGATTAACTTAGCTCTGTAACTGTGTTCCTAATAAAGATCATTATAAAATAGTCCACCTATTTATTTATTCATAGACTTTGAATATTTTCTTTGTTTCAGATTGTTTCGGTCTTGTTTGTAGACATTACTAGTGAGTTAGGATCATTTTATTGACCTTACTGATAATATATTTTCATATTTTAAGCTAAATTCCCGTTTCAGAAATGCTTGAACTATACAAGCAAACAAATTAAACAACTCAAATTCTGAATCAATTAATTTTAAGCAAGACTGGATATGTTTTTTGATCAAATAAAAATTAGAATTTGTTACACCAACAATTGGAGTCCGGCCCTCTACAATTTGCTTCAATTTGAACACAGCCCTCAGAGAAAAATAGTTATCAGTTCATTTTTCATGCACTGTGATATTTTTCCGCTGAAGGTCTACAAATTGTCTCTATGAAGTTGTTTCTACTTTGACTAGAATGTTTGACAAAATAACATTGATATAATCTATCTCTCTGTAGAAAAATACAGGTGAATGCCAGCCAAAAGGTGAGGTATGTTTTGCTAAATAAAAGCATCTGTAGTTGGTGAAACTTTCCAATTTGCCGGTCTTTCAGAATCTACACAATCAATTAATCGAACGAAGAAATTAACAGATGAACTGATTACCAAAATGATCATTCGCTGCTGCTGCTATAACGATCATTGACGTGATTGGCATCAACACTGCTCACAATCTCATTCCAGGTTTCTTTCTCATGCTGAGCTCGCGACAAGCGGCTGGACTCGCCTGTATTTGGAGAGAGGGCCTCGGGCAATACAAATGCACCACTTTATATTCATAACGTTAATCCCGTGTGCAGCCCTGAGTGTTAGATATGCATGTTTCTGACCCGGGGTGCTGTTTTGGAGCACAGTCCTGTTTTTAAAAGACGTCCTCCACCGATAATTAGTGTGGCTCTAAAATGGAGAATTATATTACCTGGATAAACTGGGTCATTTATTACAAGATTGCTCTTATCAGGCAGCTGTGCATATTAAGATAAAATAACTTTTGTGTATCTAGTGATATTTTTGTTGTTACTTTGACTTCAGAAGCAAACCAACAAACAAAAAAAGACAGTACTGATACAATGTGATATCTCTCTTTGGCCTTGTTTGTGTGATTCGCAGAATAAGTTGCAGATAAGTCGTTCTTAAGCTCCCCAGAGATTGTTCATCTGTTGGTGCACATGAACACTCAACAACGCAGTTTTAGCAGCTACAATAAATAGAATGGATTTTTAATTTACCAAGAGCACAAATAAAGCACAATAAGGTAAATACTGCTGTGCAACATTGACAAATTTATTATTGATATTTTTTTGTCATATCTCAATTACAATATTCAGTTAATATTTCAAAGTAAACAAATGTCTTTACAAGTTTTTCAGTAGTTGAAGTTTAAAGATTAGAAAAATGTGCTTGGTTCTTGTTGACTTGTGCAATCGATTAGTCAACTAAAAGTAAAACTAGTTTCATTAATCTCGATGTCACCAAATATCTGACTCACAAGTTCATATGTTTGCTGTAACTAACTAAAGAAAACCAAAAACAGCTACGCAAGATTTTCATGTCAAAAATTCTAAATAAATTTGCAAAGTTCTTTGGCCAATTAAGACAGCGGTTCCCAAAATGAGAATCAGGATGCCCCAAGGAGTTGCAAAGCAGAATTTAGGATCGTGAGATGTTTTCAAGATGTGATTTTACAAATATTACTGTATTTAATAAACTCTTTGCATTGAAAACGTTATGTTGTAGTGAATTTTAGTCGAAAAACACAACAAATTATAAAATAGACTAAATAAAACCCAGTTGTCTTAGATTGATAACAAACTATAAATGATTCTGTTGTTGGGGTCTGTGTGCTGGCTTGGTTATTTTGGGGGTCCCAGTCTGAAAAGTGTGAGAACCCCTGAACTAAATATGGTTGTCTGAATCTGATCTAAGACACCATTGAGTGATCAATGATTAAAATATATCGGTGTCTAACTTCATTTAACATTTACTAAGGAACTTTCTATTTTTTTTTTTTTTAAGTAAAACTTTTACTATAAACGATAAACTCAATATTTCAACTTTGCATATCTTCAAATGACAGTCAAGATCGATATGTACACACCTCTACACAAGAGGGTAAATAGTGCTGTGCAATATGTTAATATCTCAAATATATATATTTTGATTACCTAATTAAGGCGGCATGATTCATCACAAATGACAAATATCCTGTCCTCTATCGTCCCATACAGGCTAAAGAACTTTGTTGCAGACACAGAAGAACTTTTCGAGCATAGGTGTGTTTGCATTTTGATACAGCGCTCATTGCTCTGTGGACAAACCCATTAAAACTTTGGTCTAAATGAAGTGTGAGCTTGGTTGGTTGTGTTACATTCTTAATGTGGGACGACTGCAGTGCACAGCAGGTTCTGTCAGCAGCAGCTGTAACATGTAAAATCATCTAAAAGTAATAGATCATTAAATTATAAGAGAAGTGTGAAGTATCCTTTGAAATGAAAATCAAATGAGATGCATTTTGGCAACTGATGTTTTATATATTTATCTTCAAGAACACCCAAGGACAGTGCAGTTTTTCAGTTTGTTGTAACACTGCCTTTATCCAAACTAGCTATATTTAGAATAATCTTTTTTAGAAAGTGCTCTAACTTTGAGCCTCAGATAAACACTTTTTGACCAAGCTTCATCAATTACAAGACTCTGTCTGAGCATTTCTGCCACCAAATTAAGTTCATTACAACTACTTTTATTAGCTTATCGGGGGCAATCAAGGTATATGTTTATCTTCTCTTTAAATTTCCTCAGTTGCCAGTAGATTGATTGAAGTCATGTTGTTCTGAAACTCTAATAAGATAGACTTTTTATGAATTGCCTCCACTCAACACAACAGGCAACGCCAGTGCTGCTGCTAATGCATGCTAACACAGACTGAAAAACACAGAAATGAGTTAAAACATCGTAGAAATCAGGTCTATTGACTTCTTGTTCAAAACTGTAGAACTCATTACCCCTGCCTCTTTCTGGTCAAATGTAACTTCAATAAGTCACAGATTTAAAATTTTTTTTTTTGTTTTTTGAAAGTATCTACACGACAATTTTGAACCTTAAGTTTAACTCGCAATCCTAATTTTTGAGTAATTGCAAGTAAATACAGACAAGTGGGTGGGGATAGGAGGTAAGTGAAGACAGGGATTTTCTGAGAACTGCAGGAATCAATCCAAATACAACTTTGGGTAAACTAATGATGAGAGAACACTGCTGTAACATGGTTAAAAACTAGCTTTACATAATAGGTCTCTTTTAAGAACCAACTTAACGCTCTTAAAATGAACTTTTATCTATGAACATAAATGAATGTACTGAAACAAATGTCTTAGTGTTGTCACAATACTAACATTTCTAACTCAACTTTGATACTAAGGACAAAGGACTAATCCTCGAAACTCTGAGGTCTTATAGCAGATCTGATCAAACTAAACTGTTAATGATAGGGCCCATTGTCATATTTTTATCCTGCTGAATAGTACTGCATAAGTACCTACTGTATTTTCAATAGTACATTTTCGTGATTGATATTTGACTCTACTTTGTTTAAATAATAACTTCTATTAAGATATACAGTAGATGGTGAAAGCATTTTGTTAAGTGAGAAGACTCAGATACATATATTTTTTCACCTCCCAGCTGCAAAATGCTTTGACCTCACATTTAAACCTTTACGTTGCATGTAAACTGTTTTTCAAATCTAAAATGTAACCACAAGCCTCCCTGTGCTTTCAGTATTTGAACTCTCACCATAAACGCTGCTGCGGACCATCTCCTAAAAGGTTTTTGAAGCCGATATCAACTTTAGTCATTTCTCCTCCGTCGAAGACAGAAATTGTTGTGAAGTCTTTAATTTATTATGCGACAGACGCCGTAGGTGGTCCAAACTATGAAATATGCAAAACGATTTCTCATTTTGACACTGTCTTTCAAAGTAAAAGTGCTCATTTTCGAGGCAGATCATCTCCTCTGTCGCCGTATGTTTGGCCTTTTCTTGTTGAATTATGTAGCTGCACAAATTACCAGTCTGGTCACCCGTCTGCCAGCCAATTAAAGTTTGAGGAGGCAGATGCTGTGGGCATTTGGTTACCTGCTTTGTGTATTCGGTGATAGGCAGCTGTTGTCTTGTGTTAAAAGCAAAAACATCTGTCCTTTCATTAGTGTCAGAGGGATAAGTTAGAATCTTATTGAACTTACAGTGGAGGAAATCACTTGTTAAAGGGGATAACAACTTGTATGACCTTTTGTCTTTGCTACTCAAACTTGTACTTTTACATGTTTGAGTAATTCTTTTTGTCCAGGATTGAGGCTCAAGTGCACACCACCTACCCCCTATCCCCTACTTTACGATGAAATGCTGTGATTCCATAGGTTTATTGGCTTAGCAGGGCTGGTATTGCTGTGTACATGTGCTACAGCAAACAAAATAGGCTGAAATATTGCAGGTTTAGAACAATCAATATTAATTGGTTACTTTTAATCATAGTCAATCATAGTTGACTGAAGTTATGTAATTTCTGCCCTATTGAGCGCACCTGAATATAAGCCGCACCCACTAGATTTAAGTTAGAAAAATGATAGACATAGGCTGCACTTGTTAATAGTAAGTCTGTGAGAATCTATAATTTTGCTGCATTGCCTTATAAGCCGCAAAGTTCAAAGCTCATGAAAAAAGTAGCGTTTATAATCCAGAAATTACGGTAAGTCTGCTCAAACTGTGTTAAAAGCCAGTCAAAAAACTTTTCTGTATACTTCAAAATGTGTAATAGATTGTTCCACAGTTTAGAAGCTGCAACTGAATAGGCCCCATCTCCTCTGCTCACAAGCCTGGAGCAAGGTACCTGCAGCAGCAGCCGGTCTGAAGACCTCAGGGCTGTGGTCGGTACATGAGGATGGAGCAGCTCAGACAAATAAAGAGGGGCAGTAGTATTCAAATATTAAAAAACACTCAACAAAACATGATGATGGTTACATATGTGGGCCTTTTGAAACATGTTGGCCCTCTCCACTGTCTCCAGTACGAAATAAGGCAACTCCCCCTTCGAAACACATTCCCGACTCACATTTGTGCAAGTATTTCTGTCGAATTTCTGTTTTGTGAAACCCCGGCTCTTTGAATGTTCTCGTTTAGCAATGTAAATGTGCTTAGATGTGTTTCTGCCGCCTTATTTCAATCTTAAAGCTACGCAAAATGAGAAATTAAATAATTAAAAAATGTTAAGTTTCGATTTAGTCGGCAATTTCATTAGACTACAGAAAAGAGCTTTAGAAGAACAGCTAAACACTTTAATGCTATTTAATTGCTGTTCAATTGCCATAAAGAGTTAAGGCACTGTCGAAGAAACAAAGCAATAACGACCTTTTAATGTATCTATTCGGTAATTAGTCTAAAGTCTGTCATGTCTATAAAATGGTTGCAGCTTTTTTTTTTTAAGGATGTTTTAGGTGTTCAAAGGAAAACAATTCTGTGATAGGCAGGATGGTGGGTGCTGTTAGCCCTGCCAGTTGAATGGCTCTGGGGAAACACTGAAGTGTCATTGAGCTGAGGTGAGACGATCAGTTCTGCAGTTTTGAACAGGAAGTTCATGAACCTGCTTCTGTAAAAGAGAATCTCTTTCAGGGGTCTCAAACTCTCCAGGGCCAAACTAGGTATTCATTTACGTATCCATTTTTTTTTAATGCTTAACATTTAGTTACCACATGGGGGGACTAAATAAAATAAAACATAATAAAAGAATGAATGTGACATATATTAGGCCTTATTTAGCCTAAAAATCTTTTTTACAGAACATTACATGGTCAGGTCTATGTATTAAAATGATTTACTGTGTCACATCCAAACCGGTGAAAGACAAAATAAAATTCAATCCCACTTAGTCAAACAGTGTGTAGAAGCAGAGTCGTCTGAAGGGTAAACCCCTAAAAACCAAACACAGACGTGAGCGGAGGTGAAAATTGGACAAGGAACTTAGATCTTGAAGGATATTTATATACAACAAAGAGAGAAGTTTCTTATAGATTTGGGTGTGAGTTGCACATTTTATCTAACTTTTTACTGATCTCTTTACAATTTGTAGTTTTTTGTTATGTGTAATTTTTCTGTTTTTTAATGTTTGCTGTCTGCTTGTATGCTTTTCCATGTTGCCTAGCTAGTAGCTGGACAGTTGACCAAAAGTTTGTATAGAAAGCACATTAGATAAGCTGCTTTTTAGTAATGATTGTGCAAAATGTGTCATTTATTTTTTCATTTTTAATCACAAAGAAACACTTGGCAATGATGTTAAAGTAATTGGTATAACTGATTATTTTGTCTCATAATTGTCTTGTTTTTCAGCCTGTTTTTGTTTTTCGACTGCCAAAAGCTCCTCAGATCCTGAATAATAGTAGAAAATGGATCATGGTACCATCATGTCCCATCGGTGACAGTGCATTCCCCCCTCCGCTAGCCTCGGCCCGGTTTTAAGGAGCAGGTGTGTGTCTTTGTGCTGCTGAAGATTTTGTCCTAAAAGCAGGTGGTTGCCAGGGCGACACAGTGTGAGTCTTATTTGGCGTCATCAGCAGCACTGTTCAGACTGCAGCCTGATCCAGGAGCTATAAGAGGAGAGTGATGGGACCGTATTTGAGCTTTAAGACAAAATCTGCAGTGCTGTTTTAGGAAAGAAAGCGAGAGTCTTATGGTGCTGGAAAATCTCCTCTTTACTTTGAAATAGAAGTGTCCAAAGTAAGAGGTATGCTTCTTTCAGTCAGTTTTTAAGTCTTTCAAAGTTTACACAATAGTTTTTCATAGATACAGTCGGCATCAGCCCACTAACAGACCTTCAGTTTTATCACTCACTGCTCAACAACTACAACAACAAATGTGGACTTAAGGAGATATATTGTGACAAATATAGATAGATAGGAAGACATGGAATTGAATTAAGTCATCCAACAATTCCTTGCCTGAAAAATCCAGACGATATATTAAAAATCGTCTGGCCAACATGTTCCTCTTTCGGATTTCTGTAGCCGTGATTGACAGATTATTAGCCAATCAGAGACACTCATCTTCCGCAATGTAAAAACCAACATGGCTGCTCCCGATGAAAAAAATACATTAAAAAAAGATCACGTGGAACTGAAAAACATCACGGATTTCTGCAGAATCAATGAGCGAAGCAAAACAACAATTTTAATGTGAGGTGAGTGAAGTTAGATCTTGGTCTAAATGACAGACGACCAATCAGCTCTTTTGTTTCATCTGCGTCACGCTAATAAGCTAACCTGATTGCCCGGTATGATGTGGATTTGATCTGAAACACAGGCGGAGGGCGTCCAGACCCACTCTTCGCAGTTTGGTGAAGTGTGGGTTCTGGATCCCAGGCAATGAAATTCCCCCACTGCAGGCCACGCCCCCAAATATGGCACGTTTCTCCACTGTATCTACTGTACTGGACCATTCAGACTGGACAGCGTTTAAGCATCTAAATTTGTGCTGGAAAACACATTTTGATGCAGAACATTTTCGAAGCTGACGCCCCAATAGGTGCCCAAAACGCCCCTATGCACGTCGAGGCATTGGAGGACAAAAAGACACTTTTAACGTCCCAACGCGCTTCTTCGAATCCAGGCAGTGTCCTTTTGCTGTCTCTGTCCTCCTCGGCTCCTCCAGTGTCACGTCGTACAGCAGTGATTTAAACGCGGCACTGAGCATTTTTAATAGAGCGCATTGTCATTCCTCCAGATCATGTCCTGTGTTGTTTGTTTTGCTGTGTCTCCAGGTTTTCAAAGCAACAAATGACCAAGCCTTTGATAAAAGCCCCCAAACAAGTGACTTTTCGTTAAAAACGTTTTTTAAAAGACTCCAGTAAACAGTCCTCCTTTCCCCTTGATGTGAGAGGAGAACAGCAACATGACACGTGTCACACAAGTGTAGTCTCTGATTGGCCGACGCCGACTTCCAACTCGTCTGAAGTTAGATTTTCCAAACTCCTGCGGAAGCTGCAACTTCTCACGAAACTGCGGCCACTGCAGGTTTGAGCTTTTCAGACGCAGAAACATGCGTCAACAGACGCCATTTCGCGCCACAAATACGCTTGATCGCTCTAGACGCGGGTTTACATGACTTAACATTGAAAAGGGACACAAAAACGCAAATACACTGTTTGAATGCATCATTATTATTGTCAAGAGTATCAAAAATAAGATACCAAGCGATACTGAAGCGATTACTGAAGCTAGATACTCCTTTGAGGAAGCATCGATACTCAGATAATAACATCAACACAAAGTGGCTTTTGCTGAATAGTTTTCGAATGATTTGTGTATGTGCAGTTATTATTCCAGCATTTATATGTATATTTGGTATGGTATACATTTATTTGTACTGGGACAGTGCACGCTGCGCATATCCTCGATGTAAAACGGAATTTTGTCAAAGATAGAAAAGCGCCATCTAGGGAAACTATTTACCTTTTGTATTATCAATCAGATCTTTGCGTAACGTTTTAAACTACACATTGTCTTAGGCTGTAAAAGACGCTCAATATTCCATTTGTATACAGTATCTACAAAATAGCAGTCACAGTATTGTAAAGTTGCTCAAAGGAGTTAACTTGTTCTTTTCTCGACTTTTAACCAAGCACAATGCTAAACAAAAAGTGAAATGTACTTGTCTTAGCAGATGTCGAGAATAAGACAAAAAAGATGTGTCTCTCAAATGTCTGTTTTTCATTTATTCTTGCTTGAAGCTTGAATGTTCTTGTTCTCAATAATTAATCCAGTCAGAGAAGATTCACATGATGCCATTGTACTTTTTGTCACTGCTTAGATAACCGGATTTCTATGGGAAGGCCACTTTGTAAATAAGATTGGCTCGTTCTGAATAAATATGCAAATCGCTGCGTACTAGGAGGCAGATGATGATGATGATGCCGCGACGCAAAATGATATGAAATGAGCTAATGCGTTTTTCAAATGAATTATTAATATCCAATTATAGTGCTGTGATGAGCAAAGATCTTGGCTTTGAAATCTAACAAATTGCTAATATACTTTTGCAGAGCTTATAAAAAGATCATTCTTTGGATTTGAGGACCATTGTGGACGTCTTAGTGACCATTTGGAGGAAAAGAATCACCTCATTGTACAATATTGCAGTGATTTATTACATTAGTTTCAGACTTTGTTCTTGGCACAGAAGTGATAATTAAATGAAAAAGACTCAATATATTAAACGTAGAGTTATAACTTCTTCATAATGAGAGTGTAGCACCTCTCCACAGCTCTTCTCTATATGGATTTAAATAGGTGTTCAGTGGAAGGAAAGCATGACCCTTTTCTGCATGTTTTGGCGTTCGTAAAGTAATTATGCTCACCCCATTCTCACTTAAGCGACTTTTTCTCTGTGCATTGAGAATATGGAGACAGTAAATCCAGGTTCAAACGTGATGGACGACTTTTCCACAACCTGAGTCCAGGTCAAACATCGCTACACACGTTCCGCACGCTTCTTCAAATCTACAATGTTAAAAAGTCATATTTATCTAGACTGCAGTGACTTTAGAGCAGCGTGATGATGAGTTGAAAGTGCCTTGCATAACTTTTAAAACTGTGGCGGTGCTCGTAGGTTTTGTGGTTTTTCATATCATCGTTTAAATTTCCAGATTTATTGATTCAGATACAAACAAAGAAAGCAACTTGACAAAATTTAAAGGGGACCTATAATGCAAAATCCACTTTTCTGAGTTTTTAACCTTTTTATAACAGTATTCTCTCAACATTAGTTTATCCAAAGATGTAGTTTCACCTACCACCTATCCCCACCCATTTGTCAGTATTTACTTGCAATAGTCAAAACAATCTGATTCCAAGTACAATATACAGGTTCACTATTGTCATTTAGACACATTTCTATGCTCCAAAATGTGGAATTCAAAATTTGCTGCTTATTAAAGTTAAGTTTTACAGTGAAGAGACTGGGCTTATCAGTTCTGCAGTTTTGAACAGGAAGTCAGTGAATCTGTTTCTATTTCCAATATATTTACTGTATATATATGCGTTGTAGTTTATAACTAAAAACACAATAGGTCTCATTTAAAGTGATTTCCAATACTACTGTAGACAATATTACCATTAAATCAATGATTCCTACAGTGCACCTCGCACCATCACTTGAAAAAAGTTTCTGTGATAAAACCCAGTTAGTTTAGGTATCAGGACTAACAAACATGTACGTATGTCATTGTGCTTTGAATCAAGAGATTTTAGATAAATCATGGTTTTGTTGAGGCCAGAGTCACATGACCCAATTTCTCTGTGAATGATGATCTATAGTTCTATGTGGTCTAATACATTCTGAGAACCTTGTGAAGGAAATCAGACCTCCGGACACTGTCTTCATCACATTTTTAAATGTTTTTTAGTCTTACGAACGAACTGTGTAAGTCACTGTATGGCTTTTTCGACTGAAAGCAGATCAGGTGTAAAATCTCATCTGTAATGAGATGTTATTGACCAAAAATCTCATTACAGATCTGTAATGAATTAAAAAAAAAGTGACATGGCAAAGAGTTCGTGAGAGACATACTGAGTTAGAAAAGTTTAAATTAGAGCTGTTTCAGAAACATATCTTATTGTGATATTTCTAAGGAAAGTGCGAGCCTTCCAAATTTGCTGCCTTTGTTATTTGCTGATTAGATTAGCTTGTTCTTATTTGAAACCATATAGTTAATAGTAGTTACAGGCACAGATGAATGGTTTGAAAAGGGGATGGATGAAGCAAAGATTTTAAAGTCACAATCCCCCTCCCACCCACTCATCACAATACTTCATAATACTGTATATATTCATTATAGACAGTACCATAACAGACAGATAAAACAGTCCATCCTTACACCCCTCGTTTTCCCCCTCTCTCCTCCTGGATCTTCCTGATTAAATTCTTTTTGAAATAGTTTTTAAACTGTATCAAGTTAGAAAAAGTATTTAATATATCTGTTAAGCCATTCCAAATAGCCACCCCAACGCACTGAAAAACAATTTTAATCTTGATTGCACCCATCAACATTGCATTTTCAATTGCCTCTAATTTAAGTTAAATTCCACGGGTTAGTGGTTAGGCTGGACATTTGGAAGTAAAGCCAATGGCTTTTTACTTTTTTAAACTCTTATATATACTCTTTATAGTTCTCTCTCGCTCAGAGTATCTACAGAGTTGTTATAAATGACATTTTAAAGAAGTGGTTTCTTAGACAACCGGATCTCTCTCTCGCACAGATTGGGTTTTTCCTCAAATATATGTGAAGTGGCCATGCTGTGCTTCTCCAGCCGCTGCCTTGAAACTCAATATAGACGGAGCTTGTTACCGAGCGTGTCTGTACATCTCTATAAAAGTCCTGCAGACCGGTGGACCGGCTTCATCTGTGCACTTCATGTGATTATGTGGAGTCTCAACAGCTTTCAATCACTAAAGTTGATTGGCTGTACTCAACTAAAACTAAAATTCTTTCTTATTCGATTCAGGGAGTACTCTGTGGTCTCATTTTTTCACAAGGTGCTGCATTCACCATATACATTTTGGTGAAAAACACAAAGTTTACTTTTACAACTACAAAAGTTACCAAATTTAGGACAAGTCATACAAGAGTCAGTACTGGAGAAATGCAGATTGCACAATGTAAGAAGATACATTTTATTTCTGTTACACAGTGGGCCTTTAAATGTTGATGTTGATGCAGATTGTTTAGGATCAGAGAAACCAGAATTTTTGGTTGCTGTGTAGGAACAATTTGAATTATTTTTCCATATATTTTACGGCAAGCTCAATAAGAAAACATACCATACTATGCCATCTTCTGTGTATTCAAATAAAGCTTTATACAGTATGTCCTTTACACAGTGCAACAATCAATCAACTAATAGATTGACCCATCCAAATATATATATATATATATATATATATATATACTGGGTGAGAGACAGAAAAGAATGAATCACATCAGGGTCATTATCATCTTGTAGTCTAATAATGTCTGGTAATATAGACGCTTTGTTGTATCTTAATATCAAAATAACATTTCAGTGAGTATAGACCTTGTGTCACAGCACTTGTCTCATTCTCAGTGTGGTTTAGATGGATGTTTTTGGCTTGTGCAGTCGGTAGAATAACTGTTTTGTATTTTAACAGAAACTATCCGAGTTTTTTCTTTAGTGCAACCTGAGGGAAGTATTCACACAATGCAAAACATGCTCGTTCACTTAAGCTAAATTCCACAAGTAAACCTTTGCACTCGTTGTATTCTGCTCTACAATTTTGTTGCATCTTGTGGAATAACCAAGCCACTTGTAGGAGCTGTGGACCTCTCAGATAAAGTAGTCGGAATAACTGAGGCAAAAAAAACAGCAGTGCCAAAGAAACACAGCAATTTCTCTTGCACCTTTTTATTGCAGCGTTTTGGTCCACTGACCTTTTTGAAGACAACAAAACTAAATCCCCCGACAGTGCTTGTGGTCGTGAGGAAAGTAAATTGTATGAAATGTCAGCAAATAAGACATCGGCTCCACAGGTGGATTTAACACTTGTGAGCTTGTGGACTGCTCTTGTTTGTCTGCAGGGACACATGAGAGATGAGTATGATGGATCTATAAAAATGTATGAATAACGTAAAACTTGATTGATACTGTTTTTTTTCATAGTTTATAAGCTGCATCGGTATATTTGTGCCAGTATGTGTGCCCATTTGGATAGTGTTCTAGAATTTACAGATCATAAAGTCAGTCCTATTTTACTACAAATAAGCTGAAACAACACGGTCTCATTGAATTTACTTAACTGACCTTTATTTAACCAGGAAAGTCTCACTGATTTTTTTTTTTACTGGGGAGCAGTGGGGGAGGGGAGAGAGGAGGCATTAATGGACATGTTTTTAGTGGTAGGGGAAACTGGAGAACCCATAGGAAACCTACGTAGACACTGTGAGAACATGCTAACTCCACATTATTAAAAAGGCTCTGAATCGCCTGGGAATTGGTTCTGTGCTAACTGCTATGCTAATGCTAACTTCCTACTGGCATGTTAATTTCCTGTTTAGTTCATTTCTATGGGGTTTCACTACCTCACTCTAAAATGAAAAAAATACATTAAGTTTGGGCAGTGAACAGTGAGTTGTTGGTTTTCTCTGAAAACATGTTAAATACTTTACAATTGAGAACAATGTTTTACCAAATTACCAGTGTGTTTATAAAAAGATGTGTTTGTCTGTCAATGCTAACGCTAAAGTCTGACAATTTGAAAATAAACAGCTATACGCACCGGGTTAATTGAACTCTGGGGCTTCTTGCTATGAGGCCATAGCGCTAACCTCTACGCCACCGTGCCGCCCAAATACATAGAAATGCGTATCTATATCACAGCATGTTTCTGATTGGCTCTGCCTTTGGTTTCAGACCCTTCTGCCTTCAAACAGAAAGTAGGAGGGGCTGGCTGGTCAGGCAAGTGGAAAAGTACTACATAAATAGATACCATTCATCCTAAAGAATGCTGTTTAAGGCAACTTTTAACTAAAAACAATCAACCAATAGATTTCAGCACATTTTAATTCTGAATGTGAGGCATATGAAAGCTGTATTAGCAATAGCAACTTATTTGAACACTATGTTCCAACAGTTTCTTGTCCTCAGAAAGTCTCCTCCTCCAGGGCCAAAAGACATCACTTTGTCCTGACTCAGAATCGCTCCAGCAGCCTTGGAGGAACAGGTCAACGTATAGAATAAATTTCCCAGTGGGGACACTTAAGTATACCTTAAGAGTTAACCTTCACCTTTAAAAGTAATTATTTTAATGAAGGGCCTCCTGTAGGCCACTTTACATCAGCATTAAGATTTACAGAGCAGTGCCTCTCTCGTACTTTTAATCATTCTCTGTTAGAGTAAATGCCCCGTGGATAAAACCAGCAGTAAGAGACTGAAATCTCTTAATCAAAAACATTAATTCACATTTTCGACTGAAATAAGTGTTACCTGTGCTTCTTCATTGTTATGCAGTGTGACACTCGGTGGCCACCAGGGGCGCTCTGACTGCCCCCCCGCAGCTGTGTTCTTGAAACAGAAAGAGTCCCAAACCACAATTCACTGATTTTCTGACTTCATGTTTGACAATTCCCTTCAAAGCCATTTGTGTGAGACCTGTTACCTTCTGCTCCTGCACAAAACCCTGAACAGAACCATTGTATGTTTTAGAGCTGCAGTTCATCGATTAATCACAACTTATTGATTATTTGAGTCAGGGGTTTTCAGCCTGGGGGTCAAGACCTTCATGTGAGTCGCAAAATGGTTTCTGAGAGCCCCCTGATGATGTGAAATTGAAGATTGATATGTTAAATAAGGTTTAATCTTTCAATGCAGTGTTAGATTCTTATTTTCTGGCCTATTAGATGAATTCATTCAATCTTATGTCTTCAAAATAAAAGCAAGCCTAAGACTGCATTATCACTTTGTAGGTTACGTTATGTGATTGGAAAAATGATGTCAAACTATTGTCGATTAACTAATTTAGTAATCAAATAATCGCTTTTTATATGCTTCAAAGCTTGCCATGAGCTGAGAAAAAAACTCAGCCTGAACAGTGGTAATGATGATGATGAGTGTTTTTGAGGTAAAAAGTATGTCGACACCTCCAGAATGTTCTCAACCTCAAAACTTAACGATTAACTGAAAGAATTATGCCCAACTTATTGATTACCAAAATATTAATTCATTTATTAATTGCATCCCTAATTTATTTGGTACAAGTATTTAATGCAAGTCAGTTGTTCTCATTACATTTCAGAAAATCTAAGAGTCCCAGAGGCTGTGATGATGTATTTGGCAGAATGAACTCCGCTCCCACAGACACTTTACAGCGGCCAAATGCTTTTGAATAGACAGCTCTGTCACTCAACATATGTTTAAAGCTCCTCTGCTTTTAGCAAACAAACACCTACATTCACAAAGCTGGATTTGTCTGAGAGAGATGCAGAAATTAGGTTTAGATAATCATTTTTATGTGTACGACTGTTATCTCTAACCCAGATCCAAACCAAATCAAACTAAAAATATGTCTGGTTTACCCAAATTTGACGGACCAATATAACAAATGGCACTTTAAAAAGCCACTACCAAAATAAACTTTTTTAAAATAAAATTTTCAGGCTACTGTTTGTGTTTTGAATCTTCTAGACACAAATCATAAATAAATACTGACTGAGGATCATTCAAATAATTGATCAGAAGATTAGCTTGTTTCAGCACTAAAATTAAATATAAAACATTTGTCATACATATTTTTCATTTAATTCGTTTTTTCAAACGTTAAAAGGGTATTTTTTTTCTTTCAGATATAAGTTTCAGCTTTTAGCTCTGAAATGAGCTTAAGCCATTTCTGTGAAACTAAACTGTGAATAATACATTATTCTTCTGACTTTTCGGCACCTGCTCCATTTGAGTTTGAGACCCCTATGCAGGGGTTTATAATTGTTTTTTGTTTGTCCAAAATTGTTACAGACACTGGAAAAAAAATAATATCTAAGCAAGGTTAAAAATCTTAAAGGAGACCTATTGTGTTTTTTCCAACTGTTTAGTAAGAAACTAGAACATATGCAGATCAGTAATTTACCTTTTGTTCATTGTAAAACACAAAGTTGATCTAAAACGGCTTGAAAATAGAAACGGCTTTGTTGACTTCCTGTTAAAAACTACAGAACTTATAAGCCCCGCCTCTTTGTTTTAAAATGTAACTGTAAAAATAGATTTTAAAATAACTAATGATTATTGTTGGAAAAGTGGCTCTGGGAACCATATATGTTTCACTTTGAGTAATAATATTTTTAAATATAACAAGTAAATACATTTGAGGGGGTGTGGATAGGTGGTAGGTGAGAACAGGGATTTTCTGAGCACTTGTGTTCCAGCTGAAGAACAATAGAAGATTACTCCAACATGCAGGAATCAATTCAAATATAACTGAGTAAACTAATGGTAAAGGGAGGCCATTATAACAAGGTTAATATCTTTGAATATATAGGACTCCTTTAAACTAAAAACATATCCTAATTTCAGCAGATCACCTATTAAGAAATAATATTGACCAAATTAAATCAGAAAAACACATTTTGTGCTACTTAATATAAGAAAAATAACTTCTATGTGCACTTAAATTAAGAAGTCTTCTGTTGCCTGAATCAAGAAAAATACCCTGTTCCACTGGTAGATCATCAATAGGTCTTAAATGTGCTTTAATCATGATCAACCACACTGTAAATAAATAATCCACAGAAATGACACAATAGCTATGATTTTAATTTTTATTTTGGTTTTAGGTAACATATATAGAGATTCTGTTCAAAATTAGAAGAATCCAAAAATCTGCCATAGGCCTTAAACAAATAGTAACTGCAGAGATTTCATGTTCCACCAGAAGCACGTACCACAATTTGAGAAACACTATTATCGATTCTTCATAATTGCTGTAGCATTTTCCCTCTACTTTTCTTTTATCAGCAGCGTTAGAGTTTAACAATTGCTTTATCTGCTGAAAACCTGTTTGTCGCGGAGTTGTTTCTATACAGTTCTGCCTCATTCTTGTCTTCTCGTATTGATGCAAAGGCTATAAACCCGGGGCAAGTGTGGCCATTGGGAAAACTGTAAGTGCCCTCTGCTTCTGCTTTGTGCCTATGCTCACTTCATTGTGTATTCCCACTTTCCATCATAAATGCCTTTTAAACCACTTGGCTGGAAAATTGACTCGGCGTGTCAATTTGGAAACGCCCCAGTCAAGGTTTTCTTATTTGTTTGGGTCTGCAGATGCATTAGCCATTAGCCCGCTTTCTATAAATCTTTCACACACTCACTTGGTTTTCTAACCTAAAGGCTAATCTCTAAATGCAGGTTTTCATCTGAGCATGTCAATAAAAAGGCAAGGTCGTATAACACTTGAAAATGCAGCGAAAGATCAATGACATTCGGCTTCATGTAATGTTAAAGCCAAAATGCTACGATACATCACTGCTTAATTACAGTGGAATACATACATTTAAATCAGAGTGTCAAGTTTATAAAGTTGACAAAATAAATTTTAAGACATTTAAAACATTCTTCTATATTTTGGCTCAATATTTCAAGTTTTGAGTAGGTTTTTTGTCTTTTGTCCAGTAAGTATGACTGAACAAAAGGTAATTTCATAAATGTTACCTAGCAACCATCTTATAAACTGAGGCAAAAATCTACATAAATGGCACAGACATTACGATTTGACAAATGATAATACCTTGGGTTAGGCGTTAGGGTAGGGTTAGGGTTTCATTTTGTTAAATGATTGTTTAAATTCCCATATGTGTAAATATATATTTTTTTTCATTTTGGAGATTTTTGACGACACAGTATGTTGAGGGATTCAGTTTTAGAACTCAATTACTTTCATGAATTGTCAACTTTTCTTCGTCAGTTTCTTCATATTTTGCAAAATAGCTGCTGTAAAACTATGATAAATATTTACCACTTGGACTACCAGCTATCAAAATAAGTTAAATTTTGAAAAATGTGATATTCTGTCATATGGGCTCTAAGTAGAATTGAAACCACTAAGATTGACATTAAATTGAATTAGCAGCACAACTTTTGTTTTGACACAGGGATAAACTTTTTTAGTTAGCTGACAAGAGCTCTGGCTCGACTTGTTTCTACAGCTTGTGTCAGTCAGTGGCAACTCTTTTGGCATTTTGGGTGCGCATGCATCTTCTGTGTTGATAAACAAAAAATCCCTCTTTATTTAGCGTAACAGAAACATCCAAGTAAAAAAAAGGTTAACTGTGTGTGATTTAAATAAATCATTTTGGATTTATTTTTGGTCTAATTCTTTGTATTCAATGTATCGTGGTTTTATTGCATTATTTCAAGTTCAGAAAAAGATGCATACATAATCATACAGAGTGGAGTCCCAAGTCGCAAAACAACTTTTGGACAATCTATCAAAAAATGGAACACATTATCTTTAGAATTGAAAGCAGAGACAAACTGGGTCTTTTTTAAATGAAAATTGTAAGTCTTCATAATTTTAAGTCAAACGTGCAAAGCTTTGACTTGTGTATTATATTTTGTATTGTGTAATGTTTTATTGTATTTTGACTGTTTTTATGTAAAGCCCAACTAATGACAGACATTGAGAATGAGCCTTGGCTAAAATATTAGTGTGTGACATAAGCTCATGAAACATACTTATCCTATCAAATAAACCTAAATAAGTAAATATGTTATGTAACAGTTTGTAATTTAAATAAAGTTCTTTCTTATATATTATTATTTAAACCACATGTCTATATAGGGAAAGAGTCAATCTACTGTAATTAATAATAGCAATCCAACAGAATATGAATTAGATTGTGATTCATGTTGCATTTTGTTCAGTCTTATCTTCAGGCCACAGTACAGCACTGAAGTCTCATCAGAGGAAATTACGGTTGAATCAACAAAGCTAGCCATAAGCTATATTCCATGCTGTGAATTCTTGTTGATTCCACAAGTCTACAACCTTAAAATGATAGAAAAACGTCTTTATGATAAACGCTATTGATTGATTGACATACTATATTCACTCTCTGTTCTGTGTCTCCCATTAGGTGCCTGATATTTTACAACCCAGAAGTGACCGGGAGCCATCTCTGCGGAAAGAGCGTCTGACCTTTCCCTCTGCTCCATAATGAATGTTTGCCACCTCTCGTGAACCGCCGCAAGTTCAGAGCTCCGGGTCCAGACTGATTGGACTGGCCTTTGATAACACAGGGCTGATGTATGATTCAGCGTTGGACAAACTCGCCACTGTCTTGCACCAGGATGCCATTTTGTTGAAATAATCCTACTTTGAGGGTGTATTCTTAGATATATAGACAGAACAGCTGCTTTCTGTCATGCAGGATTTTGCCACTCAAAACTGCACATAACATATTTTTATATATTCAGTTTAACTACAAATATTAACTAAATTTGGCTAACATTCATTTCTGGACGTTGCAATTGGCTTTCTGAATCCAAGACCTTCCTAAACGTTTGCTAGCTGTGCATAGCTAGCACGTTTATTTAGTTTTGCCATTATAATCTCATACATTTTTTGACAATTTTGCATATTTTTGTCATGCAGAAAGGAAAAAGAAAGCTTTTGTTTTGTTTTTGACATCATTATCTCTAAAATTAGCATTTTTCTTTCAAAGTTGTGCTTTTTTTGGCTAACACTTGACACTGAAACTTAAATTATTCATGCAATGCAAGACTTTACAAACAAGCTAGCTAACACATCTTTGTGACCACATGTCCCCTGAAGATGCTAGCTAGCCGGGTGTAGCTAATCACCTTCCCGAATCTTGCCGGCGGCTGGCTAACATGGCCAACGGGATGAATGCATGCCCCTGAGCGTCAGCGTCCAGCGTCACCGTGGCTGGGTCCCTGTCCTCGGCCATGACCCGGCTGATGTTGGGCCGGACTCTGGAGCGCATCTGCAAAGGCGTGCTGCTGCTATGCCTGCTCCACTTCCTCATTATGATGATCCTGTATTTCGACGTGTACTCGCAGCGCTTCGACCTCTTCAGCCGCTTCAACAACGGACGCAACGGATCCAGGAATAATGTCAGCAGCGGGCATCATTACTACTACTACAATCTGTCCAGGCCCAACGGGACAATGGCCAGTTTCTTAGCGACGGGAGAGCAGATCGGGATAAGCACGCAGCCGGAGACCAATCAGACGCCTTCTCCTAAACCTCTGCCGCCCTGTCCCGAGATTCCTCCAGGACTGGGTAAGTGGAGCATATTGTATTTTTTAACAAAACAAGTTCAAGGTTCTGGTGCTTTTGCAGTGCAGTGTCCTATTGTTCTCTACTCTGCCTATTGTGTTTCTTGTTATTGTCTGGCTGCTGCTGTTATCCATGCTCTATGAAGGGAAAAAAATATCTGGAATTCTTGCTTTAACAATCTTTTTGCAACTCGGTATGAATTCAGCTGTGCGGAATTGATTAACTGAAATATTTTTGTGAGATACTTGTGCTGGACTACAGTTGTTGCTTTCCAGGGAAGGTTGTGCTAAAAATTGGAATGGTTGTAGTAATATCTGAATCTTAAAGGTGAAGCTTATGTTACTTTTCAGATGGAGGGGTAGTCGTCTACTCGTTTCCATGGAAATATTGCTGTTTAATATACAGTATCTATTCAGGTGAACATCAGTCCTCAATGTACTCTAATAAAGTCCAATTTGTGCTCCAAAATCCACTAAGTTCATATTGTTGTTGTTGTTAGCATTGTGGCTAATGCTGCATTCATGTGGTCTTGGGTGCTTGTGTTTTCGAGATGAGAGGTCGAGGTTCCGACCTTGTTTACATTCATGTTTTTTACCTCGGAAAGTTGAGATTTTGTTGTTAACCATAATAAATAAATGACACAGCACTTTTAACAGAGATTAAAAGACCTAGAGATCTGATGCTAGCCTGTCCAAAAACTAACACAAAAGGCTGTTTTCTGTTTATTTTCTGGCTTATAAATGTGTCTGTTGCAGAAAAGTTAAATCTTAAATGTGTTTATTTCTTTTATTTGATCAACAAAACTTTCTTTCATACTTGCTTGTGTAGCCATATTTATCTCACTCACACGTCTTTGGTGTAATATTCCTAATAACCTCTTGAGTATTTTTAAGCCTTTGTAGGAGTATTGATTCAACGCGAGCCTGATCTTCAGAATAATACAATTTCAGCGTTTTACAATTCTCCCTGGACATCAGTTGCATGCATTAACATACCTTCATCTTTCTTGTATTAATATCTTGCAAGCTGCTCTCTAATTGCCCTTTTCTGCTTTGAGTTTTCTCCGTTTGTCTGGATATGTTCAGTAGCCGATGCGATAAATAAAAGTGGGAGGATTTGCTCTATATCGATTAGTGTAATGAATAAGCAGGGTTAAGACTTGATTGGATTCTGAAACTTGAACGTTATACTGTGCTAATAAATGCATTTCCAGTCCAGGGCCAATTAGCGGAAGAGCAAGTGTATTGCTGTAATGTTGTTTTTTCTAGGTCATAAAATGGATTTATTGTCAAAGATTTAGTGTTTGGAAGTTCAGCCTTATATAGACTCGCTCTGAAGCCATTAAAAGTGGACAGACATATGCAGATGCAGCAACAAAGTCGTCAGCCATTTGTAAACAGTTTTTCTATTGCTAGCACTATTTTATTTTAGTTTTTGTTCTATTACTCTTGATTTGTAGGAAATGCTGTACATCAGAGAGCTGGAGTTGTCAGTCGGTAATAGCCTTGTTAAATATTTATGCATTTTCCTTCTGCTTGAAAAATTTGACATGATCTGTTCTGAAAAAGTAATGAGATAAAGAAGTAGATTTGAAGTGTTGTTAAAGTTTTTTGTCATTTACAAATCCCATAATCCTCTCTGTCTGAAGCCAGGGTCTTTATCAGTCATTATTATCAATGGTGATGTGCTATGATGCAGTCTGAAATGGTTTGAAACGTGGCAAATAAACTTTATCACTTGTTCCACCCAAAATAGAGACTATTAGCAATATTTTAGCCCCAGAAACCCAGTTATAATAGTAAGACAATATTAGGTAAATTATAAAAAACATGTTAAAACATTAATTAGGGTTGTTATGTGTGATGACTTAACAATCTTATAGCTGCAAATATTTGGAATTGCATAGGAAAAGGTGTTTATAAGACGCTGCTTAAAGCCAGTTTTCTACTGCAATAATGTTTGATGTAATGTGTTGTATAGTAATGTGTACAATTCCCTCCACAACAAACAAAAACAAGTTTAAGAAAACAAAAAAACATATTGGTAAGGGTAAATCAACATTTGTGAATGAAATTTGACCCTAGGACATTAAAAGTTACATTCAGGTGAGTGAAAAAAACGGTGATAAAAGTTCATTCATACCTGATCGTAACAGCCAGAAAAGTGCAGAAATATCAACTTTAAGCCAACATAAGTTTTTTTTGTTTTGTTTTTATATACAGTATACTTAGAGTCTAATACAGGGGTGCCCGAACTTTTTCCTTGGCAGGCCAAAATATGCTGATCTTTTTCTTGGTGATCAAAATAACGATGAAGCATGTCGAGGGGCAAACCTACTTTTATTTTACATCTTTCACAGCTTGTATTAACATGTTTGATGAGATTACACCTGATTTGGTGTTCTTTGACAGTCTTTTCAACACAAAATGAAATCAATCTATTGCTAGAATAAACTCTTTGCATGTTTTACAAATAAGACAACCCTAATTCACCAACTCACAGTCAAAAATGCAGAAATGTAAGAAATGTTAGCCTCTTCACACCATAACAATACCACTCGTGTAATTATATATTTTTGTACACTTGATGTTACTTTTAAATGGTTCTAACTCATTTAGCCCTGATTGTCCCATTGCCTTGTGTTTTCTTGGTTCAGTTCAGTGGAGCTGTTCCTCTTACTTTTACACACATTAGCTCATTAGCATCAGTAGCCGTTAACTCAACAAACGAGAGGCTGATGGACTCAGATTAAGCCTGGGGTTTACTAAATCTATAATTACACAGTGGACACCGCTCCCTGTGGCTGCCGCTCTCTGCTCTTCTCACCTCACACCTGATTTAACAAAAAAAAACAAAAAAAAAACCTGCAGCTTCTTCGCCAAGTATACTGTTCATGTTTTGTTTGTTTAGTTGTTTTAGTTAGTTTACTTAGTTGTCTATATTGTAAAGAAATATCAAGACTTTATTGGTAAGGGGAAAAAAACAGGAATTGAAGCCGTTTAGACATTATTGACATTATATTATTTAAACTGCAGTGATCACACGTTTGGATAGTTCAAATAAATGCACTTAGCAGAGGTTTGAATGAGCGACACATTTATTTATTTACTTGGAATCAAAACATGGTCTGTTACTCATCAAAAGTGTTGATAAAGAGATTATAATGGTGAAGTTGTCCTTAAATTTTGCTTATGGTTGTTTGGGCCAGTTTGGACATGCAAGATCAACTCCCAAAAGCCAGATTTTTTTGGTGAACCTTGGCTATACGGGCCAGAAAAGCATGCTAAACTACCGCAACAACACAAAACAACACTGGATATGTTAACTCTGTAAAATAACGTCTGCTTTATTAGATTCTTGTGGGTGGATAAATGTGGGCAAAACACTGACCATGTGCAGTATATTCTGCACCAAAGACTAATCCAGAAACTAGATCAAAAACAGAATTAAACTAAAAGTCTTGAACTAACCCAGTGTAAAGTAGCACTTGCCTAAAAATTAGAACACATACAGTATGTTTGGGAGATTGGTCGGCAGACAGACTTAATTGCCAATCTGGCTTCTGGGCCTTGAACATTTATTGCATCACAGAAAAAAGAACAATGTCCCAGATGGACTTACTCTCTTTGCCATTATCATAAGCTATCCAGACCCATCCATGTATGTCTTTTTGGGTGTTTTTAAATCCAGATTCTGATGCTTTAAAGAGGCCTATACCTTTTGTTCTGGTTCATGTGTGTCGGTGTTTTAATGAAAACGTGGTACAAATACTGTATTGCGTACTGAATACAAAGTTTGCCGGTCCTGGGTTGAAGAAGGGGTTCAGAAGGGAGTTCACTGGAGGCTGGTCCAAACCCACTGGAAGATTCACTGCTGCAACAAAGAAACCGAGTTAGCATGTAATGTACAGAAACTGTCAGCAAGACAAACATGAAAGATAAAGTAATTGGTAAAATTCAAGATCTTGCATGTAGTAAACTTGTGAGCTTGTGAGCCTTGCTAAAGGTTGTTAAAGTCGGTATGTGATTATCCACCACAACAGGAAGGAAATGTTGGATAATAAGGTAGAAATGGTTTATAATTATTGTTATTGCTATTTTTATAATTAGAGTGGTAATAATTCATTTATAGTTTGGCATTCTATTTGTATCCATAGCAACACTTCATGACAGATCACCATGACAACTTTCAGCCAGCTTTATGATGTCATTAAGATTCTATTCGTTCTAGTTCCAAAGCCTTCTACTTCTCACTTCATTTGAAAGCAGCCTTGGAACAGATAAGCAGCAGAAAACAGAGCAGAGATGGAAATGTCCAAAAACTGGGAAGACTACACTCCTGAGGACAACGAAGCCCTCTACACTGAGGACTTCGACCTCATGAAGGAGCTGGGACTAAGACCTGCAGAGGAAGAGCAAACCTCTGCAGGTTTTGTCTCTGTAGAGCAGGGACTAAAGCCTGCAGAGGAAGAGCAAACCTCTGCAGGTTTTGTCACTGTAGAGCAGCTGGAGCGGCAGCAGCTCCTACAGTTAGGCTTCAGCCAAACCTGCTGGAAAAGTCCAACACAAGGACCTCGGAGGAGGAAGTTGTGTGGCTAAAACAGCAGCTCCTTAGAGAAAAGCAGCTGAGGCAGAAAGCAGAGGATGAAGTCGGCATGACTCTGGTTAGGCTGCGTCTGGAAATGGCCTCTAAAGTTTCAGACGCACAAACCAGAGAAGACCGTCTTTTAAAAGAGCTGGAGGGGCTGAAGATGCTCAGAGAGAGAGAGCAGGAGGAGCATTCTGCAGCCCTGAAGGTCAATATTGAGGAAATCCATCGCCTCCAACAACAGAACGAACGGGTCACCAAACAGCACCAGGTCTCACAGAGGCTACTGAAGGAAGCCAACCAACTAGTCAGACTCATGAGGCTGAACTGGACAAACAGTCCAGAGTGATACGGGAGTTCACACTGAACTGGACAGTGTGAAACAAGACAAAAGGTCACTGCTTGAAAGGTCTGAGAGGCTTCAAAGTCAGATTGACTCAGCCAGAAAGACTTTGGCAAAACAGGCTGCTGAAGCTAAAGAATTGGCTAACAGTGTTCGAAAAGAGTGGGAAATTGAGAAGCAAGCGCTTCTCAAAGAAAAACAGGAACAACTAGTACAAAAAGAGTCAGAAAACACCACGCTTATGAGAAAAACACTCAGCTAGAACTCGCTTTGACAAATCTCAGAAGAGAACTGTCTGAGTTTGCAAAGACTTCTGATGAACAGAAAGAAAAACTAAAACATGAGACTCAACAGAAGATCCTGATGGACCAGAAGATCAAGGACCAGGACAAACTGGTCCAAGATCTGAAGAACAAGATCGAATCGTCCACGAAGAGAGAGTCTCAGACCAACCAGCTGCTAAACCATGTTCAGGACAAACTCCACAAACAAGAAACCTCAACGAAAATCTGCAGAAGTCACTCAACCGACTGGAGCAGGAAGTGCAACAGGAGAAACAAGAGAGGCAGAAGTGGAGGGAGAGCGCCACCTGTGGCATCAGAGGACCAGCACATTAGAACGAGATCTGGAGAAAGCAGAGGAAGAGCGCCACCTGTTGCAGGCGAGAAGCAGTGCATTAGAACAGGACCTGAGGAGAGCTGAGGAAGAGCGCCACCTGCTGCAGGAGAGGAGCGGTGCGCTAGAGCGAGACCTGAGGGGAGCAGAGGAAGAGCGCCACCTGTTGCAGGCGAGAAGCAGTGCATTAGAACAGGACCTAAAGAGAGCTGAGGAAGAGCGCCACCTGCTGCAGGAGAGGAGCAGTGAATTAGAAGAAGACCTGAGAAAAGCAGAGGAAGAGCGGCACCTGTTGGAGAGGATGAACGGTTTGCTGGAGGAGAGGCTGGTGAAGAAAGAGAGGAAGTGGTACAGAAAGCTTCTGTGCTGCTGATTCTCTCTGAACATCTCAGCTTAGATGCTGTGCAGAGTCAACATCACAACAGTGCACAACCACTCTAAGCATCAATAAATAAGCATAGCAAAAACTTCATGTAATACATGTTTTTTTTCAACATTGTCCGCCAATCTAATTTATAATAGACTGGCGGCCAACAGCTACACTAATGCTATTAATTTTTGGAGAAGATTTGTTCTGTCTTCTTTTTTAACTTAGACATCCCCCTTTGTGTTGCAATTAGGTGCCAGCATAGATACAGTCTGCAATGCGTCATATTTGGGGAAAGTCATGATAAAGTCCTAAGGGAAACCAAATTTTTTCCTCATTTAGGACATTTTCTGGTGAAGTGTATTTTTAGCAGACCTAACTGAAGATTAGTACAAACTATAAAATGAGGTTCAAACAAGAAGGAAGTAGTTATTATAAATTGAGGTTGTTGATGCGGAAGTATTAGAAATGTAAAGTTCAGAAAGTTCTGTAGGTGTGAAAATATCCCAGGCGGCGCTAGCATGCTTTTAGCGTTTAGCTCATTGTTGAATGTACAAACTTCGACAAAAACACTTTCGTTCACATTTGCTGTTATGGTTACTAAGCAGTGAGAGATAAAACTCTTGTTCTGATGCACGGTTCATGTTTTTCCCACAAAGGGTAAAGTATCGCACTACTTGAAGCATTTTCACAATATATTGCGATTTGATAGAGGAAAAAAAAACTAAAATGCTTATCATATGTTCTGTTATGTTGTGATATGTATAATCTTTCCTGTGAGATCAGGTTGTAACTGTGGGAGGAGGGTGGGCCAGTGCGAACCAGAAGTCTGTTTGTTGGGGTTGGAAAAGAAACAGTATGAACATGGGAAGGAAGAGACATGGTGTAAGTGGCGCACATGCATGTGGTGCATGCATATCGTTTTGGGCATCCACCCAAAAAAACATAAATTCATCTCCTAGGACGGCTAATCAAATACAGAGCTTGTAAATCAAGTAATCATGACTATTAAAGCTGGGGAACCTTACTTTTTTCTTATCTGGAGCGATCTGATTTACATGGCCATACCTGCTTGTTAAAGCCTGATCCCGTCAGATCTCAGAAGCTAAGCAAGAAAGGGCCTGGTTGGATGGGAGACTGTTAGAACACCAGGTGTCCAGTGGGATGACAGGAGTATGTTGTTGTTGTGTCCTTGGGAAAGACACTTAACTCACACTGCCCCAGTCTCTGCGTACACTGGGTGAGTGGATGCTAGATTGCAAAGTGCTTTGAGTGCCTGGAAAGGTAGAAAAGCGCTATATAAATAGACCATTTACAGAGTATTTATTCCTTGAAAGGTGCAGTCACATTTTGTTTGCGTGCCATTTTTGTACTAAAAGTATGTAAATAGATGTACCTAATTTGAGTTATTTCTATATATATTATCTGCCTCTCCTGACGATTTAAGATGAAGCTAATGTAATAAAATTTCAGATCAACCAATATGTAGTCTAAGGTGGGACATAATGGTATCAGACCACATTTGCTGAGTTGACTCTAACCTTTTTGGTGTGGTTTTGTGACATAATTCTTGCTTCTAATTATGCTAATTTCAGTCAGTTTCTATTGTAGGGTCGTACTCTACAATCATTTACACACCATTATAAATCTAATTTATACTTAATAAGTATGCTACCCACTAATTGCCATTCTGTGCCTACTTTTGAGTCTTCCTGCTATGTTTTGGTCAGTCCAGTCTTTATCTTGTGGTTGCTTTGCTGACTCTGACCTCCTTCTGCTAGAAAGCGACATCCCACTGTTTTCACTGTGTTTTCCACTTACACACTGTATTTGGCTGCTTGTTATGTACTACTGCAAATTCGGTGTCTGAGCCTTTCTTTAATAACATTTCAGTCCGTGTAGGTGCGTAATAAATCTGTAATCGTCCCCAAATATGCCCACCAGCACTTTTTGTCAGCAGGTAAATACATGTTGCTTATTTCTCCTCACACCTGCGCTATCTGCAAATGAGCTCTCTCGAATGTAATCCCTCGCAAGGACTATTGTGGCACTGTCAACACTTTCTAGCTCCTTCTTTGTCTCTGATTGCTTCTCTGTTTTGATAATGAGCTATGTTACGTGCTTTGAAATCGAGAGAGATAAAGCCGTCAACCTGATTTTCCTGACGTCTAGCTCGGGTAAATCCATTATTTGGCCTGGAATTGGCTGGCGGTGTTCCGGGATTTGGCATTCTCACTGTGCACAGGTGTAGCGATGTGGCTTATCTCGGTCCGTTCCCGCAGTGATGGAGGAGAGGTTGCCTGGGGGATAAGAAGGAGCATAGAAAGAGCTCTGTTTGCGTTCACAGGTGCACCGACGCCAAGAGGCAGATGTAATAAGAAGTTTTGGGATGGAGAGAGTGGAGGCAAAGGAAGGAGCAGCAGGTGGAGAGGTGATGAGATGGATAGAGGACAGAGCGGTAGAAAGAGACACAGACAAGGCTCTTCTTGGCTTTCCCACAACTGCAGCTGACAGGTGCGGCCCGGACTGCAGCCTCTGTGGAGTGGTGAGCGGGTATCGTGGGAGAAAATGGGAAGAATTGAGTGATTCTGCTGCAGAGAACCACCAACAGAAAATATTTTAAAGTCAAATGGATTTAAAGGGACATATGTGAAATTCACTTTGTTAACAGTGTTACAATAGGGTTCTCTCAGCATTGGTTTGCTCAAAGTTGTATTTGGGTTGATTTATGCATGTTTGAGTGATTTTGTATTATCTTGAAGCTGACATTTTAGCAGTCTTATACAGTATATTATCTAAGTTAATGACTTAAAGGGTTGCTGCAATGGAGTGATCACCCACTCCTTGGTTTGTAAAGTACAGGCTTCCATTATAAATCTCCAGAGATTTTGAAACAATCAATAATAAAACTTTCAAAATGTCCTGGGGTTAATTAGCTCTGTAGTGGGTCATGAGCTCAAACTAGGACTGGGTATTTGCCAAGAGCCTTCAGATATAATACATATCCCGGCACATGTTTTTCCAAATGCAATTTCCTCATTAAGATACGTATCAAGACATATTTTACTGATTAATATGAGAAATGTAGAAAAAAACTATAGAAAAGTATTGTATACTACCTGTAAAAAGATTTTCATCACATTTTTGACTACAGGACTCCTTAAAAACAATGTTAAGATTGTAACTTTGATTAGAAGAACAAAATGCAGGAAAATTGGATTTTCACACTGCTCCTAATGCTTGATACAAGTGTCTTAAGTCACTTTTGGCTCAGCCGTTTCAGCCTTCAAGCAACCCCCAAGGGTCAAAGTTTAAGTATCCCGATACACTTCACTGTATCGATACTCGTATATATCCTGATACTGATACCATTTATATTTAAAATCTTTTTTTAAAAAACTGTTTCTGTAGTTTTATAAAGTACAAAGTTATGAAAACTTTTAAAGTGATAACATTTTTTTGACTGAAAACAACCATGCTATGGATCTGAGTTAGCATATACTGTAGGCTAGCCCGTGACGCAGGCGCTGTACTTCGTGAACCAGGGCAATCTTCTACTGTTGAGCTCCATATCACAATTTTATGTCAGCTCAGCCCAACAAACAAGTGTGCAAACATGTACATACAAAAATATCACATTGAACTGAAAAACATAGTGGATTTCTGCAGAATAAATGATGAAGCAAAAAAAAAAGAAAGATTTTAATGTGAGGGGAGTGAAGTATTATGACAGACAACCAATCAGCTTATGTAGTCTTGATAGTCACTGTTTGCATATTATAAACAAGATACATGATTATGTGTAAAATGTGATCATTCGCTTACTCCTTTTCAAGCCTTTTGTGTGAAATATTAGTGTTATTCTCCAACTCTCCTTCTTCCTCTGCACAGAAATGAATCAAAGGTTTATGTTAGTTTTGTGATTTCTGTGACAAAACAATGCACCTAAACAAATTAGCTTTATTATCACAACTAACAGTGGCTTAATTATACATTATCACATTATTTAAGTTGTCTCGTTTTTAAAACTTATTGCCAACATTAGCTTTGGACCACTTGTTTAATTCAGTTATTACACCCAGTATTGATAATGTTACAGAAAGTTCTTGACTAATAATCTGCCTTTATTGTATAGAGCTGAAGTCTCTTGTTAAACCTCGGAACAGTTGGATAATGGCTTATTGACATTTCTACTTCTACTGTTACTACCACTGTCTTACACCAGTTTTATTTGCTCCCCGTCGCCTTCCTCGTATCAACTCCCACAATCCCAGATGTTGACTGTTGACCGTATTTGTCGAAACATGTAACAATTGATTTGCCATCCCAACACGAGGTCCCTCTCACCTGCTGCGGAGCCTCTGTGTAGCAGATGTGAGTTAGCTTTTCCCTTTGAGTTTAATGAACTGTTTGTCTGTAAGAACACTGGCTGTCACAGTGGGCTCCGTCATTACACATCTCACTGTGTGCCAACTACTTTTGGAAAAACAGCAGACCGCCATAACTTCTATGATAAACGTCTTGAGAAAATAATTGTCTTTTTTTGAAGATGCGCTCAGAGAAAAACAGTGCTAAAAAGAACAAATAATAATAAGCTTGCAGTTTTAACCACGTTATGACCTAAATTAAAGGTATGCTATAATGTTTTCATCTGATGCAGCGATGTACGGTCAGAGGAGGCTGGTGAAGCAGTGCCTCACAAGTCAAAATTGGGGGAAAAATACTTACTGTCAATAAGACTAATTATTATATTTTTGAAATTTTTTTAAAGTGAAAAAAATGTTTTTCTTTGTCTAATGGTCAAGAAAGAGAATATTATCCAAACGTGAGCATTTTTAGTGCAGAGTTTGTACAAAGTCGAGATGAGGCAAGTCTTAAATTGCCTCAGCTCTGCGCGTCAGGGAAATCTGACTTTCTACAGCCAAAATACGATTATCCATTTAAATGTGTCTGTTTAGCTTCACTGTACAGTTAAACATAACCAGTATATAAATCATCATCACGAGCAAATATTTAACAACAAAGGTTCAAAAAAGCCATAATAATCTGTCAACAACCATTCTAAGTCGCAAGTCATTAGGTCTCCCGCACCGCAGTGAAGTCATTTGCTCAACTGGATGAGCGATAGAGCAGCAGTGCAAAGTGTCCAGGGATCGGGTCAGTATTTTTTTCTCATCTTTAATTTTGCATGTAGAGACAAAATAGTTAGATAGATTAAATCCTTCTGTTTCATATGTTGCAAGTGAATGCAAAAGGCATCTTGAAGTGAAAGTAAGCATTTAGACCGTGTGGTCCAGTGTGCCTCTTCAGTTGTGAACTCACCGCACATCAGAGATCTGATGTATTGGCAAGGGCAAATATTAAGATAAAAATCATCAATATGGTACAAGTTTAACAATTTCTGAATTGTGCTAAAAATACTACTTTTTGTGAGATGTGTTGTGTGATGTGTTCTGAGTTTGATCTGGCACGACCCGGGCGTAGAAGAAAATAGCATGTTCTTATTTTTGCCAAACGGCGGCGGAGAGAGACCAGCGCCTGTGCTGCATGTTAGTTGGGATCACTGCATTACTTTGCTTTTTTACCCACTGTGGCCCACCCAATATGTGGTATCGCACTTAGACCAGCCTGAGAGAACCAAGCCAAGTCACTGTAGGAATCCATGTGTTTTAACCTGTTCCAAGCATTTTCAGGCACATTACGTATTATTCTCATGAATTGTAATTAAACAGAAACAAAAAGTGATCTATGAACGTGCTCCCACCTTGAGATTAATTTCACATTCAGTTCATAGTTGTTTTAATCATTTACCACACAAAAACTTTCACTCAAGGTTTACTACACTGCAGTATAATATGACATTGTTATGGGAAAATTACCTAAAAATACAAATCCAGACTTTAATGTTTATTAATGTTCCCTCTCCTTTCAGTACAAATGATCTTCTATTGCACTTACTTGTCCTCACTCTGGGCTGACTCTTCTTTAAGCTTAAACTCTATTATTTATTCCCTTCATTAATCACTTCCTCCCACTCCCACATGCTGCTCTGTGGGAGGTTAAAGCTATTTCCAAGCCCTCTACTTAATTGGAAGCTCAACATTTTTCTTTCAATCAAATGTAATTAAATGAATGACGTGCTATCACAGGACAGGATTCTGGTGCGCTGAACAACTTTCTCACTTCACAAAGCAGCTACAGGAAAACCCAAATAATGCCAGACGTATTATTCATCGTCATTGGCAAGAGCTACAGTATGTTTTAAAATGCAAAACAGCTGAGATATCACACGCTTGTCTTGGCGTAAGCAGAGCAGAAATAGTATCGGACAGATGGAGCTTTGGTATAGTGTGAGTTTGCGTGTCTCTGAGGGACAATTAAAAAGACATATTTTGTACATTAACTACAGCTGACTAATTATATAGCATACCGCAAATACACAAAGGGAGACGTGGAAGAAGACAGTTTGTGGACGAGGTAGAGATGAGAGGAGCAGAAGTAGGTTCATCGATAATCAGGATTATTTAGGTCATAAAAAATAAGCGGAAAAAACTGCATAATGATAATAATAATCTTGACAATTTAACTTGCACAAATTTAAGTTTTGTGTAGCTCAAAACAAAAAGTTTAAATTTTAGAAGGTCTTTGTAAGTTTCTTATGGTTGCACATAGGGTTGGGTGAGATATCGATATTTATCGTATATCGAGATATTTACTGAACAAGATATAAATTTGGTCATATTGTAATTATCAAGATAATGAAATCTTGGGTAAAAAGAGCTTATTAAACTCATGAAAAGCAGTTACAGAGAAACTGTAACTGCTGAGAATAAGATCAATATAAGTTTTTTTTTGTAAAAGTCAATTTATAAACTTAAGATATCCATTTATATAATTTTATTTAGCTTTGCTCAGCAAAAGGTATAACCAAAATGTCTTTATTCAATGTAAATTTACATTTCTACGTTCTTATCAGTAGTTATAAGACAAAAATGATTTGCCTTAATTACTGTTATTTCCATGTATAAAAAAAAAAAAAAAAAAAAAAATTGTTATATCCAGTATTGATTTTTTTTTAATATATGAGATATATCCAGTGCTTAAGCCTAAAAATGAAATGCCAGTCTAAAGACATGTGACTCTGTTCTAATGAGCAGATCTTGATTTTCATGTAGGCTTGTTACTTTTTATTTATGCTAATAATTTTGCTAATAAGCCTTGCGTAGCTCTCTCTGCTTTCGTCTTTTTACAGGCATCTCTCCGTCTTCCGGAAAAACCTGCCTTGTAAGTTTAGCTTCAGCTTTAGGGTGTTTATGCAGGCCCGAAAAACTGGATTGTGGACTAGTCTGCTTTAAGCTGATTTTCTAAAGTGAATTCCAGTTGACCGTGTTCCTGACCGATTGTAGTCCGAATTCATCTACAACTGGACAAATGTAACTGAGCATGCTCACAACTTTTGCTCTCTCCACATTTCAGCATTAAAATTAACAAATGTAAGATAACATACCCAGCACAAAGTGAGACAAACAGCTCCATTGTACACTTTGTATCCATTCATTAATTTTCATAATATTTATCAATGAAAAAGTTAGCAGATGGCCCAGGGTCCAGTTTTGGAGCACTGGACTGGTGGTTGGGGACGCCTGCTTTAATTTATAGTTAAAAAATTGAGCTTTATTTTTTTTTTCTGAAAGTATAATTGCATAACACTATCCAACACAGTCTCACTAGATGGCGTACTTTTACCACGGCACAAAAACAGCGTTTTTGACCACGACTTCACAGCTATTTTTAGTACTTATGTTACGCCGTGCATTTAGCATGATATGAAAAAGCATCAAAATGACACGAGATTTCACAGCGTCAAAATAGGACGAGTTTTGGTTGCAGCCACGTGGGGACGTTTTCTTCAGGTGAAACGGGTAAGTTCAGGCATAAAGTTACTAAAATTAGTAAGATTAGATCTGGGGCTTGGGGTAGGTTAAGATTAAAATCAGGATTTCATTTAATATTCATTATGTTCATAAATAAGAACACATCTTAACTACCACCATTGAAATTAACGGGGACTGTGACGCGTACTATAATTACGCAAAACAGCTGTGAAGTCGTGCTAATCATACGTAATTTGCATGTTGTGTAATGTCGTGGTAAATGTACGCTTTCTTGTAAGACCGGGCTCCACTATCACAAAGATTATGAGAAGTTTTCTATTAGTCTGTGAGTAATAGCTAAAGAGTGACCTTTTTTTGGCAGTAATATAGTAACATTGCCTGGTTCCTGAGCAGAAAATCTGTCAAACGATGAAGAGCTGCTCTACAAATCTACTGTCTCCCAGAGTGCTGTTTTATTAGACGTGATTCACTGAGCGTCAGAAAGGACGGCTCTTCTAATCAAATGTGATGAACTGACTTGGGAAATGGACTCAGACAGGTGTTGGTAAAGTCAGGACCGGCTCAGAGCTGCTCCTGACGCTGATACGGTTGTAGTATTTGATTTGTCTTTGATATCTACTTTGTTTTTGTGTGATTTGTAAATCAGAAAGTGCCTATTTATAGAGCTTGTATCGGTCTGGAAACTCTAAAATAGATTTGACCCTTGTTGTATTTCACAAAATAAAACACATTCTACACCTAGAGCTGGGCAATCTATAAAATGTTAGATAATATCTTGATAGCTGCTGTGAAAATATGCAAAGTAGATATCGAAAATATTGTTTATTGTAAAAAATGTTTCAAAAATAGATGTTTAAAGATTAAATGAAGACAGACATTAGAAATGTTCAAAAAAAGGCAGAAGGTGATATTTTAATCAATTAATCACTCATTGGGGTTTTAGTTGCCAAATATTTTATTATTTAGAAAGCACATTGCAAATTTATTTAGATTTCTTTTACTTGAAAATCTCAATTGGCTGCATTTTTTCTTCATGAATAATAATTTTGCATGCAAACCTCTGAATTTGTGAACTTGTGAGGGCAGTTTGGATCCAATATTTTGAGAAAGAGGAACCTTTTAGTTGACTAATCGATTGGTAGCACATGTCTTAAGTCGACCAAAAATGTCTATGTCAATTACAACCTCATTTTTCAAATCATTAAACATAAACTGATGTGTTTGAACATTTTCAAGTTGGTTTGAAATAATGACATTTGAATATTGCAATCGAGATATGCCAAAAATCAAGATATCCATTTTTGTTGATATCGCCCAGCCCTATCGAGTGTTGTAGGGCTGCTCCATTATGAAAAAGGGTTAGATCACACATGTTGAAATCATAATTGAAATCACAATTATTTAAACAAGTAACGTTTTTAAAATGTTACATTGGCCTTTTCATTTTCTGCATTTTAAGTATCACTATTTTAGCACAAGAATGTATCATTTGTGAGTCTCAGTCACAATAACTTATGCTACTTATAAAGCTTGAGGATATTTATTAAGTTGTACTTTGTAAATAACATTTTTCACATTTGTTCTTATAGAATTTATGTCCCTTTTCTGTCAATATAATACATTAAGCTGTGATGCTCAAACCACAACTCTATATTTCAATTTATCAAACAACACATTTGTTTTGTAATAAAAAGCACACATTTGAGCACACAGGTATCGCCTGCTTTATTCATAGAAAATCATTTGAATTCCACTTCTCTGTACAGTGCAGTTTGTCCCTTGTGGGCAAATCCAGTGGGAATATTCAAAACCTATTTCATCCTCCGTCTGGTTAAACGTAAAATTACTTTCTTAGCTCTTGTAAGTCACACAAATCTTAGAGACTGGACCCGGGTCACCTCTACGACCCTGGAGAGAGCACATAGTAACCTCAGTTTAAATAGAGGTTTGGCTTGGACTTAAAACAAAGCAGTTAGTCTATTGGCAGTGGAGCTCATATGCAGCACAAGAGGTTATCAGGAGCTCAGCTGCAGCCGCAGATAGTGACGTTATCAGAGAGAAAAACGTGTCGACTTCACAACACCTCACTGCCTCACGCTGCCGTACAGAATTATAGAAAGCAGCAGGATAGAGAGGTTTCTCAGGAGTATGTTAACAGGAGTCCCCCTTGTGTAAAAAAATGTAGATTTTATTTAAAATTTTAAGGATTCTGGTCAAAGAAAGCACCAATTCTGCTTTTTCAGTTCAGATGTCGATATTGATAATTTGATTTTAAATATCAGTCAAAATCAACCAGTAACAGTGTCTTTATTTATTCTTAAAAGACAGGTACTGTCTCAAATTGGGTTGTGTAACTGTTATGGCCAGAAACAAAATTTGGGTTAGTCTGTAAAATGTTTCTTTTTCTTCCATTAAAAGACCAACTGCGATATCGACTAAAGGAGTATTGTGGGGCCGAAATTCGTTCCAGTAAATTGTCATTTTTATTACAATATTCAATCCAGTTACATGTATCAGTGCAACTCTAGTTCAAATGTGCACTTTAATGGCAGCTAGGAGAACAGACAAAGAATCAAAATTAAATAAAATATAATAGCCTTGATAAACTAATAAAGGAATGACTTGACAAAACTTATTTGTTCAAACCAAAACTCTAAAACTTGCAGTTTGCTAATTTGCATTTATTCAAATTGGAACGTAGATTAAATTGTATTAAATAGCAATTTCAAATCAGTTTGTGATTAGTTTTGCAGCATTATTTTATCTGCTAGCTTAATTATAGTCTTTTTCTAGCTTAATTGTTGTATTTTTCTTTGAGATTGTCTGTCTGCTTTTTCTAAAAGTTTAGTCATTGTAATTCGTTAAATGTAGATGTCATTTTATCTTCAAAGATCACCTCTGTCGAAGGTGGAAGTCCTGTCGCCGAAACTGTCAGGTAAATGAGCACCTAGCTTATTACAACTGTCTTATTACAAGAAAAATAAAGATAAACTTAAAGAAAACAGAATGAATGTTCCAAATATGAGTATATGTCACTTGCTTCAAGCTTTACAGAAGTTGACTATTTAGACAAGTTTGTGAGGATAATAGGGCTGCAGTAAATAAATACCAGAAGATCGCCACATATCAGATTACGATTCATATACATTTTTTCTTTTTCTAAAACTACACTTTAGATTTGTGGTAAACTTGCTGAATCATGAATTAGAAGATCGTCATTGGAGCCATGACAAAAGTATTTATCTGGGAACTTGGAAAACTGCTTTCTCATACTTTGCACCGTGGTCTTGGAATGAGTTGCAAAAAGACCTCAAACTAAAAGCTGTGGAGTCACTGGGGAAGTTCAAGAAATTGTAAAAAGTGTGGTGGTTGAGAATTGTGTATGTTCTTCTTGAGAGAGTTGTTTTTATAATGTAATAATTGTTTGTATTTTTATTGTATTGATGGTGTTGGCTGCTACCTTGGCAGGTCTCCCTTGTAAAAGAGATTCTGAATCTCAATGGGACTTCCTGGTTAAATAAAGGTAATAATAAAAAAAAAATAATTATCTGATCTCTTTGAAAGCAATGGAAATGGCCTAAAGAATATATACCCACAGCCTTTTCACTGTAGGTTTAATTCTCATTATTAGAAAACTATAGTTCTACCCAGTGTGTGAAAGCCCACACCCCACATGTTATTTTTTCTATTGACTTTAGATGTAACACTGCATTAGTTTGGGTATTTATGACCGCAGCCTCTCTCCTTCTCGTTCACATTCTGCACAAGTAAAATGTTAGTTTTACCTCTGCCATATGGGCCATAGTTTTATTACTGTAGTTAATTCAGGAAACGCACTGTCACCACAGCTCATTAAAACAAAGTACATCGCTTCATAAAAGACGTAACAGCTTTAGTATCGCACAAATATACTGTGATCAGACATAAAATAATCACCACTGAGACGATAAGAAGTTATGTTTGTATATATTAGACTTACAGTTTCTATGTGAGATGCTCAGACAATGTAGATGTTTCTCAGCATACAGGATTTATTGTTTTTCTTGGTCTTTCACTTTTTCATTTATTCCAGAGTATTATCCTACCTCAAAGAACGTTTTCTCCAAAAGCACTGTCCTTCTGTGAGGACATCAAGATTCAAGAAGCTCCTGCCAACCTGATTTCACTTAAACATATCAGATCATTTCCCCTTTTTTGTGTAGTTATGACACGTTTTGCTGCCCCAGTTCATTTCTGTTGGTCGAGGCAAAGAAAATGTCCCCACGTCGTATAATAGAAACCAAAAAGGGCAGAAAAGTGCTCATAATAATAACATGTTGTAGTATAGATACACTTTTCAGTATTGCTCCTACACACATGAAACTTTACAGACTTAAACTGAACTGAATGCATTTTGAAAGAATTGAATAATAAAAGAATTGAATTGAAACATACTTTTGAAAAGGAAAGCTTACTGGATTTTTACTTTGGAAACACTCAGCCGTCAAATGAATGAAGATTTTGACTTGCGTCCGTTTTTGTGATCTATAAGTATTAACCTAACTTCAGTGGGTACTTGTATATTCATGTTGTACAATCACTGCAGTGGTTATGTTGTTATTTATTTGTACAGCTTAAAGCTGTGGTTTTATGGTCACCAACTTCAGTTTTTGCCTGGACATATTATTGCATCACTTTATGATGGGGTTACCTTGATGTCTGTGCTGCAATATTTGAAGAACTTGGTTTTGTGTACATTTATTATTGTATACTATGCCTTGTTATATAGGTCAACGGCTGTGTCCTTTACGTCTGATGAAGGGCTGATGCCTGAAACGTAACGTTTTGGTGTTCTATTAAAACTTTTTGGAGCTGAAGCCTGTACAAAGACAACTAAACCAGAGAAGGTGAAAACAGAAGGGACATAAATGACTGCAGAGACTTGTTCCTTGATTTTTAAGGTTTAATATGATGTGTGTTTTATTACAGTACTACCCATATTCGTAGAGAAATGAGCCTAATAAGAACACAAACTTAGACGTGTCTAATTGTAAAGTTACCGCGGGAATATAAGACTTTTATCATCACCCTCCATAACCTGCCACTATGAAATAAAATCTGTGATTCCAACCTTCGCGTCAAAGACAACGACAGTACGCAACTTGAGCATACTTGCTAATGCGGTGCACACTGTACAAGCTCTCCTTTTGTCTTTGTATTTGTTGTTGTTTCCTGCCCTGAGGAAATGAATCATTCACCTCTGATTCTTGATTCTCATTGTTCACAGTGAGGAGTCTTTCAAAAGAATCAGGTCATTTGCGAACGTCACATCACTAGTTGACTTATCACCTCCAGAAAGTTACACAGTGTACCTTTAAGCATTAACCCATGGTAGTTTACTCCAAAACAAGATACAATACCCAAAATCTGCTCTGCACATTTCTTTGCATCTAACATCAACAAAACAAACCAATCCATACAGCTGCAGGTCTTGTGGACTGTTGCCTGCCTAAGTGGAAATATATATACTTTAATGACCCAGAATGATACAATATTGAATAAGCGATCAATAAAAATAAGGCTGTTAACTACGGTAGAGCAGCCATAACATTACCACTAATATTAGATCAATACTCTTCTTGACTTCACCGACTGATTGTTGATGCACAAAGCCTTTTCTGCTGACTCACATGTTTGTTATACACTGAAAAGGTTGGAAGCAGAGCTAAAGGAAAGCCACTATTTCCTCAGCTACTTTCAATCAGGCCAATAAAGCGTGGTTTTCCTGCCGGAGCCCATTGCCATGCTCCACCACTCACCGTTTGAATGAATTCGGCCATAACCAGCAGCGGAAGGGCTCTTGACAACATAATGGCACCATAACTTCATTAAAATGGTGCTGCTTGCCTTCGCTGCCCTCCTCCAAAGCTTTCTTCTGCTGTGAGTTTGTATAGGTGTGGTATTTTACTTTATAGATATTAATTGCAGCGTACTTTTACTCTGTTTTTGCTTAGTTTTTGTCTAGAGATTGACCGATACGGGTTTCTCTTCGGTCGATGCCGATATTTCAACATTTTCTCAGTCGATGCCGATATCATTGACCGATTTTAATGGTTGTACTTCTTATTTTAGTTTTAAAAGTATAGCTGGAGTGAGTATTTTCAATCTGAATATTGCACAGCCAAGCCATTTGACTGTTTTGTTCAGATGGCACCTGCTATGATCTTGTTTCTTCACTGTTTTGCCAATTTTTCTGTATTTCAGATTTTAATGATCCATCTAAAATATCAGATTTTTTGCCATCAACTTTGTTCCTTTCCCTTCAACACTAGCTTGTTGTTTGACTAATTGTAATGACTTGTTTCCTGCTGCAAGACCCAAGACTCCAACTTCCAAGTTGCCCCAGCAACAGCTGTGAGAGATTGCCTGAAAAAATCCAAATAATATCTGTCTGAAGAGCAGTGGTGGAATGTCAAAAAAGGTCCTCGTTGAACCAGTGTGTTTTAGCTCATGATTTATCTCTGTGTATTTTAATAAAGAGAGATAATGTCTGGTCAATAATGTTCATCTCATGAGTTTCAATGAGTTTCAGTTTAATTGAAAAAGGATTAGTCACTCAGGGATAAACAAACATAAAACAAACATGGTTGCTTTGTAAGGGAACAAAAAAAAGTTTTATTGACTTAGATTGGATGCACTTGGATTCCGAGTGAATACGAGAGATGCAAAATTAACCATAAAACATTATAATTTATTACAGTTTTTTTCATTTTTGGGTGTATGTGAAACCTCTGCCAATCCAAAGTACCTTGAATTTGTGTTCAGTTATTATTTGCAGATATGTAATTTAATTGTCTCTAATTAAAACTTAGATAGAGGTTTTTTATGGTCTGCGAAAAAGGAACAGTAAAAACGTATAAACTTTATAAAGTGCAATCTTTTCCATGATACTTTACTTGTGTCTACCAATGCCATTGTTATTAGACAATAAACTGAGCCCTGATGTGTCTTGTCTTGCAAGGGGTAAGTCTGCTTATGAAGAAATCGTCTCCAAGGAAATTTGGAAAGAAAACAGTGGATAATCAGAGGCATTTTTTGTTGATTTCAAAAATGTGTTCTAGTAAAATGAATGAATGAAAAAAATGAATTGTTCTCTCCAATATTTATATTATTGGTCATTACTTGCACTGTTGTCATTGGCCTATACATGCTTCTGTCGTGCTTATTCAAAATAAACAAATCACACTGTATATTACATCAATTAAATAGTTATACGCTGATGACTATTACAATATTACCACCTCAAACAGTCAGCTTCGCATTGTTTTTGTGAAAATAAATCAAGTAAACTGTGTAAACATGCTCCCGGGCCTCACATTAAGACGCAAAACTACTTATTCTAGGTTAAAAGCCAAAAATAAAAGATGTTTTTTGAAGCTTATATAAAACCAAAAACTGTCAGGTTCGGCTGATCAACCTGAGAGCATGTGCAGCTGTCATATGTAGTGTTTAGATCTGATCTTGTATTATAATCTGCTTCATTCTGCCTCCAATCACATAACACAGCAGGACAAAGAACTCTTACCTTGACCTTATTTTCACACTTCTTGCCTTTAAATTGCGACTGATTGTGCACAAAAGCCTAATAGCCGTATACATCTCCCGCCCTGGTCTGTTTGTCCAAATATTCTGAGCACCTCCTCTGCAGACAGACTCCTCTTGTGTTTGTCATTGGGGCATGCTAATCAAACGCCTCCTCTCATGTCTGCTGCCTCGGTTCAAACAGAATATTAAGGCGTGCGCGTGCTAACAAGTCCGCTTTCCAAATGATAAATGACTAGTTTGTGTTTACGCTTCTTCCCCTTTCATTTCACCTGACACAGTGCTCAAATCACACTTTCAAATACCTGTAGTTTAGATAAAAACACTAATATAGGATGATTCAGAAAAGTATATGACAGTTTTAAGACCCATTTTTTTGCATTTTCTGTCATGGTCGTAGTTTTGTTAAAGTTGTGTTGTGTTATTCTGAATTAGCTTTAGGTTTTGTCATATCATAGATGCTTTCAGAGCTGGTTTTGTCCTGAAAAGGTAGTAAAGTACATTTTGCCTTGTATAGAAAGATGCTTGTTGTCATTATTTAGGTCTTTTTCTTGCTTTTATATAAATTCCCAATATTTAAAAGTTTAACCTTGTCATTAGGGCTGTTGACCAAAATGACTATCTTGATCTTTTTTTTGACATATCTCGATAACGAATTCAAACAATATTAAATCAGTCCAACATAAATGTGTTCAAACATGTTTTACTTATTAAATGACTGCAATTAGTGATTTTGATTATGACTTACCAATGAAACAAGCTTAAAGTATCGAGTTTGACAAGCATTTTGGACAAATCTTACAGTCATGATTCCCATTAGTTACTGACATGTCACTAATAAAAACACGTTTGAACACATTTTTGTTGGACTGACTTAATATCGTTTTTAACGCAGCAATAATTTCACTCCACAATCAACAATAAATATGATAATGATGACTTAATTCATGCACTTCTTCTTTCATAATAGCTCATATAAATGTTGAAATGTCAGTGAACTAATCACAAAAGTACAGACCAATTTAATATCCTTGCTAGAAAGTGCAGGTTTGTTTTTAATAAACCCTTATACGATACACTTGATATTTAATGTTTGTATATCTCCAAAACTTGTCATAACATTGTTCCCTCTTTACAATACCCCCAAAAGTATACCCCAAGTTTTAGTTGGTCTCTCTCTCTCTCTCTCTCTCTCTCTCTCTCTCTCTCTCTCTCTCTCTCTCTCTCTCTCTCTCTCTCTCTCTCTCTTCTCTCTCTGGTTAAAGTTAAATTTTACCTGTTGTACATGTTTTTAGTTGATGAGGGAAGCTGTGGTGCTCAGAGGAAACCTTGAAAAACAGTCAAACTCTACATCCAGAAGGTCCAGATGTTGAACTCACTACCAATAACTGAAATACAGACACTGCAAAATGGTAGTTATTTTCTATTGTGTTTAAAAATCCCTGCACAGTTGTCATTATCAAATCCCAAAGACTGCTAATATTTTAAGTATTGTCATTTGTCGTTCAGTGTGAATGCATAAAAACTGTGAGTCCTTCAGTTAAGATTAAGTTATCATTAAAATCACTGCTTATTTTTTGTTTATTATTTTGTTTGTTCATTTATTGTGTTCATTTTGCTTCTGTAGTTAACAATTGACATTGTATTTCATTTTGTATTTTTTTTTTTTTTTTTTTGCAGTTTCTCTAATTATACATTAGTTATCAACTAAATGTATTGTGTCACTTGAATCGGAGACACACACAGCAGCTGTGCAGCTGCTGCTCCTTCTCTCTTCCCTCTTCTCAGCGTTCTGTTATGATCAATGTTACAGTACGGACTCACTTGCAGACAGGAATTGTGAACTTTTGTGCCTGTTTTGTAAGAAAGTTGTTTTGTGCGCTCAAGCGATAGGTTTATATCAGCAGCGCGGCGCGGCAACAGGAAGATCCAGCGGGTTTGCTGCACGAGCATGTTTTGACGCGGTCACAGACTCAGAACAAAGCAATGCTTTGTGAAATGCAGACGGATTTAAGTGAACTTGTGATTTAACAATGCGTCGGGACCGACGGGCCAATGGATTTAATCGGAAGAAACAGAACAGCCAGGTATCTGCAGAGCCCTGATGTGGAGACGAACAGCTGATAACCCGTGTCCCCGTCAGACACATGTGTTAAGCTCCCTGGACATCAGCGACATCGTCTTACATCGTCAGACATCCACGGTAAGTAAAAGTTTGTTTGTGAGAGTTATTGACTTAAAGGCTCGTTACATGCGTAATCGCAGGCTGTTTATTGAGCTTGGAGGAGGATGTGCTCTGTTGTGGCTGTAATAATTTCAAATGCATGTGCCATGTGATCATCAAGAGCACATAGACAGAGAACAAACAGGATCGGGTGGGGATCGCTCATAGAAAGAAGAAGGGCTGCGGGAGGTGAGCGAGAGGGCGTCTGACCAGTGCAAATGCTTTGAGCTGTGCGCGTCATATCTCGGTGTTAACCTCCTTGAATTGATTAACAGATGAAGCTGTGTTTGGGCTTTGTATTACGTGGAAGGCTGGGTTTCTTATTCATAAAAAGCTACGTTTTTTGGTCTGAAGATTCACATTGTCACTAGCAACTTATTGTCTGCACACAATAATAACATTAAAAAAAAAATAAAATAAAAAAACACAAAAAAACTGATATCTATAACTAAAACATCACTCACAAATCCACACAGGCAATTTGATCAAAAGAGCTATTACAGTAAACACCTGTCGGTTCCTCGTCTACCATCTCACCTCAGCCTAGCAGGTAACACTGAGTGATTTTTTTTTTTTTTTTTTTTTTTTAATATTTATATATTTTTTTTTTTTTTTTTTTTTTTTTTTTTTTTTTTTTTTTTTTTTTTTTTTTTTTTTTTTTTTTTTTATTATTATTTTTAAACATTTTTATTAAACATAAATAATGAGAAGTCCTCATACTACGTCTCAACGGACAAACACTAGAATAATGCATGAGTAATTTCTGTGGATTATTACTTTCTGTGATGAAGTCAGATCGGCCAAGCACTTTGTGGATTCTGGGGTGATCCTGCGGTTTGACTTTTCACACAAAATCTACTCAAATATTTACCGGACAAGCAGAGAGGATGGAGAGGGCACAGGGAGGCGAGAAAATATTTTTACAGCAAGCAGATCTGTCAAAGAGTAGCCACACTATTGCATTTCACTGCAGCCGGTCTGAAGTGACCTTTAGCGAGCGCGTTTAGTTACTGCTGAGAGAGGCTGGAGTCGCATTAGTTATTCACTCATTACAAACTGGAATAATTACTGTGATAAGTGAAACAGCAGCTGTGATTTAGTTAACACTGTATTTAACACCTTCTCTTTTCACTGAAGGCTCTTTACTCAAGCTTATTTTTACAGCATTTCACATTGTAACATTAAGATTTAGTTATTTAAATGTACTTGGATTGGACAGAGTAACACACTTTTACTCAGTAAGAATACTAGGACCAGAGCAGGACAAATAATTGAAAACTTGAGATGTCATGTCCACCGATTAAATAATTAACTTATTTGGTTGGTGGTTTTGAACCTTTGTTAGCAAAAATGTGTGGTTTGGAGCAAACGTCAAACTTTGAGACACAATTTTGTTGGTTTTTATATATTTTTGTTTTCTGTGAACGAGAACATTTTAAACCTATGTTTTGCTTAGTTTTTGAACATGTTAAGCAAAATTGAAAAATCGATGTCAGGGATAAAGTTGTGATTATGTTTTATACAATAGAAATAATAATTTGACTAGTAGTCGATCAAAAAATAATCACTGTTGACTACTAAAATAATGATTAGTGAGCATTTTATAGTGTCCTTGAAGAAACCGTTTGTAAGAGTTTGATTTGAGATTTCGTAAACATGACCTTTATGTGCCACAGATAAGGGGTAAAAATGTTCAAATGTAGCCTTGTATTTACTGAAAAACATTGTAAATGTGAGTTATTCCAAAGCAATGTGCATGATGATCTTTTATTGATGTTTAAATTGGTGTTGTGGTTTTCAGGAAGATTATCTAATCAGAAAGCAGAATGAGCCTCACGTGACTCTCTCATTTGGATTGCCAGAGTCGGAAGCTGATTTTCATTCATAAGTCAGGATTTGAACTGATGTTGCTCCATGATACAGACACAACTTCTGTGATAGGCTCATGAAGTTGTTTCCAAACAGTTCTGATAAGTCGCTACTCATAAGTTTAAAATTGACTGTTGATGTTGAACCGTGACAGAGAATCAAGTGTCTGAGAAAGTAGCTGTTAGGTGATTACCCATGATTCATAGCAAGCCTTGTTCCTGAATGTTCAGAATCTTCGAATCATCAGAGTTGCCAAGTCTACTTCTTTAGCGACTTTGGGCTTATTTTTTTGGAAAGTTGCTTGTGAATTTTGACAGCTGCAGGTTTTTTGGACTTGCTCCTGAGCGGCACTTTGACGTCATAAACGAGGTCTTTTGTTGCGATTTTTTCAAGTTTGATTCATGAAAATGTACCCACTAATGATAGAGGTATAAGATTGTTTTAAAGCCTTTATTAATGATCAAGTACTATTTAAAATATGACAAAATCATTAACCATCGTTTTGCTCTGACGCAGAATGTTTAAGTAATTTATAATTTTAGATATTTATTGTCTGAAGTAACTTGTTTTGGACTTTTTTCAAACGCTAGGTCGCTTGTTGCTTTCTGAAATCTGGCAACCCTGCTGATCATCAGTGTATGTACCATTTCACTCTCTGGCGTAAGCTCATCAGTGAGTGTTGTATCTTTTCTAAACCACCAGTTGTCCATCTTACATACGGTTCCTTTAATTGTGGCCAGCTTTAGGCTCACCTGTGAGAGGCGATGGATTATCTCAACAAAAAAGAAGTTCTCACTAACACAGATTTAGTCAGATGTTTATGACCAATATTTAGAGAAATGTTTGCATTGTGTATGTGTGTAGGTAAAGCTTTTTAAATCTCATTGCGTCATTAAAAAGTGCATTTATTGCTCTGTGTTCAGTGCTGTATTATTTATAGTGCAATCTAAAACATTATTCAAAAGCATGTGTCACAGCCCTCAGAATCAAAGCAGGAGTTCTAACCAGCGCGATGCAGGGCAGACAGATCATTTGCATACATTAGGTAAGCTTTTTGTGGCCTGCTTTTATATAACTTTTCTAAACGTTTCCATAGAACATATTTGCACAGTTTTAGCAGACATTTTCAATCGCTAAATGCAGTGTGGGTGATATTTTTGTCATTTGCAGCCTCGCAGGGTTAGCTCTTAATATGTCTAAGTAGGTGGATGGAGTCTTTATCTAACTGAAGAATTGCTCTGTGCTTTGTGCGCTGTTCATTATGGGATGTGCTGCTTCCTTAAAAAGTAAAGCCCCCACACACATAACTTAAGGGAGAAAACTAAGATGGTTATGTAAGGATGAGCAGACCTGCAAAATGTATCAGCTGTAGGAATATAATCTTATACAAGTACAGTGTGGTATATCATAAGATTCAATTTTCTGTAATGGAGAAAGAATGAGGTAGCCTGTTTGGGGTAAATTATGTTTTCTGGTATAGAACTACATGTCTGTTTAACTATATCTTTTCCCAATTTGCCTTTTCTAAAATAAGTAAAGGAAGCATATATTAACTTTATTTTCAGAACTGATGCTCTACCTCTTAATATTTCAGTGTAGCAAGAAAAACTGCTATGACTTCAAGGTATTAATCATATATGGCTAAAAGTACAAATAGCAATCACAAAGAAAAAAGGGGACTCTTCATACAATAAAAGTAAAAAAAAAAAACTTTCCCTTTGGGCAATATGAGATAAAAATCGAATCATGAGCTCATCTCTGTGACAATGTGCTTTTTTGATTAAATTGTCAAATTGTGATTTCCGGTTCTTTATTTCATGCATTGTTTGTTCAAGTACATACTGCTCTGTAATTTAACCAATCACAATGAAGTAGGAACTTCAGAAAAAGCAGATAATTTTATTTATTCCAAAGACTCTAGAAAATTAAACAGTTTACAAAAACCATGATAAAATCAAAATCCTTTTGTGATACAAATGTTTGTCGTATCGCCCAGCCCTAAGTACAAATATATTGAGAAGACAGAGAAGTGGGCGAAGTACGTCTTTAGTATTAAACAATTATAGGACTACATTTAGCAACCATTTCAGTCAATCAGTAAATTTAGCATTATTTTTTATTTCACCCAGATGAAGCTTAACTGAAGCCAATAGAGAAACTCACTGGAGTTACACACATCATGCCCATACCAGTTTGTCAAAGTCTGATCCTCTCAGATCTCAGAAGCTAAGCAGGTTGGGTCTGGGCAGTATTTGGATGTGCCAGTGGGACGACTGGAGGAGAAATTGTCATTTTGTCTATGGAGAGGCATAAAGGCTGCTCGATTGGTTATGATGAAAATAATAATCAGAATTGTTTAAATTTTATTTGAAATCACAATTATTTAAATGCAGAGCTTTAGTGCTTCCTAAATTGACTGAAGAGATCAAGTTAAATATGTGACAGATCTCACAGAACCAAACATAAATGTATTCCACAATCCATTTCCATATAAAAAAATGACTTATGAACTTATGAACAGGTTTATAATCACAGTTAACAATTGTGATTACTCGATTACACAATTTGTGTAACAATACAATAAGCAATAATCATAATGTTAATTGCACAACTCTACGAGACACTGGTGTTATTGTGAATGGTTGGGTGAATGAAGAATGCAAAATTGGAGCGTCTTTGAGGGTCAAAAAAGCGTTAATAAATCCAGTGCATATTACTTTATGGACAGAAGAGTATTTTGATCAAAAAACACACAAGATTTATACATTTTCTGTTCACTTAAACCATGAAGCATTTTGGAACAAGTTAACAGTTGTTGGATTTCTACATTTGTGACAATTTTTTTTTGAGATTCCATATATCCAGATTTTGATTTCTGATTGTTGTTTTTGCCTGTAATGTTTTGTAAAGTTTTGTTACATATCAGACAATCCATTATTACTTTGTTTACAGTTTTTTGCTAGCATGACATTAAACTTCCACCTGAAAAGTTATCTAAAGAGCCTAACGAAAGCAGTGACACACAATCCATCAATTCTAAACACTTCTGCTCCCACTTCCTTTCCCTCTCATATCCATTTCTCATCGTTAATTAGGCATTCTTGTCGTACATGATGTAAGCCCGAACCTCCAGCGCGTGAAGGGTTAAGACGCCGCTAAACCCCCCAATACAACAAATTGGCGTCACAATGTAATTATGCACGGAGCCGCGCAGTTAGCCGTGATTACTGATGAACAGCAGCGGCGGACCATCACGCCCACAGGATTAGCTTTGTGAGAGATTTCATGTGGATTAGTTAAAAGGATTATTACTCTGTGGTCGACCGGCAAACTGGAAAATAAAGGGCTGGTTGGATAAATAATCTAAAAGTGATTGGAGAGAGGAAGAAGATTTGAGATTTGAATAAAAATGTCACCTCAACCCACTTACTCTATTTCTGTCGTCAGGGCTGTGGATGTATTGTGTGACTTAGCTCAAGCTGTGGCCAATGTCTCTGCACTGGCATGACTTTGGGAAAGAGAAATACGATACAGTTTGACCAAATGTCCTTGTAATCTACATTTCTATACTTGGATCGCTGACATTGGTTGTCATTGTATCAACTGTCTGTTCATGGGATGATAGAGAGAAAGTTTAAGCTTATACTTTGATAGCAACAGCTCAAAAGGTACATCAAAGTTGTTACTGGACAGGAATTGGGGCAGTGTATTAAAATCAATGTTTCAGGTTTCATCCTTTCTCATTAGACAGGTTAAAGCAACCTGGGCAAACTCCGGCCCGGGGGTCAAATGCGGTCCATGATCTGTTTCAATCAGGCCCCTGGGATGTTTTTGAGAAACGGAAATGCAAGAAACTTGAGTTACAACACTAAACCTGTAACATTTTGAGATTAAATAAGAATAAAATCAAAGCCATTAAAAGCTTTTTTCAATATTAAACTTTTATAAGATCAAAATAATAATTTTGATCATAAAACATTTGATTGTATGTTTTATGAAAACATTTACTCATCCACGTCTGAGTGCTGGTCATATTTATTTTTTCTCGTAAAATTACCATAATAAACTTAATATAAAATAAAGTTGAAGCTCGGAGAAAGAATTTATTAGAAGTCCGACCCTCCACAACTATTCTGGGTTTGAATATGGCCTTGAGTAAAAATAATTGCCCAGCCCTGGGTTAAAGCAATAAACAATTAATTAGACATCAGATAAGACGTAATAAGAACTTAGATTTACATACAGGAAAAAAGATGATCTGCCAGACAGCTGACATGAGCTGATATAAAAAGTGCCTGAATTAGGTCAAATGTATTTGTTTTAGGCATAATTTGACTTTCTTATGCTAAAATTTGCAAAAAGAACAGGCTAATTATTCCTATTTGAAGTGAAATGACTTTTGTTTGTCTGTTTTCAAGTGAGACACACTTCTCATTTCCTTCCTCTAAGTAAAACTACATGTTTAATGTTTTGTTCCATCTGCAAATCAAATCTTAAGACAAAATTTCAAGCACTTGTTATCTTATTAAGATGGTACATTTTTCTAGTGCCCCCCAGCTCAGTTTTGGCAAAAAAAAAAAAAATCAAGTAAATCTTACATTTATAACAACTAATCAATTAATCAAAATAATAATCGCCCAACTAATCGATTACAAAATATTCAGTTGCAGCCCTAGTGAGTTGCGACGGTACAAATGTCCTAACTCTCCCAGATGCCTTTAGCAAACAGGCTAGATAAGCTCTGCACTGCTGTTATGACAACAAATAAGGCACTGTACATAAGCTTCAAAGGAAAAAAGCTTTTCCAACCAAAATTAAGACAATAACAATCAAGAAATCAGATGCTCTTCTTATACTGGTCAAAATGTTGAGTTGTAGCCTAAAATCTTCCTTTTTTGGGCTTGGACTTTAGCTCAGACTAAAGTTCATGCTGGAGATGTGTCCAGGTGGGAAAAATGGAGGTGACAGTGCACAAAAAAGCAGTCTTTGTTTATGCATGATTCTGAATGCATGAATAAACACAAACTCACAAAAAGGCTGGAAAAACAAAGTTATATAAAACATTTATTATAATAGCTGTGGTTATAATCATGCTTGCCCCGAGCAAAACAACTGGATCAAAGTGTTTGTGAAGAAAACACACAAATTATGCTGTTGCAAAACATTATTTCTAAGAAAATTGAAGAATTCAAAGAGACTTTTAATCCAGTATTTAGTGTTTTTGACACGTTTGAACTAAGGTTTGTCTAAAACTTGAATAATATTCTAAATTATATGCAATGGTAAAGTCTGTTCATTGATTAAATTGAATCCTAATGCCATTCTATTTCCTGTAATGAAAGCAATATAGTGTGAAAAGCCTTTAAGCGTGGCCTTGCTCGTTAATTTTATACATGGTCAATTCAGATCTCTTTCAAAGTGTCACTTTAATTTGAAGTTTTTAATAATCACTTTTCTTTATTTTACTATTAATGTTTCTGCAGAATTCATTTAAAAAATTGTGACACACACACATTAAAATGATCTGACCCTGGCTCCTTTTCACTAGACTGTTTTTTTCATCTCACTTAGTCTGACATCGCACCAGTGAGGTCTGCTCCACAGTAGATTTTTGATTGTTTAATAATCTAGGAAGAGCGTAAACATGTGTCAGCGATCATTGCCGTTTCTGTAAGAAAACTTATGATTTAAAAGGTACATTTTCATATTATAAGTTAATATTTGATACAAGGGCAAGGAAGTCTGCTGTCTCAACTTAAGAGGCTAGAGATGTAACATAATATTGTGATGTCGCGATACCAAAATTTGTCACAATAAATCGTCGTCATCATCTGACGATAAAGATCCAACAAACTTTGCTGGATCAAGCATTGGCTTCATGATATCGGTTCAGCCGATACCACAGATATGCCTTTATTTGGACATAATGAGACTGATTTATTGACTGGTGTTGATCCATAATGTTTCATATTATTGGACACTTTATTCAGATTAAGTTGTTAAGTTATGGCTTGCACTATAAATAACAGTTACATAACACTATATGACAAAATGTCTCAGTTTTCAATAAGAAAGAAAGCTATTTCAGTCTTTACACTAGTATCGATTGATATCGGGTATCGGCAGATACTTAAAGACAAAGTATCGGAATTGGTATCAAACTGAAAAAGCGGGATCGGTGCATCTCTACCTGACGATATTAAACAACATGACTTACATCAAGAATAGTTCTGAGTTTAGAACTTTAACACACATTTTATGCAAACAAAATCAATAAACTCAAAATATTTTATGAATGAGCAAAGTTACAAGACCTGATATGGTTGGAGAGCAATTCAGTCTGAAGCTTTGACTTCGCACTAAGAAAAGGAATTGCTAAATGATATAAAAGAATGACTGGAAAATATGACTTTAATGTTTATTATTGTTAGCATAATCTCAATATCATGGCCCTCTGAAATATTGCAATATTGTGGTAAATATTATATTGTGAACTTCATATTGAAAAAATACTGTATCGTTATACATCCTATCAGAGGCATTAGGTTTTCACACCAAAACAAACTAAATATGAGCTTGTATGCTGTGTGTTTGATGACAAGTGTTAAAACTTTATTAAAATACAAGTTGTTTGTAGTTTTTTTTGTGTTGTAAAATGATATTAACCCACTTGTCAGCTACTCCTAATTATGTTTTTGAAAGCAATGGAGTTAAGCTAATTCGCTTATTTACAACCACAACTTGCAACCAATAGAAGCTTTATCATTTTATGCTGTCTCACTTTGCCTCATTTTCAAATATACTGCATAGTCATTACAGTACCTTCACCTGTCAGCACTGCCACGCCAAAAACTGCTGACAAAAGAAACTTTATTTAGCACTGATGAAAGAACAGAGCGTCTAAAATAAGAACAAAAAGCATTCAATTCAAGCTCCACGAGAGAAGTATAAGTCCAGCAGTTCACTACAGAGACGAGACTGTAAATTGGATATAAATGGACAGAGTTGGCGCCTGTTACAAAGAGAAGAGGGTTTAGTGTGGCGTCTGAGTGGAAAAAATAGATTAGAGTGAATAGGGCTCTTTAAAAGTTCTGATACCAGTATTTTTAGATTCAAAACTGTGGCTTAATTTGAAATATCTATCTGACTGGGCATAAATGAAAGACTTAAAGTAACATCTATTAATAATACTATTTTGTTACTAATTGTTTTCTGTTTTTTTAAGGTGGTGATATTGGTGAATGACTTGCAAATATAGACAGAGTTTTGACCAGATAATTTGACATTGGTGGTTGATGTTGTGGGTTGGAGACAGAGGTTGGAAATGTACGTCTAGAAAATGAGTACTGCACTAAAAGCTTCTGAGTCACTGTGGGATATAATGCTAATCGGAGCCAGCAAATGGAAGTACTTGAACACACAATTGTAATTATCGAATTACAAAAATGGTAACTTCTGACCTTTTACAATGGAGTATTTGTATTAGGTGGATCTGTTGGTGTTGACAAGATAATTGAAGACATTTAGCTAAAATCGTACTTATCGATCCTGGAAAAGGAACTCTGCTGTCTCTCTTTGGAGCTGACTGTAAAGGTTCGAAAAGTTAGCTACAGTAGCTACACTCACGATACTCCTTATCGCTTGAGTTAAAGGCATAATTTCCAAGATGGCATGAACCAAGATGCAGCCAAACAAGACTGAATGAAGTTCCAACTAGACAGAAATAAAACCCAGTCTTTTCCATATTTCTTCTTCTGCTCCAGACCAATGAGTCATGTCTTTGATGCTTTGTTTTGTGGGTGAAGAAAATGAAAGTGAAATTTAAAGGTGTGCTGTGTGACTTTGTGACCAAAAGTAAACTTAAATAAAAGCATGTTTTTTGTCATTTTGATTTCTTTGTTGTGTTAAAACAATCATAACAATATTTGTTGAAAGATCTTGCAAGATCACAAAATGGACAGGTTTTTGGCCTAGAGGATGGCCTCCTCTTGCACATTTCATGCATTGAAAAGTTGTTCCTTTAGCTGTATTTTTATTTTTGTTCACAGCAAAAAGTAGGGATTTCGGTTCCAATACTGATCCCGATACTTTGGAATTAACTATCTCTCGATACTAGTAAGAACTGAATTTTTTTTTTTTTTCCTTTTTAAAACAAAAGAAACTTGATCATATTGTGTTATGAGACGTTCTGGATCAACATCAGCCGGTAAATAAGTCTCAGTTCATTTAAAGGCACAACTAGAATATCAGCTGATATCATGGAGCCGACACCTGATCCAGTAAAAAATCAGGCACCAATATCCGATCCTAGTATCAGATCAGTGCAATCCTAGCATAAAGCATATTTTTTGTCAGCCAGAATGTCCCAAACTATGGTTTTAACTTTCTATTTTGACAGGACTGTGAAGTTGACTTTTTAACCTCCAGAAAGTTACACAGTGCATATGAGGGTCTGCATGAGGATGTGCATTTGTTTTGTGTTGTAACTCACTAGTATGATTTAAACAAAACACTATGTTGTGTATATAACATGTTTAAAAACTGAGGTTTGGGGCCATTCATGAAATTTCAAAAAGAATGCAAGAACATGAAAAAGAACTATAAAGAAACTGGTATCGAAAAGCAACCACCATTAAAGTATAAAAAAAAATCAAGCGGTACTCTGTCCTAGTCTAGCCACAGTATTTGTTTTGACTTACCACCACGTGAACATTGTGTTGTTATCTTTCATGTAAAATGGATTACACTTAAATCCTTTCGCAAACATGACTAATTATGACTTCAGGCATAGTGTTCCTGCATGTCTGACGAGGCCCATTAACAACTCATGTATGTGATGCTGGAGTGTGGCTATAAATGATGACTCTGCATTTAAATTTAAAGAGCACAAGCCTACAGGGGAGTGTACAGTACAGTAAATGGATTTGTTAGTGTCAGTGTAAAACAAATGACACAGCATCAGTACAGTGGAGCAGGAGGAGGGGACAAAGTGAAAATGAATGATAATGTGGGGAGGATAAAGCTGACAAACACTGTGTTACATAAAGCTAATGGCACATTTTATCCCTCATTTAAACTGATGGGGCGTTCACTAAAGTTGCCTCTGTGTTAGCCGTAGCGCTACATATTGTAAGTTCTTTTATTTTAAAGAAACTAGTTCACATGACAACTTGACACAAATGTGCAATAGTTGTTAGCCTTTGTATACACAACAAGCTGCATGTTCATTTAATTTGTTTTCTGTGTTCAAATTTTAGCTTCTTGATTTTAAACATTTGCCCCAATAATGTAGGTCATTATGGAGGTTACTGTGCTTCTTTTGTGTCTCAGTTGTATTATTTCCTCGAGATGTCCCAATCCAATACTGGGATTAAATATCGGCATGGATCTATGTAATTTTGCTGGAATAATAGGTACAATGATATTGGTTTAATTGATATATTGTTTGTGCCTTTGCAAAACTGGTGTAGTAAAACTATTTAACGACGTTTAACCAGAACATTTCATATTGTTTGAACTTGTATTCAAATCAAGTTGTTACTTATACAACACATTATCTAACATTCATAACCAAGGAAAAAAAGCTATGGGTATATAAAAAAGCTATAGCCTATTGTTTTCAAAATAGACCTGCCAATTTCAGATGAATAATTGGCTCAAATCAAACTGCTTTATATGAGGGTGATTAGAGACAAAAAGCTCATCGCATTTATTATTTATTATTATTTTTTCATATTGATTATCAATTTTTGATTATTTGTTCATTTTGATTTCAGCTCCAAGCAGTGGCTGTGCTGGGATCATTTTCAGCCTGGAAAGTTTAGATTTTAGACTGGCCCACTTTTATTCCACAATTAATACAATGTCCGGACACTGCTCAGAGCTCTCCTCCTTCTGAACTTTCCTCTGCTCCACAGCAGAGCACGCTCACCACAAAGAACAGAACAATTTGTGTTTGAAACTTTTGTCAAGTTTTCTGTGGAAATGCATTATCCTTCGCCACAGTGATTTACACATTTAGATCAGCAAAAGTGTTCATCAACCATTTTTCTCGTAACTTATATAAACAACAGATTTACCTGAAACAAACTCTGGTTGAGAGGTAATTGGATGTAGAACATGTTTTAAGATTCCAAAATGTGTCAAAAGTCTTTATTTTGCGCCATGTGCATCATAGACTTGAAGCTTAAATTCAGTGGGCACCTGCTGGCCCCACCCCTTACATCACTGCGCACATTTGCCTGCTGGATGTTGTATGGGCCGGCCCTTCTTTCTCTTTCTCTGTCTGTCTCTGTGGCTCTCTTATTCTTTCTCTCAAGAATAAGAGCGATGTTGGGATGTTCACTGGGAAACATAGTAGTGGGTGACTTTGGGCTTTAGGTGGGGAAACACCCCTGGACATCACAAGATTAACACATTAGAGCAGACAGTCATTCACTCTCTCATTCATTCTCAAGGGGTATTTTAGACAGTTTGTAATTGACCTAAGCATCTGTGTTTTGGGGGGAAGCTGAAGAGACCCCACACATAAGAAGAACATGCAAACTCCAGAGAGATCATGAGATGTTGATTTGTTCTGACCCCAGATTTAAACCCACAATCTCCTTATTAGACCAGAAATCTAACCACTCCGCTGCCATGTTCCCCTTTTTTAGTTGTCCATTGAAATTCCATCTTTACAATTAATTACAACTGAAAAGCTCGCAGCAAGTCTGTAGAACATTAAAAAAGTTCTACATGCTAACATTGTACTTTTCTTTTGGAGAGTCAAAAGCTCTAAAATGAGTATATTCTCTCCAGTGTTTATAATATTTCTTTGCTGGGACGAAACAGATTTGAAGGTATTACATAAGAGAAGAGTGTGCAGTGTCTTTAATATCACAGGTACAGCCTCGTCTCCCTTGGGTTCTCCTTTCGCTTAATTAGAAAGACCTGAGTGATAGAGCTGAAGAAGTGTGGGTGTGTTTCTAAAACCCCCCGAGCCCCTCTCATTTTCATTCTTGCGCTCCTCTCTCTCCCTCTCTTTACTCTGCCTATATCCTCTTTTCTCTCACTCATTTTCTCCAGCTATTCTTTCTTATATATCCTTACGTCTCTCCTCTTTAGTTTTGTGTCTCTCTTCCTTTTTTTCATTTTCATATCACCACCTCTTTTTCTACCCCCCCCTCTGTGTCTCTCTCATCCTCTCTCTCTCTTTCTCTTCTTCCTTTCTTACTCTCTTTCTTTCTCTCTCTAGCTCTCTCAGATATATATCCCTTTCTTCTCTCTTTGCCTCTTCTGCTGTTTCTCTTTCTCTCTCTCTCTTTCCCTCACCCCTTTCCCCTCTCTCTCCCTCTTTTTCTCACATACACACACTCTGTCTCTCTCTCTCCCTCTCCCTCTCTCTTCTCTCTCTCTCTTCCTCTTTCTCTCCCTCTTTCTCTCATATACACCATCTCTCCCTCTTTCTCTCTCTCCCTTTTCTCTTTTCTTCTCTCTTTCTCTCTCTCTTCCTCTTTCTCTCACATACACTTTTTTCTCTCTCCTTCTTTCTCTCTCCCTCTCCCCCTCCTCTTTCTCTACCTTCTCTTTCTTTCTTTCAGCCTCTCTCTCTCTCTCCGTCCCTCCCTCTCTCCTGCTCTCTCTCTTTTACATACACTTTTTCTCTCTCTCTCTCCCTCTCTCCTTCCTTTCTCTCCCTCTCTCCTTCCTTTTTCTATACCCTCTCTCTCTTTCTTTTACTCCCTCTCTCTGTGCCCCCCCCCCCCCTCTCTCTGCTCCTTTGGCCTGGAGCCTAAATGGTGACATGTAACGGTTCATCTGGCGAGGATGAAGTTACCATCGATTAAAGAAAGGGGCTGCTGTGAGGGCTGCAGGCGGCGTCTTATTTTACAGACACAATGAAGACCAGAGCAGAGGAAAAATATCAAACATTTCTGCTTTTGCTTGAGCTACACTGCTTTGAAAATGTTTTCATACAGATGAGTCAGTCAAGAAATTATTTTTACCTTCATAATGTTTATTTTGAAACTTGGACATATTTTGAGCCATCCAGTTTTTAATCACAACTATTAGAAGTGCTTTTCTCAAATTTTAGAAGTCAGAGCGAGTTCTGACTTCAAGATTAAGATTGTAACACAATTACCTTTCTAATAGTGCTTTTGTTGGGTTAAAAGAAGAAAAGATCGACTCGTTTATTTATTAATTTTTGTCACACTTAAAAGAGTGTCATGTTTAAGATAAAGATAAAATGTGAACCCTATTATTTACAGCCAAATTAACCATTCTGGGATAAACCAGAATCACATTTTCCCTAAACTTACAAATGAAAAATACCCCCAAAATTTTTTTCTGTTATAAATGCTGTATTAGAAGGACTAATATCAACGGCAGCAAAATAGAGTGGGTTAGCTAAACATTTCGAATGAAATCATTGGGTTAATATTGCTTTTTGCATAAATTATTATTTTGGCATAAATTCTAATGCTTTTTTAGTCTTTTCAAGAAGGATTAGGATAGATGTTCAGAGCAGGACACTTTTTTGGGATACCTTTTTTTAGTAACTTAAAAGTGGAGTTGCTGAGTTTGGCACTTCAAACATGATTTAGATTTTAAATCTGACAACTCCTTCTCCTTCCTCTCCTTCGACACATGGTTAATATCAAGATGGATTTATTTCTGATTGCAATTATGGCTTAAAAACACTTTACAAACAACAAACAACAAAGTGAAACTGGAGAGAAGACCACCCAAGAACAGCCAATCAGAGCGCTGCATTCGACCCTTGATTGAACTAAAAATGTTTGTGATTCAATTCAGACAGTACTCAGTGGTCTAACATTTTTCACAAATGCTGCATCTATCATGTACTTTTTAGTGGAAAACACAAAGTTTGCTCATTTACAACTAAAAAGTTAATTACCCCACCTTTGATATCATTTGATGAGACTTGTCTTTTGTCAACCAAGGATTTCTTTGTTCAATTACAGCCCAGTCACTTGATGTCATTCACACACATTTTTCCCAAACACTTCAATTGCTTTTTATTACAAGCCTACTTATTTCTCTTGGTCAAGTCTTTTCTTTCCCTGCTTCGGTAGCGTTTTCTGTGACAGCAGGCTGCCCCTCACCTGGACAGCACGTTGAGTCATACCTGTACTCAACCTGAATTAAAGTCCGTATCAACCACATCTTTATATAACCAGCAGCTCCACCACAGAGTCTTTGTGACCACTTTCCTGTTTTAAGTCCCCCTTGAATTTTTAAAGCGGGAGGTATAAATCAAGCGTTTTATTGTCGGCCGTAATTACCATCAGAGAGGAGCTGCTGTAGAAAGCCTCCACAATAGACCACTTTATATAAGCTTCAGTCATGGCCTCCTCCTGAGACCTGCTGCTTCCACTGTGCTGTCAGTCACTGAAACACACCACATACAGACACCACTGCCTCAGCAAGGATCACTTTCACTGCAAAAGTTTAGGATTGTTTAATGAGGAGCACAAGGCTTTACTGCAGAGCTTGAACCTGACACAGTAGCTCAGGTTTTGCAATACATAGGCAAAAATAATAATAATAATAATACATTTCAAATAATAATTTAAGATAAATCAATAGTTTTGTTAATAGATTCATGCTGCAAAGTTACAACACTGCAAAAAAGGCCTTTCAAGCATTTTTTTTTGCTTGCTTTGAGGTAAAAATGACTTATTCCAAGTGAAACAGTTTAGTAAGAAAATGTGACTAACCTAGTTGTTTTGAGCAGAAAATGCTTCTTTCAGGTACTCTTGACAAGCTTTTAAGGAAATATATTCTTGATTCAAGCAAGTATGGCTTAAAACTGATACAAATTTGCTTAAAACAAATTTTTAAATCTAGATAATATGTTAAAACAAGTCAATAATCTTAGTAAGACTTCTTATTAAGTGAAAAAATCTTAAAATAGTCTTTTAAGAATACTATGCTTAATTCAAATATTTATCTTAGTTAGATTTCATTTTTTGCAGTGAATATACTTTTTGAAGGAAAAACAAAGTTTACTAATTTACAATAACAAAAAGTCAAGTACTCCAGTCTTACGAAAGCAATGGTTTCTAAAGCTATTAATATGAAGAATAGCTAAGTTGGAAATAAAAATAACTTGCTTTGTAACATGCTGCCAAAATGGTCCTAAAAGATCACTATAGACCAGAAGAAAAGCAAAAATTAGGCAAGAATCTACTGAAAGTCCTTGGTCAGAAAATCAAAATAACCAAGTAGGTCCACAAGATGAAAGAGCTCTCAATTTATCTAAAAACTTCCAGAAGTTCGCTAGAACAATAGAAGCAGCAGATTCTGGATGAGACAGAGAAAGAAGTCTCATCAAGAGAAACTTAAGTGTCAAGTTAAAACTAAGAAAAACCCTGGTGTAGAAAAACCTGTGTAGAAAAAACCTGTGTAGAAAAACCCTGGTGTAGATGCTGAGAAACTGAAAGTTAAGAAGAAGAATGGAAAGAAACATGCCCAGATACTAACTGTCTCCCCAAAACTGGACAAGAAGATGGATTAGATGCAAGAGAATGTAAATGCTCTAGGGAACAGCGACAGAGAAGGTGATAGAGCAAAGAATTTACCAACCTGAACAGTCGTTTCCATAAGTATTAACTCTACAGACTTAAACTCTACACCTGCAATTAGAGCCACGTCAGTCTTAGTTACATTTATAGCCTGTTCGTTCATGGGAATGGATCTCTCAAGTTTTCTTTCTTTGCCGTCGATGTTTTAAAAAAATGTCCTTGCCGAGAAGGAGAGTCTAAGGACAGGGAATGTTCTGGACTATTATTCATTTGCTTGTTTACTAATAATCTGCTTTAACATGCTTGACCAATCGCTGTTTCTTATTTTCTGTGTATTGTCTAGTTTTGACCCGTGAATTTTTTTTATATTCTACCACTGATGTTTGCTAAATTAACAATCTTTAGAAGTACTCAAGACCACAGTTGTTGAAAAATATTGATTTGATTTTGAAGACAAGAGTTTATATCTGCTATGAGAGAAGAGGATTCAAACATGTCTGTAGCTCTAGAGGAGAAGAAGATGAGCACTTTGAAGGCAGAGCTGATCAGAACCTGGGAGGAGAACAGGCAGCTGAAGGAGATGATAGTCCACAGAGATGAACACACACAGCACAGTACGATCACGTGACTCTTTTGAAGTCACATCAGACAAACACGCCAAGAAACATATAAGAAACAACAACATGCTAACACTGGTTTGATAAGAGGTGGTCTGTACTCGCACAGTCTACAAAACAAAACAATGTCATGATTAGCAGATAGATAATTGACTATATATCATAAGAACTAGGCCGACAAAAAAAAAATAATAATAACAACTGAGCAGCAATTTTTGACACTGATTATGTTAAGTAGCTTAAAAAAAGTCTTAATGTGAGGCACTGTTTGTTTATTACATAAAATTTCTTTTGTCTTCAACTTTGATTGTGGCAACTGGTTACAAATGTTTGAGAAATAGTGACGTAAGATTGAAACAAAAGAAAACCAAAGATTTCATAGCTGTTTGGTGTCAGTAGTTATGAATATTTGCTTAATCCAGTTGTGTGTTTTTTTCTTACAATAATTGCACTAAGCACTAAAATTTGATAATGCAAAGGTCATTTGTAATTCAAAAATTAAAACGGAACAATTTAAAGTGACACAACAACAACAACAACGGAGTTTGAACAAACAGGACAATATTAGATGTAGTCAGGACACTGCTGACAGATTTCTACCTGAATACATTAACAAAATATCTGTGCAAGGGGAAATTGATTTTAAGTTATTTTATGTACAAAAAAAATCAAGTATAGTCCCTTTAACGGGTATAAATGTATTTATGTTATAATCGGATGAAATATAGGTATGGAAGCAGCTTTTCTGTGGAAATATACAAGAGGAGGCCCTTCACCTGGACAAATAATGGTCTAATTTTGTGACTATGCAAGCCTGCTCAAAGTAGGCCTAAAGATTTTATGTTGTTTTTTAGTGTGTCAAAAAGTTACACGATGTACCTTAAAAAAAGAATAAAACAACTTCAGGGGTAGTGCTCCCTCTACAGCTATAAATATTCTTATGAAATTGAAACTAAAATGTATTATTGTTAAGCCTGTTTATTGAAATAAGGCAGCAAGTGATATCAAAGCACATTTTACACTGCCAGATACAAAAACAAAAGGTCTAGGCTTTCTCAGAAGACCTGCTGTCGGGTCGGGACTTAGAAATTGCAAGTGTGAATTTTCCACTAGCTTCAATTGACCAAAAATACAAATGTAACCATCACGGAGACTTACAAAGACACGTAACAAGGTACAAATAAAACGTAATTCTGCTTTAATCAAACACAACACCACCTTTTGTTTTACTACACCACCAGAATCTTACAAACACATCCAGTAGTCTATATAATTTCTTTCCAAGCTCACAGATCCAAAGCCCTGATCTCCATTTAAAGAAGCCGTTTACACAGAGGACAGAGAGAAACCCCTGCAGGGCTCGGTCCCAAAATAAAACAAACATGGCCGTCTTTATTAAAGCGATCTGTGGCGTTTGGGGGCGTCCTGTGGTGGGCTTCTGTCTAACTGTGTGTTCAGATCTGCAGGGGGGACGTGGCCTTTATCACACCCATTAATCTTTGTGCATTTTGTAACGGGAGAGCAAATCTGTTTTATAGGCCAGCCTTTAGTTACAGTTTATAATGTACGATAAGCTAAAATTGGTGCGTCGAGAAGAGGCTTTGCAATGTGGAAGCAGGACTGTTGGTTTGATTAATGGGTTGTTTTATTGCCTCATTAAGCTACAGTGTATTTTGCCAGGACTATTAGATGTGAGCAGGTAATTTATGATATATAAAGTAATTAAACAAAAGTCTGTGATGAGAATATAAGCTTGTACTGTAGATTAACAAACCATTTAAGCTCACATGTATTTTAAAACATGTTTGCATGAGAGGAATTTAGAAAGTTAGCTGTTTTTATGCAGAACAAGACATGCTTTTTTAACTATGGGACTTTAAGTCTCTGTGATTATCCTGCAAGCCTTAATCCAAGTGACAATATTCCAAAAAAATGTATTTTACTTAATGTGACTAACAGAACAGAAAATGGTAAATATATTAAATAAGCAAACCACTTTCCTCTGTCTGTGTTGCATTCATTCAATCATTCATTCTTTCATTTTCTGCCACTTGTTTCCGTTAGGCGGTGCGGATGACTGCAGCCTGTGACTTTGGGTGGTAAACACCCTGGACAGTGGTCAACTCATCACAGAGTTAACACACAGACACAGACAGGCAGCCATCATTCAGGGTAAATTTACATTGATGTCTAGTTAACCTTAAAGGTGCACTGTGTACGTTTTTTTTTTTTTACCCAAAATAGGCTTGAATAAAATTATGTTGTTGTCATTTAGACTTCTTTGTTACACTAAATAAATAATAAAACTTGGCTTTTGAACTTTGAGGGGTTGCATGGTCACTAAATGGTCTAGAGGAGGGCCTTCCTGTTTCTTTCTATAGAAGATACGTTCCTTTAGCTGTATTCTTTCACATTATGGCTTAAAGCATATTTATCCTAATACATAAGCCATGTATGGTTTTAACTTTCTGTTTCCACTGAATTGTGCAGTTGACTTCCAGAAAGCTACACAGTGCACCTTTAACCTCCACTCAGACAGATCAAGACATGTTGATTTGTTTCCAACCTGGGAATCGAACCCACAATGTCCTTATCAGAAAGAAAGAGCTCTCTACTACCGTACGCCACATTTGAATGAAACTGCTTATTGGTGCTGAATAGAAATAATGTTTTAATGAGATGAACACTTCTTCTGTTGTAAATGACTTTGGTGAACCGCTGATTACATTGCTACTTATAGCATTTTTTTCTGCATGAGAAAGATAATCGACATAATATAACATGGCCTCTGGAAAGTAAAACATATTTAAACATTTGTTAAGAATTCAAACAAGAAACCAGAACTTAAAGCTCACTATTTCCCCACAACTGTCAGGTCTGCACAGTTACACTGTTGCTTTGAAATAAGTCTTTTCTTGTGAAAATCTCTAAGATTCTCTTAATTTTATGTCGCTCACTTCTGTCAGAAATGGTCTCTTAGAGAGATTGCCTCCTGGGCCTTCAGCTGCAGTTTTCTGATTTCAGTTTTGTGAAGTGAAGCTAAGTTTAATATAAAATTAGAATAGTGTGCAAACGGTAAAAGGCTAGAACATTTACATTTAATTCAAAACAATGTTAATTTGTTAATTTGCATAATGTATTTATTTTGTTATTTATATATATTTTTATATTGGATTATTTATTTATCATTTGAACTGCTAGTTTTTATTATCAAGAACAACAAAGAAACAGACAACACAAAATTCCTTTTTTGTATCTCATTTTGATTTCAACAACAGATAGTTCGGTCTTATGTAGAACGTATGTCTTAAAAAGTTTAAATATTAGTAAGACATATAGTTTTTCATAGAGTTTGGTGGAAACTTTCTGCTCCAGATGAGTCTGTTTCTTGTCTTTTCTCAGAGCTCAGAGCAGACTGTGCAGCAGGTTGGTCAGTCTGCTGTTGAGTTGATTAGAAGTGATGAAGCTGAAAGCACATCACATCCAGCGCTTCAGGAGGTAAAGACTTCATCTGCTGCTCACAGTTCTGCACTTTTCTCTCAAGAACAAAAGAAAAACTATTGGAGCATCTGCACAGTAGAACTAACAGGCTTCTGGACTATTTCAGGTTTGCATCCAATCAACTAAAACACAGATGGAGTTCTGTCTTTCTAATGTCACTTACTATGAGCAAGGCCTAGACATGTTTTTTTTTTTTTGTTTTCATTTAAAACCTCTACAAGCGTTATAGTCGACTAATGCATATTTTTGTTCCATGTACCGATCACTCGACACATGTTTCATTCAGGGGTGGACACCAGTTGTATAGCTATGCGGTCTACTAAGGGGTACTTGGAATATTGCAGATTTAATAGACATTTTTTATGTATTTCCTAGATAAAAATGTTATTTGTGATTAAAATGTAGTGGTTATTCATGAAAATATGTGAGTAAATAAGATAAAAAAAACTTGAAAACACTGTGACATGACATAGTTGGTACTCTGTGTGTAGAGGGTGTGTTTAGGGCGTAGTCAAGACAAAAAAGATTGGGAACCTCTGGCCTAGACAACTAAAAAATACATCTTATAACACTAGAAATAATGCATATCCCTTCTTCACATCTGATCAAATCCACATGGTACATTATAATTAAATTACTTTACACACATGGAATTAAGGAGATCATTGCACATCATTTTGAACTAAATTTTGCATCACTGATTGGCAGATCTGTTTGTCAATCACACACTCTTAAACTCAGGATATGATCATGGACACCTAACAATAAATTTGTGTTTTAGCACAGATATTCATATCTCTGAAATATACTGTATCTCCTTTAGGGCTGGCCACTATTGACAATATCTAGATTTTTTGGGGGACGTATCCCGATAATAATATTCAGACAATTTATGCTTCCAAATGAAATGTGTTAAAACATGTCTTTCAGCTATCTTGGTATGTCAATAGGTTGCTTTCACTTGGCAGAAGTCCAGAAGGTGAGCAAAAGCAGGTTTTTCCAAATAACAACATTGTAATTTCACACATTTTCAATTGAGTGACTACAGCCCATTTCACATCATTTTTGTGGTATTCTGTTTTAGCTGCTTGATCCTCAACTGTATTAAACATTACTGGTCATGCGAACATAGCCTCTTGCCAGACAAATGTGGAATGAATGACTTTTTTTGTTTTGTTTTTTTATAACCAGTATTTTGGATATCTTGAAACAACCTTCACAATATTGATCTAAAATTCGATATATATTGCCATCTGTAATCACAATCTTCTAAACCCTATTAGCTCTTTCAACACATTACTTGTTATTATTACAAGAGAGGCAGATTGCAAAGCATCTTTTTAGTTTGTTATTTTAGAAGTGCTGGCTCTATATATTTTCTATTAAATCCTGGTCGGCATTTTTGCGCTCTCTTATGACTATGTTTCGCGCACATGCTTTTTATTCTGAATTGATAAACAAAAACCCTCTCGTCTGATGATAGCTGTTGAGTTTTCTCACGCTGTGTTTTTTTCACTCAAACATAAAATCTATCCGCGGCTGTGATGACTGGCCCGGTTTGTTTGCACACACTGAATGCCAATGCAGCAGAAAAATATTTTGAGTAAACAGACTTTTTTTCTTGCTACTTTTCATCCAAATCAAAGTGCAGAGTGATGACAGACACGGCGGTTCCACTGAGGGCGGCTTTACTAAACTAGTTTCTGTCCAACTGTTCACAAGGCAGAGACACTTCAGGAGCTCTCAGGAGACTTACAGTACAGTCTCCCAGGCTTGTGAAATGCACTTTTGCTGTACCTCCTGTAGTTCCTTCTAATTTATTAATCAAATAATGGACATTTAGATCACAGACTATAAAACAGGGCGATGTCTGTAAGAAACATTAGCCCGCCATCACTCCTGAACACTTGCAAATTTTTTGCAAAATGCCTGTTTCATCAGATCCAGTCCACTGCGCTCCGTTTTTGTTCAAAGTCGTGTAGATTCACATGGATTCCTGCAAGAATGCTCATAATTGGTATCGACCAATCCAGCTGTTCTGTTCTGATACCAATTCCTTATTTCCTATTTCTTTATTTATAAAGGGACAACACATTAATGAACACTTGCGTGTAAATATGTAAAGATTATAGCCATTGTGACTAATTGTTATCATTAGTCGCTCGGCAGGTCATATCAAGAACATCTAGGACAGAAAAAAAACAGCAACAGTCATACTAGGCCTAACACATTCACGGCTCATACTTCCAATACTTTGGCTTTAGTATCTGCCGATACCCGATATAAATTGATACTAGTGTAAGTACTGATACCTTTATTTTTCTTATCAAAACATAAGAAATTTGGCCATATGGTGCTATGTAACTATTATTAATAGTGCAAGTCACAATTTAATAACTTAATCTGAATAAATGTCAAACGTTATGATACATTCTGGATCAACACCAGCCAGTATATAAGTTTCATTATGTCCAATTAAAGCACAGAAATTGGCTGAACCGGTATCATAATGACCTGAAAGCTTTGGTCTAAATTGTTCCTGCTGATCCTTGTACGCACTGCTCCAAGGTTCATTTGCGAGAGTGCATTGATTTTTAGTTTCTAACTCTTGCGGATCTGCACCGAACTTGCCCTCAGTGTACATCAGGGGTTAAACATGCCACATTTGGAGTTGTATGACTCAGACCAAGTAAGTAAATATATCTAAAGTTTAAGTTAAGCTTATTTTTAACATTGTTAGTTGTAGTTAGTTTAGCCTATTTATTTGAATGGCACGCCTTTTTACGGCCAAAACGTAAATACATCAGATTTAGCTAATAGTCATAACACTTGGAAAAACAGAAAACAAAAACATTTTTAATCTAGTAATAGTTAACATTGGGAAAAAACATCTACAGTCCGATAGTAATTTTCAGCTTTATAAACTTCTGGTTGAACTCTTGTGGTTGCAATCTCGAATGTATTAAGAGTTTTCCAAGCATTTGCAACCATTTAGTCAAACAATGATCAACAAGGTGTGTTTTAGTCAACAATATTTTCTTTTATTTCCCTACAGCTTAGCTTAACATGAAGGAATGAATGGTGAAAGTCCACACATTCATCCAGCATCTACAATACGCCCATTTCTTATAAAGTGCATTGCATGGAACGAAAGACATTTTAATTGCATGTGTACCTTGAAGCTGTCCATCTGAATAAAACGTGTTAAGAACATTTCATGGCAAAGTACAGCCTCTGTTTAAGTGCTATAATAAAACTATGAACCATCCATCTTCTTTGACAACCGTTTCTTACAAAGTTCACCCAACGTCAGCTCATATTGTCCTATGTTTACCTCGCTTTTGTGCTACAATTGCTGTTCACGAGGCTGTATTTGCCCTTGTGTTCTGGCAGCGGTTACATAGGCTCTGTTGTTGAGGTGTTGAATGAGTCCACACATATGCGCAGGCAGGTCTGTTGTTGTATTGTGAAGCTTTATATATCTTGGTGCATTGACAGTAGACTTGGCAGGTTCTGTTTCGCACCTAATTCACTTTCAATGTAAAGTGAGTTCCTGCTGTGATTTCTTTGTTTTACTGACGTGGGCTTCGAATGTGAGATGAACATATGGTTGGTATTTTTGTTCCGTAGCTGAAAAATGTGTAATGTTCATGTTGTTCTGTAATTTGTGAAGTTAAAACTTAAGGAATTGGTACAAGATTTTAACCATAATTAAACACTAAGACAATGCACTCAATGCCTTTATGGTTGCAGTTTAAATGGGTATTGCTTTTATTTTAACATCTTTAATGAAATCAATCAAGCAAACAAGCAAATAATGAGTCAATTCAGTGGGTGGATTTTATTGGTTTGTTTAGAGCAAAGGTATCCAAACTTATTTCAAGGGCAGCTCGGTAAAAAAACAGACTAAAAGGAGGGCCAGTCTGACCATGCATGGACACGCAATGAACAAATCAAGTTACAATAAAGCCACCACATAGAATAGGGATGGGAATTGAGAACAAGTTCTATTTTTAACATTCCACTGAAATTGTACGTCTTCTTCTTATCGATTCCTCCTGACAATGCGCTTTAAGGCGCTATACTTGTAAATGCTTTGTGAACTTTGACCCTGTGCTGTACTCTTTCTTTCTGTTTCAGTACAAGCTCAAGTTTTAGCTTTGGCAAAGCTATGATCGGTGCTCGCACGATTCTTGGTCTCTTAACAGAGAAGCCTCTTAATGTGAATGCTTGCGAGACTGCAGGAGAAGCAGAAAGACAAAATATGCAACAGAACAGTACTCCACTTGTCAGTGTTTCATCCCCATCACACAGTTTAGTGTTATAAACCGTATGAAACAAGTTTCTGCCTGTACCTCTGACATTAGGCCTAAAATGTATTATATAATATATTAAATTTATCATCTAGTCGACATCATTGCTAAATTTATTAAAATCTAATCTAGTACATAGGACGTGTTATTTACAAATCAATAAGAGAATCGATAAGGAATCGTATCAATAAGGGGACTCACAATGCTATTGGCATTGAGAAAATTTTATCAATACCCATCCCTACATAGAATAGAATAGAATAGAATGCCTTTATTGTCATTGCACAACCTGCACAACGAAATTTTCTTTGAACATGTCTGGTTTACAACAGTGTTCCCAAAGTAGAAGAGTGCTTACCGGGACTAGAAACGTAGAGAAGAAAATTCCAACCACTGTTTCACTCTTGCATGATTTATTTGCTCGACGTTTCGGCCCTTCAACCTTTTCTTTTTTATTCCACCAAAACGTCTTGCAAATAAATAGTGCGAGAGTAAGACAGTATGCAGGAGTTTTCTTCTCTACGTTTTTGGCCTTTTTTTACACACCTGTTGGATTTTCAGGTGTGTAGTTTACCTCAAAACAGATTCAAAGAAAATAAAGAAAGAAGGCATGTAATAATCTTTCAGGTAGCTTTAGCATACAACACTTAGTAAGGCTTGAAGATTTTTTTGGACATCTCCAGGAAAAATTGGCATGTACAGAGTGTAAATAAACATAAATAACCTTTGTACAGTATATGGATTTTCATGTGTGAGAACGCAAGGAGTACTAATGACAAAGATTAATTCATTTTTATTTATTTATACAGCCCAAAATAACAATATCTGTTGTTTCAGAAGACTTCATGTGACTGTTAATTCAGCAAACAAAATCAAGAATCAAACCATTAGAAACAGACGGCATGTTCCACATTATGTCATAACTTTAACATTTATTTACAGATGCTCGCCTCTCCACAGCCCTGACCTTATATTTGGGACACTAAACTGCTTGTATTCATAGAACTAGAGAAGATTTCTTTTGCCAAACATTTCGGGCAAAGCATTGGCATCTCCATGGAAACAAGCAATTGGCGGCACTACAAAAAGTTACATAGAAAAAAATAAAAACATTTAAAATGGCATGCCATCTTTCCAAGCCCAGATGGTCCAGAAGAAAAGAAACATCTCCAAATTCTGTGTGTGAGTGCGTAACATTAGCGTGGCACCTGTATTTAGGTCAGCGCTTTGAACTGTATAAAGCCTTTATCTGCTCTCTCTGCTTTTGCTCATGATTCCTCTCACTGTCTCCGCCGCTGAATGTAAAGCCTGCTACAGCTCTCATGTATCGGGCACGAGCCGCAGGGGAGGCCGCGACTCCCATGAAACAAAAGAGAGAGAGAGAGGGAAGAGAGGGAGAGAGAGAGAGAGGGAATATGTAAGAGAGAGAGAAAGAATGTAAGAGAGAGGAGAGAGAGCAGGTAGAGAGAGAAAGAGACTTGGGGCAAGAGGGGGGTGGGGGGGGGGGCTGAGAGAATTTAAGAGAGGGTTAGAGAGAGAGAGAGGGAAGGAGGTAAAGACAGAGAATAGGGGGTAAAGAGAGAGAACGTAATATAGAGAAGAGAGAGAAGGAGAGAGGGAGATAAAGAGAGAGAACGTAAGAGAGGGGGATAGAGAGTCAGAAAGAAGAAAAGAGAGAATGTAAGAGTGGGGGGAGAGAGAGGGGAGAGATATAAAGAGAGAGAGGGAGAGAGATAAAGAGAGAGAATGTAAGAGAGAGGAGAGAGGGAGATAAAGAGAAAGAATATAAGAGAGGAGATGGAGAGAGGGGTAAAGAGAGAGAGAGGGATCGAGACAAAGATAAAGAATGTAAGACAGGGGGGAGAGAAAGAGAGAACAAGAGACAGAAAGAGGGAGAGATGAAGAAACAAAGAGAGACAGAGCTAGAGAGAGATAGCGAGGTATGGAGAGACAGAAAAGAAGGCTAATGTTTAGCATTCATGCAGTTGCAAGGTAATTAATTCTACAACTCCATACGATGTAACTTTTAGCCTAATTTGACGTTTTTGTTTGTTTGGCTGTTTTTGTGCTGCTCTGTGCTGTTTGGTGTGTACACAGTGAGAATGAAAATGTGATAACAATGTCCTTATTCTGAGTGGGTTTGCATCTTGCTAATTTTGACTCTTTTGTGTCCTGGATGAGTTTCATCTTACATGTTTCCATGGAAATGCCATTCCTTTAACTACACTTGTGTTTCCCGTCTTCATTAGATAATGCAGGTGATTTTGTACCTACAAAAGGTTCCACAGTGTCTCTCTACGTTGTTGAAAGTTTAGAGTGAAAATGTATGATTTGATACAGATAGCTCATTCAGTCGTATGCAGAGAAAATGTTTTGAGCGTAGATTTTGTCGCAGTTGAGACCTGTTTTTACACATTTTAGGAAGATTGTTTTCAGCTGCATAATATTGAGCTATAACATAGATCGTCAGTTTACATGTGCATAGTAAAAAAATATATAATTGAAACATATCCAGTGTATAAGAACTGATCAGCTTCACCTCTTCATAGTCATTTCACTGTAACAAGCAGCAGTCCTTTTCACAATGCAACTAAGCTGTACCAAAATGTATGCATAAGTTTATAAATCAGCTGCATATAGAGGAATTATTTGTTTATCAACACAGGCAATACGCGCTCACCCGCCTGCAGAAAGAGCTGCCTCACATAGACACAAACCGTGGAAACAAGTCAAAAAAGCTCCGTTGTCAGCTAACTACAAGAGTTTGTCACTGTGCGAAAACAAAAGTTATGCTGCTAAATCAACATTTGTAAATGAAATTTGATCCTACGACCCTTAAAAGTTACATTCAGATGAGTAAAAAACTTCAGGAGCCAGACATTCGCCATACTGGTTCATACCTGATCCAAACAGTTAGCTGTCGTCCCGTTTTGTTGTTTTATTCAAAGACGTTTCCCCATGTAACCAGAAGGAGAGCGGCTCTTTCTGCATAAAGCATACGCAGTAGGGCAGAAAGTGACGTCGACCGAAAATCCTTCTAAAGAGCACAAGGTTTTACAATTCTAAATCACAAATATTTATATCTATCTATATATAAGTACAGAGATGTGGGCAGGAAGAAGTGGTTGGTGAAAACAGCGTGTTTTTTAGCATCACTTCTTCTCAAGCTTCCAGACAAAACAGCATTACTCAACATGAATCCAAATACAACTTTTACACAATGATAAAGAAATGTTGTAACAGAACACATTAAAGTTGATCTTGCATTTACAATAAAAGCACTGCACAGTAACATGTATACAATTTGATAAATACAAAAGTATTCTGAGCAAATATTGAAGCATTGAATTGTTTATCTTAGTTAAACATGGCTGCTGAATGACATTTTGTTATGAATGCTATCATTGACAAGCACATTTTTACCAACAAGTACAATGAAATTTAAACTATCCCAAGCCTATGTTTGAATGAACTGTTTTGTTTTTGAATGAAAGTCAGACAGATTTGGGAATCCCACTGCCCCATGTCGTCTCTGATAGAACCGCGCTCGTTGCCAGAATCCTTGGCAGAAAACGCGGCGCTTGGATTCAGTTATGAAATGTAATTTAGAGACGTCCCGAGAAAACGTGTTGAAATGTTCTCTCAAGAAGCATCGGCGCAGCAAAGCCAGAAATTAATTAGCCGCTTTTCTGTCAGTGGTTGAACTTGATTGACAGATGGAAACTAGCCAATGGCTAAATCTGGCATATTTACATATGTATATATGTTCATTAATGTGCACTGTCCCTTTCTAAATAAATAAATAAATAAAATAAATAAAATAAATAATTAAAATAAACCCAACTGTGCGTTTACTAATATAAGATACATGTGTTTAATTACTTTTGGAGAACAAGTTGACAGTTTTGGTGCTTGGATATTGTCATCACAATTTGGTTTTGCATCAGTAAAGAAGTGTTGGACCATAGCAGCAGAATATAATTGAACTTGGAATTAAATAAACTTGAGGAATAAAGTTTGAAAAATGTGTTAATCTTATGACAACAGAGAAGAAGTAAATATAGGCCGGTTGTGATTAGAATCTCAACGTTGACCTATTATGTTAGACTATTATACATATATTATCTGACTATACCAGTACCAATATTTCAAATCAACTTTGTGTACACTTTCTACATAATATTTGAATTGACTAAAATACAAGTGTTATTGACTTTTTATTCCACAAGCCATTTACGCAAAGCTTGGAGCTAATTGTCTGTTTAATGAGCTTTCCATAAAGAAAACATCTTGTGCGCTCATTCCAGTTTAATGACTTTCAGATTTTCAGATCTCATCCCGAATAAATAGATTAGCAATGAGTCATTATGCATTTTTTGTTTTTTTCTTATTTTTGGAGCCAATACCAATATCCAATATTTTATCCCCGACTGTGGCAAAATTAATATTTGAATTTTAAAATGTTTTGCAAGACCCACAAGATTATAAATGTAACTTGTCTGTATTAACTATTCACTATTCATAAACATATGTATTTTTTTATTAATTGCTTTTCTAGTTCCTTTTAGGTAATGTTTATTAGGACAACGAAGGGGGAAAGGGGAGGCACATCAGACATGTATTTTTCAAAACAAAAACTAGTATTAGCATGAGGACCAGGGCCTCTTCCAGAGGAGACTGTGAGGTGCCCTACAGAAAAACTGCCTTTGGACAAAATGTTCTCTCTGTGAAGGCGAGTAAAGTCTGGAACAGTATTCCTCTTCAAATAAGAGAGTGCTCCACACTATCCAATTTTAAAATTCAGCTTAAGCACTGGCTGAAATCACACCAGTCATGTGATCATTAGACATAACATGTTATTTACTTTTAGATTTTTCATGTATTGTATAATTGTTTTGTTTTGTAATTGTTTATTGTACTTGTGACCTGCCTAGGGACTACAGATGTAAATTAGCTTCGTAGCTACAATACGGCATATTTACATTTGTTTATACAAATGTTCATTAATGTGCATTGTCCCAAATAAATAATAATAAAAAAATAAAAAAAGTTCGTAGTTATAAGAGGAAACCGGAGACCTCGGAGGAAACCTACGCAGACACAGGGAAAACATGCAAACTCCACATAACCGCTGTGCCGTCCACTTCAAATATTAGCCTACAGTACTAATATCTAAGGCTGCGATGAGATACTATGCCAACAAGAGAAGACACGAAATTGGGTATACGAGACTGAGACAAGACGGCATTTTTACAGAATGTAAAGAGGGATTTTTTGTTTATCAACATGGGCGATATTTTTGTTCTAGTCAAACATAAATGGGGAAAAAAACTTCTTGTGGCATGAGACCTTGACCCATTCCTATTATCTGTAAAACAAAATCAACTGACCATGCATTCTACAGTGAGCGGACTTGCCTTACCACAGATCAGAAAAATGCCTCAGTGCAGCTTTAACCCCAACCTCTATTTTTATATTTTGTACATATTGAGTCACACTTGTATCCGTCTCTTTCCCTCGCATCCATCCATCAGCATGGCAGCAGCGTTTTGTCGTGTCTATCCAGTCTCTCAGATCCGGGGCTATGCTAATATGCTAATGCGATGCTAGTGCTGACATCCACAGTCTGTGCTGCGTTCGCCTGATGTAGCAGACACAGAGTGATGCCCCGACTCCAGCCCTGGCAGCTTTTCAAAGTCTTTACTTCCACATTTTGTCTGTGAGCCGCCGCCTGCATTACCATCTCCTCTGCATGTGTTTCAGACCGTATAATCTCGCTGCTATATATTGCAGCGCGATACTTATTCAGACCTATAAACAACCGCCTACTCAATATATTTTTATGCAGCGTTTTAGCTTTGAATGACCCTGCTTTAAAAGGAAACCATAATGTCAATATGGAGCGTTAGACAGACAAGTGCTAAGGCAAACTTCATGAAAGTTATAAGGCAACTGTTACGGTGTAAGCAGCAGAAAAATATAATAAAGTGATTTAGGTATTTTGATTATTTGATCCTAAACCTTTAATAAGTTATACATCCTCCACTGTATAGTTTGTTTTAAACCCTATTTTGTTCCTAAAGATGGGGTAGCTGCTTTTCACACTGAAAACATGATTTAGGTTTGAAATTTGACAACTTCCTCTCATAAATCCTTCGGCGAATGGGTAATATAGCCACGTTTTCATTTATAGTGGCAAATTTGGCTTAAAAACCACTTTGTACAAACAGCAAAGTGAAACTGAAGAGGACCACCCAAGCACAGCCAACCAAAGTGCAGCGTTTGGCTCCCGATTAAATAAAATGATGGATTATTCAGTCAGTTTTCCACAAAGTGTTGCATTTACCATGTACTTTTTAGTAGAAATCACAAAGGTTACCAAATTCTAACTAAAAGGCATTATTTTCTTTTAGTGTTATTGTTGGACCCTATTACATTTCTAGTGCCATCCTGGCATAACAGTCAGATCCAGATGGAGCAGGTGAACTTCTGTTGCTTCAGTTGGTGATAAGGCCATTCTCTCAATGTATTTCTTCTGGAAGATCCATTATTTTTTTGGAACGGGACGATTCCATTTTGTCACTCATTTTCAATACAAGACGCACAGCTTTAATTTAATTTATGGTGAATAAAGTCAGGAGTTTATTTATTGAATTTGAAGATAATATCTAAAATGTTTCCTCCATTGACTAGATAAATTACAAGAGCTTTTACTGACAAAAGCAATCTTAAAGTTTAAAAAAATTCATATTTTGGTCATTCCTGGGTCAATTTTTGTTAAACAGCCATCAGCTTATACTGTATAGATACAGTCGGCATCAGAGGCCACGCCCACTAACTGACCTTTGTGGGGGAAAGTTAACATTGAGAGTGAATCAGAACAACAACTTTATCATTCACTGCTCAAAAATTACAACAGCAAATGTGGATTTTAGGAGATATATGCTGTCAAACATAGATACGAAAACATGGAGATAAATAAAGTGATCCAATGGTTCAAATATGTAAATATATCTAACAATGCTAACCGTAACTGCAAGCTGAATGCTAACATGATGCTAGCGCCACCTGGCTTTTTTTATAGTATCTTTATTTAACTTTCTGTTTACTTTTCTGACATAACGGCACACCAACAACCTCAAACTCGACCTGAAGTAGCTAAAAATACACTTAATTCACTAGAAAACATCTTAAAAGAGGTAAACAGTTTAGCTTCTATCTAACTAACTTTTGTTTGCTATTTTATGTGAAACTTTTTACCACATACGACAGATTAATGAGGCTTCAGAGAATTTATTGAACGTTAGTTATCTTTTTTCCACATTTAGTTCACAAACTAATACATAAGACTAATATTAAATGATTTAGAGTTGTAAACTGTGTTTGAATCAATGTATGAAAACCCAGTTTAATACAGGCTGTTGGTCATTGAAATCCACAGCTATTGAATTGAAATGAATGGGCTTGTAATTCCAATCTGACTTATCAAAAAGTTAGAAGGACAAACATTATAAAGAGTAACAGTATTAAAGTGTCCAATAGTGCTGATAAAACTGAAAACTGGATTGGTTGTCCTTTCAGATTCACTCACTTTTTACTATTTCACCTTGATAATATCTGTAATTAGTTCACATACATTTGTCAGTAAGTAATGTATGAAGGCATTAATTGGTAAAGCAGCTGCATAGTTAAGTGTTACGTAAGACAATCCTTGTGCGTTTAAGCAGAAACAAACTTGTCCCCGAGGCAAGATTAAGTGCATATGTTAATGTTAAAAATACATGTTCTGTTTCCAGGCACAACTCAACACTGATACTATGAAGGCATCGCTCAATCAAAAAGACTTCATCCCAGCTTACTAATATGGAATGGATTTGGGTTATTGCATATTTGTTTAAAGATCCTATATACAGTAGTGCTATTTTTGTTGTTTCATCATCAAAAACATGAAGTTGTGTTTTACTTTATTCACAAATGCAATTTACCAGAGCTCCTTTTGCTGTTTTCAAATGAGAAAATGCTTGTTCTTTTCTATTTTTTATGATTGTTCCATGCGTAAATCTTTTTAAGGTTGTTAAAATCTGATTTCAGTCAATTATGAAATCATGATCTAATTCAATTTCAGGCTGGATCGAAATTCTAAGCAACTAAACGATTATTCACAAAAGAATAATCGCCCAGCTAATCGATCACCAAAACGATTGTATAGTTGCAGCCATAATAGACGACTTAATGCAGGGTTGCCTAAACGTATTTACTCGATGGACCAAAATGTATTCTTTTGAAGTGTGCCAAGGGCCAAATATGCTTTTTATGTTTATTTATTTATTTTTTAGAAGATATGAAGATTAAATTGTCTTTTATGAACACATTTTAGGAGATTACACTTGATTTGATGACCTTTGACAGGCCAATTTTGACCTCCTGGTGGGCCGAGTTTGTTTTTTATCATTCAGAATCCAGAGACATTTTAGAACTAGAGACCAACATTAAAAAAACAGAAAAGGTAAATTGGTATTGTAGTTTGCAACTCAAAAAAACCCTGTAAATTTGGAGTCATTAGCCTTTGTTTTAGTCACAAGTTTTAAACCCTGCAGCATACCATTTAAAAGATTACATTGTGAGTTTTTGTACATTATAAGAAACATCTGTTTGTAGTTTATGACTAAAAATTGTTCCGTCAACAGACTAAGATTAAGCAATAGCAATCCAGTAATGTTAAAATGTCAATATTTTAGGTGCTTTTCTGAATTGTAAGCTCCAGCTAACCTCTGTCAGTAAAAGAAGTGGTTTAAAGCAGAAGACAGAATTTGGAAGAAGAAATGTAATAGTTTTCTGTGTTAAATGGCAGAAGAAGTTTGTTTAGCTTACGTTCCAGAAATAATTACCTTATTATTTTATTTTGTTTTTGAAAATGCTAAGTAAAACTGAAATTTAAACCAATCACTATATGATGGAAAAGAAATTGCCTTTACCTCCTATTCATGCACAGCAACAAAAGTCTTGGATTGTAGGTTTAATGCCAAAATAATTGAACAAATAAATCCTCTGTTGCCTTTTAACAAGTAATTACATTTCGGTAAATCATTCATTGAAAAGTGCTGAGTAAAAATCAGGAGTTTTACGGTCCAAGAGGCAAAGTTTGATTTTTGGAAAGCGAGATAAGTGAACTTCCCAGACTGGCACAATGAAAGCAGCAGAGGAGGAAAAGGTGATGACGAGGTTTTGGCACCGGGATCAAGACGAGGCTTAACTGATGGAAGTGCAGTTTTGTCTTTCTGTAGAGTTGAAGCCCATATCCTTATGCAACAGGCCTGCAACAGATGTGATTTAAGGAGCTGGATCTCAGACTGTAGAGAGGAGGGAGAGGAGACAAAGGATAATAAATGTCCATCTACAAAGAGACAGAGACAAGAAGGGAGGAGTAAAAGTGTTTGTATATACTTGTAGATCTAGTCGGGTAAATGGTAAAATACTGCAATTTTAGTTTTTGCTGTGCAATCATAAAGTGAGGCCTCTAAACCCATTTTCAAAATAACACCGGGCTCACACTGTATCCAGTCCGTACTCTGGTCCGGCGTATGGAGACTTTCTGTTTTTTAAAACTTTTCCGGACTGCTTGAGCTCTCCAGAGCCTTTTTTGGTGAAGTTGTGAAAACAACATGTCCCTACTTCTGACAATTTTTTTTCCTGATAATAAAAAAAAGTGTAACCATTTAAACAAACATAGAGAAAGCTTCTCTTTCCCCGTACACTTTTGGTTGTTGTTGTTGAAAATCACATAATAACTCCGTCTTCCTCTCTCTGTCCACATTTGCATTCGTGCCTCGCGGTGAAACTGTCTTTTCATGGCCCAATGTTCCTACACGGTTCATCTTGTACTATTAGTTCAAAGTGCTGGGGTGTCTGTTATTTTGTTTGTTGTGAAGAAGTGGTGATTGCTGTTGTTTGGGGCCACAATGTACAAGATGGAAAGAGTGAGCCAGCTGCTGTTATGAGAAGATTTTGATTTATTGTTGCGAACACTTCTGGATGTGAAAGTAGATTTAATTGGCTGGGCTAAAGGTCTGTTTTGTCAAAACCACAAGGAAGCACATTTTGTTTAGTTTTAAACAGATATGGTGTATACACTATACAGGCATTATTAAACTAACAATAATCTATCCAAAAATTTAATAGATGGCATTGAATTCCCAAGATGCTACGGAAGCTCAGTCCTGCCAACTTCTACTTAATTTTTTTTTCCAGCTGTATCACGAAATTTCGTGATAACTATCACATAATTACGTGATACAAAAAAAAAAAAATAAAAATTTGGTATTGCGTAATTACGTGATAGTTATCACGAAAGTTCGTGATACAGCTGGAAAAAAAAAATAAGTAGAGGTTGGCAGTACTGAGCTTCTGTAAGATGCAGGTAAACTTCTTAAGTGCAATCCTAACAGTAATCCAAGCTGTTACAAGTTGTTTTCTACTTAAAGTAATGCAAAACCCTTTCAGAAATTAATTTAACTAAATGAAGAGCTTCTCGTGACTGCAAAAACATAATTAAAAACAACAACTTGACAGTAATTAAAATCTTTTGAGTCCCGTAAAGCTTGCTTCAGACCCTTTCACATCCTTGAGAGCAGAAACAGTACGCACACGGACTGTCAGACTGATGCGACAGAGAACTGGAACTGTAGCTTTGTGCTGTGTTTGAGTTATAAATAGGAGAAGACAATACAGACCTCAGGTGTAGACTGTGAGTGGGAGACTCTGATTTAGACTCACGTACAAGTCGACTCAGTTATTCAGCTCTTTTGTTTTAGAACTTATCACTAGACAAACCAAACTGATCAAAATGCATGTTGCTATAAAAGATTGTCTTAAAAATAAATGATGTTAATAACCATACACTAAAATATTATTAGTTGTAGGAATCTTAGAACCACAAATGTGTCATTTCAATTCACTATGTGCACCAAAAAAGCATTCTCTCTAGCTTTTATGTCATGTTAGCATTAGTTTATCATTCTTTTCATTTCATAACAAAATACACGATATTACAAATGGTGTAAAGATGATCAAAGAAAAGGATTTGGCATTATATATATATATATATATATATATATATATATATATAAAATATATATATATATATTTTTTTTACTAAGAAAATTATGCCAATTAACACAAAATGACAGTAACACAGTTCTAATTCGTAATCAATTGATTGTCAAGATTTCCTCAATTTATTCCTCAGTTCTCAATTTCTTAGGGAAAAGTTGATAAACTCCCTCATGTGTCTTGACCTAAAGCAGGAAAACAATGGAAAACAATGTAATTTCATTTTTTAGGGCTGCAACTAATAATCATTTTCGTGAATGTTTGGTTGGATGATTATTCTTTCGATTAATTGATTAGTTGTTTAGAACACAAAGTGACTTGAATAGAAGATGTTTGCCAAATTTGAGCTGAAACACTTATTTGATACTCATTTAACTTAACAGGACAAAATGTTATGTTTTCTGAGGAGTTTTGTCAAAGCTACTGTAAGACCAAAATGTTTAATAAAGAAAGTATTTGTATTTTGTAGAAAATCTTAGTCTGTTGTAAACAAAAAAGCATTATTATAGTATCTTAATTAGTATCAAGAATCAAGACTATTCCTTAGTATTAAAATGGACAACACTAGACTCAATTTTCTTCTGTAATATTTTTCTAAACATAATGACAGTATTTGCTTTAGTTTTTATTAGCAGATGTTAATCTACAAAACCCCTGTCTAGACCTCAGTACTGTCTATAACCATGTAGGTCTTATTATGCATATTCATTGCTTTTATACAGCTTGACCTTACTTGCCCTCAAATTCAACAAAACTAAAACATGCAATTTATGGTTGGCTTCAGTCACATCTTATTGTTGTCTGTATACAAAAACACAACTTTTGTAATTTTTCTTTTAAGTTATAATCTTGAAAGAGCCATATTCTCGCCTGAACAGTGTCTTTGTTGTGACATTTCTCTTAACGCTCGACTGTACGTCCTAATTACTCAGATGCGCCGCGCTGAGCTAAGCCTGACTTTTCACGCTCGCCTTTGATTCACTGTTGCACACGTCTTTCCGACAGGCCTGGGCTACTTCTCCAACGCCGCTTCTCTTTGCTTGTTTTCCTAATTGGACTAAGTAACAGGAAAAGCTGGTGTATGTTACTTAATCTCCAAACCCAGCGTTCATATCGTGTAGCAGCAAAAGATCTAAATTGAAAAGTATAGCTGGCTTATTTTAGCCGCCAGTCATTAAGTGATTTTACACCCGCTGTAATTACAAACCACTAAAAACCATTAGGCACAAGAGCTCGGAGAGGTCGTAAAAAGACTCTGCAAAGACTGATGTTATGATTGAAAATTAGTGGATTTTTAGTTTCATTATTGTTTTATTTTCTTATACTGTAGGTGATTAATCTAAAAAAACTATTGACAGCTATTAATTGGTTTTAATGTTTTAACTGGTCACACATGCAATGATGATATAAATGTATTCATTAAAGAACATGGACGGAATTTAAAAACAGTCAATGAAAATCATCAATTACAGTTCAGTTCATCAAGCCTGTACATGAGTGTGCATTTAAATGTGCACTGAGTGGCTTTTTGTGCGTTTCTTTGTCTCTAATGTTCCACAATGTGGCTTTAGAGTAAAACTAAACTCCACCCAAATGCCACATAATCTAGAACTGATACTGCAGTGAGACACTAATTTGCACAGTTTGCACTAGACAATCCATAATAGTAGATAATGCTATTTAAACACCTTAAGCCACTGTGTATAGTTTTACTTTTAAGTGGTAAAACTAAACACAGTTTTTCCCTCGTTGAGAAGACAAGTTTTCACTCAGTAAATACTGACATGTGAATACTTATTTTAAAGGTTATAACCTATGTAACACCTAAAGATTGTAAAGTTGCTGTGGGTGTATATTTGTACAACTTTTGTATGCTGCAAAGTTCTGTGTATAATTATTATTATTAGCATCATAATCTTTTACTATGTCATGTATTTAACTGGTTTTGCTAAGTATCTGATATCAGATACAGAAAGCAAGCAAAATGATATGTAAACCAGATTTGGTGCATGTCAAACTCCGGCTAGTGTGCTCTCTGCATCTAATAACTAAAACTATTTCTTTTAGGCTGAAAATTATTTTCAGATAAAAGTCGAAACATTTTTTCCCCTAAAAACCTAGATCACTGGTTCTCAACCTTATTTAGTCGCAACCCCCTATACAACCACAACCACAGCCATTCCCTAGACCCAAACACAAAATGTAGGCTACCTGCAAAGTGATAAAGTAGTATTTCGTCCTATATTTGATTTTTACTTTGAATACATAAACCTAAATAAATTAATCTTGAATAGGAATATGCACCTTACTGTATTTGAAGCTGTCAAAATATTCAATTTTCTCATGATCAGGGGACCCCCAGAAATCATCTTCCAAAAACCAGGTTGAAAACCACTTTTTTGACCCAAAACCAATATCTGATACTTGGCCTCCTGTTACAAACTATAACTGTTTTTTGTTTTTGTTGTTGTTGTTTATACAGATATCAATATTTTAAAATCCATAGCAAGGCTCACAAGATTGCATATTCTTTTCACTTTGGCAAAAAAATTAAAACAGCAGTGCCTTTTCTGGAATGTCGTACAGTCTGTTTAAAAAAACAAATGTGATTCACTAACAAATTGGTATTGACATTTGCACATGGCTACTAGCACACCTTTACCAAAAACTAAAAAGTATTAGATCAATTTCTCCCCAATGCTAACTGATACTGATAGTGCAACTGATATCTTTTATCTTTAATTACACTGACTTGGGAATATTTCAAGAGGATAAAGGAGTATTGAACAGCTACATGTGCCGATGTGAGATCCACTTCAAACATACATGTAACTGTAATTTCGTAGCTAATCCTGTATTTTCTTTCACTGCTAAACTAGATTTCCTCTTCTACAGTATGTCTCACCCAGCACAGCTTTTATGTAGTGAGGAAACAGCCTTTAATAGTGATGGACAGACGAGAGGGACTGAGAGCAGAGAGGAAGGTACAAAGATTAAAGCAAACCTTAGATCAAGAGAGACACTGATGGTCTCCAATACAAGTGTGTGTTTGTGTATTTGTGCGACACTGCAGCTTATACACACACAAACGCAACTACAGCCTTCACAAATGTCAGCTTCAGTTCAGTGAGGAAAACTCGAGGAAGTACTTAGTTGATTTTGACGAAGAGAAGTGTTTTGTTCTCTGATTAATATCCTCATATCAATCAAACTCACAAGTGTGTCTCTTGTGTTGCAAAAGACAAGAGCTTTAAAGTTCTCTGAGACGTCTTTGATATCGGGATGAAAAATAGAACTGACTTTGTTCATAGAGTCAACACAAGATTGCATGTTGTTGGCCAAGAGGCAAGATGTAGGGGTTTTATAATCAATAATGCCACACTGGTCAGTTAGTGCTGTACAGAAGAGAGAATGTAGGAATGTATGCTTTGGTTACTTTATCAGTTAAAAAGTCAAAAATTACTTTGCATGTGTTGATTGATTTATTGTTCATTTATAGCGAAGTTTTTTTTTAACAAAAGGGGTCCCAAGCTTGACCCTGCCTGGGGCACACCTCTGATCAAAGCCATGCAAACTGACAAGCAATTTCCAATTTCTGCAAAATTTCTTCAAAAACTTCCTGTCTTCTATTAAATATTTTTTTAAAATGCACATTATTAAAAGAGACATAGTATGCTAAACTTCAATACAGTTTAGCTTTGTCTCTCTTTTGTTTGTCCTGTAACTAATAGTAATAGTCTGCACAGCACATATAACTCCCGTAATTATTTATTTGCTTAACCCAGTGATCATCTCTTTTTTCTTGCATGTTTGCCTTCTGTGTCCTGTGCGCTTCTTAGAATTTAGATGTGCGTATTTTTCGGCTCTTTTCAAAAGCTCAAAAAAGTCCCAATTTCAGCTATCCCTGTAGAAATGTTTGTCTACCATGACGAGGCGATGCTTGTCTTTGTTTTTGAGTTTCAAACACAAAATCTACTGACTTGTTTCTACGCCATTTTAGATCAATGTTGAGGTTTACAATTAACAACATTTATAATGATGATCTATGCCTGGGCTATTCAACATAAGTCTGCATGGGAGCCAGATTAGCCATCCAATTTAAATCCAGCCCTTAATCCAGCAACTTCCAAACATTAGAAATTAACTTCACTTTTGAACTAGCATAAGAGCAATGTTTTTTAAAGTTTTTTGTATTTTTTCACAAAAATCAACATCATTATTGAAGCAGATCTAGTGTTTGGAGATGACCTCATATTGTGCTAAAAGTCGTAATATAAATAAATATAAAAGACTCCATTCTATAATTTAAATGTGTTTTTGTGTTCTATTTTTCTATGTTTCATTTAGGCAAGATATACACATTCAAGGCGTGCTAAAACATAAAAGACGTCGCACCTCAAGAAAATGTATCCTTGGAAAAGTATGTTGATCAAGCTTTATAGTTCATTTGAAAGTACCTGAACATTAACTGTGTGATAAAAACCCTCTTATCTGTATTTTCAGTTTTATGTGGTTTAAAATACATTTAAGAAACTATATGTACCATAGTAAACATTGACTAGATGTAAACAACACAACATAATATATACCAACAATTCTTCAATGTAACTCTAGGTTTTTGTCACCTCTCACCACTTCTTCTACAGTTTAGATTGAAGGCTAGACCTTATAAAAATGAATACATGAAAAATACCTTAAAATCCTGAAGAATGCACGTCCTCGTTCGTTCATGCTTAGGCCCACTTTATATCTGTCCTCAGAGAATTGCTTCACCTCTTCAGCCTCTTCCCCTCTGGCTCTCTGAAGGTGAGGTGTTAACTGGCCACATTATTACAGTCCACACACAGGTTAGCTCATATTTCCGGACCGCTGCTTGGGTCCAGTTTTTACACAATATTGTCCAGATAAATCTTCACTACAAACAGATGAGGTGGAGAAGGTTAGCTTTTATTACACTCAGCTATCAAATTTGCCGTGGGACTAAATGGTTTCCTCAGAAGGTGTTTTGGTGCACCTCCAAGATTATTCTGATGTAAAAACTGAGATTTTAACATGTTATTTCGTTGCGTTTTTAATGTTTTGAATAAAACCCTCCACTGCGTAGTGCAAACTCCTTTGTGTCGATCTACAGGATATCGCGGAAAAATAGCTTCAAAAACGTCACTAACACGGTGTACTTCTTTTGTCATAATGTTTATTAAGGACAATGTACAATTAATTAAGCCAATGGCAGAGATGCTTGCACCAGATTGTATCTTACAGCTAATTTCCATTTGTGTCCTGGGGAGGGAGAGGGGGGGCACATTGGACATGTTTTTAGTTGGATTAAACCGGAGTACCCGGAGGAACCTGCGCAGCACGGGGAAAGAACATGCGGCCCCGGGGCCTTCTTGCTATGAGGCCAGAGTTTACCACATTTGAGGGGCGTAGCAACAGTAACTAAGGGGGGCGGAACTTGGCGAAAGGTCAATTTCATATAATCTATTTTAGACTCATAAATGCATCTTTTGCAATAGTTACTTTAGAGTCACATTTTTCTAGACTATGTGATTGCGCTTCTCATTAAGATTCAAATTGTGAAGCTATACATGATCAAAAGTAAACTGCTTTCTCATGCTAGACTTTCTGAACAGAATTACTGAGGTCTGAAACTTTAATCAAAACAAAAAGCCTGTGACTCTATGGTGATGGTATTGCTTTGAAAATATAATACATATACAGTATTAGGGATGGCATAAAATTTTGGACCGATAATCGATAATTGGGCTTATCTGCGATAATGCGATACCGATAGTATATTTTAAAGCTGATCTAAGTGACATTTTGACTTTGTTAAAAGTTTGTGTGATGGTTACATGTATTTTCTTCACATTTAAGCAAACATCTGCTCTCTGCTGCCTCCTGCTGGAAAACCTACACTGTACAGATAAAAAAAAATTACATAAGGAAAAAAGTTCAGTTGTAGGTCTGATTCTCAGAAGAGAACTGTAGTCTACTGCTGAAGTTGCTTGGTTCTGCTTTATCCACAGCACAACTCACAAGATCAAAAACTTTATAATTATCTGACTGATTTTAACTAATTGTTTGTTTACATGTACTTTGTATTATTTAGTCTGTTCAAAATTGGCTTTTAGGTCAAATTGATGGTATATGCCCACAGAGAGACTGAGAACCTCCCTAAAAATATCGTCCGTCTTTTCGATATCGGACCGATACTGATATCTCAAATTATCGTCAATATCGGCCGATATCGATATCAATACCGATATGTATATGATTATTGTTATAGTGAGTGGTTGTCTCTCCACAAATCTGACTTTTAACGTGACCTAATGCTTGTCTCCATGGAGATACTGAAGTCTAAAGCCATTTTATGTAACATTCTGATTGATTGACAGTGCCACATTGAAAGAACATCACGTTTAGTTCACATGTTCCAACTCATGTTTACTTTTTCCAGTTATTTTAGTGTTGGGGCTTGAACAGCAGTGACAGAACAGTGAGTTGTGTCCTGGCAGGTCGTCTGTTCTCTGTGTGATGTGACTGTAATGAGATGAGTCCACTGACACTGTTAATAACACACAACAGAGCAGAGCGACTCCGACGGGCCACAGTCACTGCCAGACCTGCCGCCTGGATCTCTCTCTACAACAGACCTGGGCAAACTGCGGCCCGGAGGCAAGATGCGGCCCCTGGTACGCTTTTTGAGAAACAGAAATGTATGACAAAGTAATAGAAAGAAGTAAAAACCAGAATAAACTTTTAACATTTGGAGATTAAGCTCACAATGTATTATGAGAAGCCGAAGTTTCAAAGTTGGTAGCTAACTTTTTTAGTTGTAAACAAGTCAACTTTGTGTTTTCCACCAAAAAGTTTATGATAAATGCAGCACTTTGTGAAAAAAAATAGCCCACACTCTCTGAATCAAATAATAAAGAATTTTAGTTCAATCTGGAGCAGAATGCAGCGTTTTGATTGGCTGAGCTTGGGTGGTCCTCTCAGTTTTATTTTAAAAGAGTAAAAAAGAGGGTTTTAGGTCAAAATCAAAATAAAATATTGACAATGTGTTGAAGGATTTATGAGAGAAAATTGTCAGATTTAATACCTAAATTGTGTTTGCAGTGTGAAAATCACCTACTTAAATCTTTGTAATTGTGCAACAAAAGTAGTACTTTATCTTGGGGAAAAAAAACAAAAAATGAGTATTTTTGCAACTTTTCAAGATAAAACTTTTCTAAGACTAAAATTATAATTGTATTCATGATGATAACGTACAAACATGTGAGACATTGTTATAAAGATCAAAATGGAAAGTTTGACATTTATTGTCTTTTTTATGCAAATGTTTGACTTACCTATGAAAAAAACAAAATTAAATTTTTTTTCTAAAGCTTTAACACTTTGCTTTTTTCTCCTAAAATTTAAATTTTAATCTTGTAAAATTTCAAGTTTAATCTTGATTGAAACTTTCTATGGCTTAAACTTTATGTCCGGAAAACAGTGACTTTTTCTTTGTAAATATACATTTTTCTTGTAATATATTACGTTTTAAAATTTAAACTTTAAGATAGTAACTTAATGATAATTTTGAAATTTGACAAGTTTACTGTTTACTGTTTTGCAACTATGAGAATTTTCAAACCACTGTCTGCATTTAGTCTTTCACAGCTTGTCTGCGTTCGATTATGGCCCTTGGGTAAAAATAATTGCCAACCCCTGCTTTACAACGACGATGATGCATTAATAAGAAATGTCTTTGTCAGTTTTCTTTGAGATTTGGGATAATTTGTAAATGTTTGACACACATTTTCTCACACAAATGATTATAGCCTACATTGCATTTTAGCCCATTATTTAGTTTGTTTAAAAATGTGTCCCTTTGAGATTCAGAATCTTTTTTACAGAACAGATCAAAACAAACTAACATAAAACAATTTCAACTCGTTAAAACATTACCTTGTCTGAGTAATCACACAATTTACATGTTATTGAATTTATGAACAGACAATTCAAGTAATTGTGAATAATTCCAAGATAATTATGCTGAGTAAAAAATGAAAATCCCAACTGTGGCGCTTTGTGGTTTATTGAAATGTTACTGAGAAGAGACAAGAAGCTATTATTTATTTTTTTGCATATTAATTCCAGAGCATAATGTGTTGGACAAAAATAACAGCTTGTAAAAAGTCATCCACGTTCAGCCTCAGAGCGCAAAGTCTGTATTAGCGCTGTCGTCAGGCAGACTAAATGCACTTTTAAATCGAAATTGCAATTTCAGTGGATGTAAATATCAGATCACAAAGACTGCAGTTTTTTAGGTATCATCATTTCCTTAACAAACCTCAAACTGATTGCATAAAATTGGTAATCCTGTATTTAGGTTCTGTACAATGCTCATTATTTCATGTTGCTGTCAATTCTACTACGCGACTAAAATGCATATAAACTCTGAACCTAATTCCATTTTATAACATACATCACTAATCTCATCGGAATACAGACAAAAGCGCTACCTGATTTTATTATTTATTGTTATTCTGTGACTCCTTTTCAGCTGCTATGTTTTTAAAATAAAATACTGTGCCATGTTGGATTGGTGAATGAGTTCTGAAAATTGGACGGTATCTGAGCGGCAGTATCTTTACAGTCCATACAATCCTTACAAGTCCAAAGCCTTTATAACGTCTGCGCATTTTGTGATAACATTGTGTTTCATTTCAATTAAATTAAATCCTTGCTGCTAAATATGCCGCCTCACAGCCATTTCCTTTCTGTCCATTTACCACAATTGTCACTTATCTCGTCTCGCTGCTTCTCTCTTGTGATTCTTTTGTCATATTTTCCACCGTCACTTCCCCTCTTCTCTCACTGTCTTTTATCAAACCCTTTCCCAGCATGCACCAGCAGGTACCGCTCCGCTTGTGCCGGGCTCTTGTTGTCTCAGCTTTTTCATTCTTCTCGATGATTTTCTTTGTTTGGCGTTCTGGTGCTGGTCCAAACTGTAGCTTCCTCCATCTGTTCTCTTCTAACCCTCCTTACTCTGTTTGGACGCACAGACACCCGGGCACACATAGACTTTACAACACTTGCTCTGCTTGTTTGTGTAACCAGGTTCTTCATGCTTGGTTTGATGCCTAGAAATCAGGGTATGGCTGGGGAGTATTGTTAAAAAAAACGATTGGTGAGAACAAGCCTGTGACAGTCTGCTTTTGAGGTAAAATCATCACATCATGATAAGATATATTTCTTATTAAGTTCTTCAATTGGTTGGCTTTTGTCTTGCTTGGAGTGAATGTTGGATGTAACCAATCACAATAAACTGAGAACTTTTGGAAGAAGCAGGTGGTGGTGTTCAATCAAATCAATTTTAGCTAGATTGCTGACTTTTTTGTAATGTCTTTTAGCTACATTTTTCGTTGTAAATTAGTACATTTTGAGGTTTCTACTCAAAAGAATGCAATAAATGTGGCACTTTGTGAAATAATGAAGAGTTGAGTAGTGTCTGAAGTGAATAATAAAGAGTTTTAGTTCTAATTAGGAGCCGAATACTGCGCTCTGATTGGCTGAGCTTGGGTGGTCCTTTCCAGTTTCACTTGTTTGGAAAAAGAAGTTTATAAGCTGTAATTGCAACCAGAATGAATACATAATATAAACCATGTGTGGAAGGACTTATGAGAAGAAGTTGTCTGATTTAAAACCTAAATTGTGTTTGCGGTGTGAAAATCAGCGACCCCACCTTTCCTTTAATGATATAAAGGTAAATGAAAAGTCTTATCCTTTTTTTCTCCCCAAAAAATTACTATTTTCTGTTATTGGAAATGAGTGTTTCAATCACTCAGAGCTTTATAGTGGCTCACTAATGGAAAAAAGTTTGTCTAAATCTGTCTTTTGAGCAATGTGCTGCATTGCACAGAAAATCTAGGAATTATAGACGATTTCATTAAGAAATAGGATTGAATGTTTGTCGTCACATTAACCAGTCCTTAAAGCAGATGATTTTGACTGAAATGGTGATATAGTTTCAAAAATGATATACATTTTTTGTATATATCGCCCACATTTAAGCAGCTGTATTGTGAATGCACTCTTGTTTTTGATCATTACTGCTGTTGCATAAACTTGGACTGGACGATTCAGCCTAAAAATTACATATTTTTCTTCCCAAATATGACTTTTTTTTCCCTTCTCTTTATTTTCTCCAATGTTAGCTTTGATAAACACTGATAGACCTTCGATTCCTCCGTGATTCTTTGTCACCAACAACGTGACGCACCCTCAAAACTAATTACATTTCAAAACTCATAAAAGATCTTTGTTGTCAGTTGCACCGAAAACAAACTAAATCTACCTTTAATTATTCTCTTTTCTCACTGCAGGCTGGGAACATGCTTTTGTTCTGCGTTACAAAACAATTACAAATAAAAGAAGCAGAAAGTGTGTTGTAATACGTTGCACTGCTGATGTTTGTAATAATCTGATGATGCTCAGTCCCGGGTTGAGAGACTAGCCGCGTTATTAGCTTCTTTCACGCACTTGTTTTGTTGTTGTAGCTGATTTAATTTCGTCTTTGACTCCTGCACCTCTTCTGCCATTTCTAATAAAAACACCACTTCTGTTGTAGCGAGGTCTAAAGCCACCAGACTTTGCCAGGCGCATTTCAAAACAAGTCTCCTTCCTATTGTTCTTCTGTAATTAATTTTTGAACACAGACTTTCTTGTTATTACAGCAATCTCAGACTTTTTCAATATCTTTGCATTCAGGAAATTATTTGGGCTGTTTTTGTATCTTTTATCTGACTGCAATGCTTTATTTTTTGCAACTTTGTGTGAGCAAGGTTGATTGATGCAGGGTTCAGAAGTTATGTTTGTCTGTTTTTGGTTTTATTTATGAAATTTACAATTGGCATTTTATCATTTGTGATGCAACAAACTGGAAACAATCAGCCAAGTGCACACATGGAGATCCTTAGTCAACAGAGTTCATGAAAGTGTGGATGAAGCTAAACAAACCCTTTGTTTTAAAGAAGGACCAAAAAGGCTTCAAAGGCAGTCATCTAAGTAACTTCAGCAATAGTGTTCAACCTGGGGCTTCTTTGTGTTAACACAATCACACAATTCAGCCGAAAACATACTTTTTGTAAACAAAGAATAAAAATGCTGTGCTGGTATGTTTTATAATAATTCTTCATGATATGTTCATGAAGAATTCATGCATTATTTCATGATGAGTCATCTCAAACTATCATGTACTTACCATGAATTATCATGAATTCAAAAGTTTTTTTTAACTAACATGAAATAATGTTAGTTAACCATGACTATTAAACCTATTAAAGAATGCACAGGTTCTAAAGGTCATTCATCGTGACTTTTGAAAGTTATGCATGAACATCATGAGTCATCATAATTTTCCTTCACAAAAAAAGTTCAAACAAAACATAATCTACACAGTCTAGCCTTTTTAATAAAACTTAGTAGTGAAGAACTTATAATGAACTCGTCATTATATTCTTTTAGAGGTTCTGGTTTTCGTTATGCCGCCATTGTTTAGGATTAGAAACAGCACAATTACTATAACCCACATGGGTAGGTACAGCAATGCTGTGACATTTGCACTGAAATTTTTCCAGTGACAGAACAATGTAATTCAACATTGGCACAATTTTTGAGTCAACCTGTGGTCCAATGAGATACAGTAGCATGCACCTAATTATTGGAACCAACAGACAGTCACAGAGGAAGTTTCCTGGAAATAAAATCTGTGGAGTCGTGTTATTCTTTAAAACCGGAATAGAAATTTGTAATAGTTTTGACAGACTCAAGAAAAATTTTCTTTTTTGAAAACCACTTATACAACAAGTGTTTTTTTTTATTTATTTATGTCAGTTCATATGCTCTTTCTCAAACTAACTTCAGAAATAGTTGGTTCACCTCTCAAATTGTGGCATTAGGTGTGAAAAAAACTTCTAGCAACTTATCTCTTAAACACCATCTTGTCGTTAGATAACTTACACATTTGTCCCGAGCGTTTCATGACTCAGTGTTGGTCCATCTGAGTCTCTGGAGCAGGAGACGTGTTGGTTTGACTGACAACTGTGGTGCTAATGCCACATTCGAGCAACAAGTTCAGTTTTTGTAATTTAGTTCAGATGGTCTTTGCCCTGCTTTTCTCCTCAGGCTCACACACAAAACTCACAGTCAGATTACTTTGACTTGTTCTCTCGCCCCCGTTTCAAGAGGAAGAAGATGAAAATGTGATGAGTTGGACTTTCTTTTCATATGTATTATCGTGAACGTTTGCTTGCTGTATTGGAGGCCACAGGTTTCTATAAATCAAAGTTTAATATTGTACTCAGAAAGTGCAATGTACAGTTCATTTTATACTTCGAACAACACATGACTAGAAACTACACTCGATTTTTTGCAATAAATTAACCCAAAATCAATTTACTCCTAGCACAGATATCTTTTTAATGTTTCTATTCAGGAAGAAATTTGTCCACAATATCCTGTCTTTGTCTAATAATGTCACGTTTGTGCACCCATCTCCACTAAGTTTGTCTGCTTATTCATTATGATGTATAAAATACATCATAACATTTCGGAGACTCAGAATCCATAAGTGTTTCAATTAATAAGTAAAAATCAGGTACATTACCTTGAGCAACGTCAGTGTGAGAACAAATGATAAACAGCATATGATGGCATCAGCCCAGTCTCCAGAATTTTGGTTTCTTTGGAGTAACCGGTAAGTTTTAACCTACCCCAATTTTCAGCCCTAAACGTACCAATTTTAGTAACTTGAAACCTAAACTTACCTGTTAGGCCCAAAAAAATGTCGCCACCTGGCTTCAACCAAAATTCGTGGTTATTTTATATTTTGGTTGTTTGTTTATTTATTATTGTTTATTATCGTACGTTTTTGACATTTGGTTGTACATCTACATTTTCTCCAAAGACTGTGTTGGATGGTATTCATGGCCATAGCTGCTTTGCAAAGTCTAACCTTGTCAGATCTCAGTAGCAAGACAAGACAAGGCCAAGTCAGTTCTGGTATGGAAAACCACAGGACCCCAGGAAGAGTAGTTGTTGCTGCGGCAATAACTAATGGGGATCCTAAATAAATGAAATAAAATAAAAGGAACACCAGAACTAAGATGAATTGTCATAGTGTCAATGGGCAAGACATTTAAGGAGAGTGGATCCTTGATTGGAAAGCATTGTGAGTTTCTAGAAAGATCTTCTTACGTTCAGGTGGTGTCACTAAAACTACTAGGGCTGGGTATTGCCAAGAGCCTTCCGATACAATACGTATCCCGATACAGAGGTCACAATACGATACATATCCCGATACACGTAACTTCTGATATAATTTCCTCAATATGTCACGTATCAAGTGTCAAATGCAGAGGAATTGTATTTTCAAACTGCTCTTTATGTTAGGTACAAGTGTCTTACAAATAAACCATTGTTCAGCTCAATAGTTTCAGCCTTAAAGCTGCAGTTCAGGTTCATAAGTGTAAATTATATGAATTTAAGTATGCCGATACGTATCCCGATACACCTCCTTGTAACGATACGCGTATTGCCAATGAGCTTGTCACGATATATCCCCGTATCGATACATTGAGTACAGCCCTAAAAACTACCCTGTGCAAAACATGAATTAAAAGTGTTACGTTTATTATATACAGCACATTTTCAAAAGTTTGCAAACTAGGGTGGTTTAAAATAATGACTAAAACGAGAAATTAGAGTAACTTCTCCACTTTTTAGTTTGGCATCTTTTGAATGAAATAATTTAGTTTGAATATTTTCATTTCAAAACGAACAAAAAAGTGATTTTGTTCACTATTGTCCTCGTCTTTTCAATCTCCCTTCCATCAGTCAAGAGTTTCTCCCGTCAGAGGAGAGATAACGGCTTTTATGTCTGTGATGGAGAAAGAAAGGAGATGCAGGTGTACGCCAAATGAGATGTGAAGAATGTGCAAAAGGTAAATGTTTATTTGTGAGGAGCCATTGTTAAATAAATGGCCCAAAACTCATGAGCTCGATCGGTGTCTTGTCTTCATCTGCATATTTATGTTTGGCAAACTTTCCTGGCAAGCCGAAATGTATTGTCAACGTTGTTTTACAGGCAAATAGAAATTTAATAAGAAAAGTGAATAATACAATAGCTAAGTCATGTTAAAATCCAATGTTTGTTTGTTTATTTTATTGTTAGTGGAGGTTTACAAGTATTCAGTTACATTGTGCACCGTTAAAAATGTCAGATTTTTTTCTAATGAGTGTTTTAATGTTTAACCAGTTCTCTTTTTTATGTCAGATGCCCTTCCTGTTGATGCTTGGAGTGAGTTTTCTGTGTTTTATCCAACAGTCTGTGCTCAGGCCTGGCTAGAACGTCCAATCGTCATGCAAATAACTTTACTGTGCAAGAGAACTGCAGCAAAGGATTATGGGCATTTATCCTCTCGACACGCAACACCAGTATCCAATCACAGGGCTGATTTCTGTGCCTCTCGTGCCCTGTGATAGAGGGCACACACTGGAGATGAAGGGTTAAATCAGCTTACAATGTCCAGACGCAACTGTGGTTTAGCTAGTTTAAAGCTATATCATGGAATTTACCCATTGTATGGCATTGTATCTCAAAGGTATAACCTATAATGGGTAGGTGTCATAGTAAAGGATCACTTCTGCAATGTGTGAAGTGGAGGTCTGAACAATATGTAATTACATTTTGACTCTCTTTTGAAGACCTGGAATGCAGTCATTAACTGTACTGTTTTAACTGTTTTAATTATGTCTTTTGTTTTTTAATCTATGTAGTGTTGTGTTGTGGAAGCCTTGGGATCCTTGCAAAGAATTTCGAATTCAATGGACTCCTGGTTAATAAAGTTAAATAAATAAAAAATTGAATTCTTGCAATACAAATGAAATTATAGGGCGCTGTTATTTAGTTAACAGAATGTACTCTAATCAGTTTTCATTGTAATAGAAAAATATGTTGTAGCTGCAGTTTAGGCTGAATTAAATGAAATTTGTGGGTATTGGTTGATTTATCAGTTCAGTTACAGTGTTTTAAGTGTAATACATGTTAATGCTTCTAGGCTTTTTTACAATGTGCAAAAATACATTTGAAATGCAACATGAAATTTACCACAGTGGTATGGTATGCATTTATTTGTTAAAGTGACAGTGCACAAATCAAATCAACTTGTATGCTCAAAAGAGCAACCTCGAGGAGAACCACAGTGAAGAAGAGATCTACTTCCATAAATGGACAGGCTAGATGTAACTAAGACTAGCACGGATCTAATTGCAGATATAGCCTATAAGTCTTTAGAGCCAGAGTCCATTAGCAAAGGGAAATGACTGTCTGGCAGGACCAGGACAGGCTAATCCTGGAGATGGCATCTGACTCTGAGGTGTCTTACAGTCGAGCTGGAGGCTACTCTGACATTGTCCAGTGTGATTATCTGCTCAGTTAGAGAATCTTGTAGGTGTTTAGGGCCGAGTACTGTTTGATCAGGATAAAGAAGTAGATGGTTAAGGGTCATCCAGGTTTTTTGCTAAGTCTTTCTATCTGATTGTCTGACTGTCATCTGCATAACAGCATTGTTTTCTGCTTAACAACAATACATTATCCAATACTTAAGCCATAGGAGGGATGCTGGTGCCAGGTTATATCATGAATGCAATTTTCACCTGTAGTCCTTGAGCAAGTTGGTTGTAAATAATGAAAAAAGGAAAAATATCTGTTTTGTCAGATATTTTTAATAAATATAAATATCAATGCTGTATATTTGAACATTTACATATATGTGCTGAGATTTCTGTCTATCCTCTTTGTTGTTCTGTCCATCATTTTAGTCCATGATGTTTCCGGTTTGCAAAACACTCAAAAATACTGTAACTCCTGTGCCTAAAGCATCCAACATAATCCAACTCAATGCATCGAATAATGAATAATTGAAGTTTAAAATGCAACAATGAGGACTAGAGGCTTTGCCGAAAAGTGAAATAAAGCCAAAAGGTTACAACAAACATGGAATTATTGCACTTCTTTTCACTCAAAATCACTCAGAGCAAAGCAAAAAAAAAAAAAAAAATGTAATTCATGTATAATGTAGACTTTACTTATTTAAGAAAAAGTGTTATGTGTGAGTGCTGTCAGCTGCTCACGCAACACGTCTCGTCATTACCATAAAAAGCCCAAACTGACCTAAACTGAACTGCTCTGGGGGATCCGAGCCACTGGAAACACGGCCTAAATGTTCTCCATCCTTCTAAGTTTGATCGCTACATAACAGCGTGAGTCCAAATACACAAATAAAGCGTAAATGACAGCCTTTCATCTATAATAAAAGACATGTCCATCAAGCCTCATAAAACATTAGTGAGTATTTTATGATTATGGACACTGTGCTTTCCCTCGTGGTTACTAATCATTATTTATCTCCACTTTAACAGCTCGGACATCCGTCGTCTAGAGCGGCTCCTATAAACCTCCGAAATAAAAAGTGTCTCGTAAGTCAAGCTCCGCGTTGATGCTGTTGTGTTTTCACTTCTGTGTCATTTGTCAAGTTGCTTCAAATCCCACGTCGAGCTCCGCGTATCAGATTTGTAGACGACGTGACAGGGAGGAAGTGAAGTGATATGGACCTATCTGCTTTCATGTATTTTTATGTAGAGCAAAGCAAAACAAATCTCCAAAATGAAAACACGCTGTCCCTAAATGGATTCGATGTCAGTTGAGATCATGAGACAGACGACTGCTCCTGCGTTTGTGAATTCAGCCTTCAAACTTGTAACTTACACTACACTTCAGATGACAAAGAACTTGCAGGCTTTTCTATGTACTTGTGATGAAGACAAACTGATATTTGTAATATTTATTGACAATACTAAATGATTTCTGATTAGGGGTGGGCAACATCATGATAAAAATTGAATTGTGAGCTTTGAATATCTATTTTGGTGAAACCGTCATATCGTGGTTTACACTCGTTTCCAACCCACTTCCCCTATTGGTCAACTGAATTTAGCCAATCACAAGAAGTATGTACATTTTTCAAAGAATCAGAATAACTTTTTCATCTCCAAGGCCATTCAAGGGGATTTTGAGAAAATTATTCCCTTCTGATTTCAAGATTTTGTGAGGATCTCTCACCATTTTCTAAAAACCCACCATTTTTTTAATTTGAGTTGAGCTATTGTGTGTAGAGTGTATGGTGTAAGTTAGCATCTGAAGTTCTTTTATTCAAAGTGTGAGCTACAGGCTAAAGGCTAAGATGTTACAGTTCCTCTGGACCTTAGAGAGCTGCGGAATGTACAGGTTAAGATACACCAAAACTGTAATCTTTTTTTTTTTAAGTTAATTTATCTCAGATCACAGTCAATCATTCACTCTGTGTCAGGTCTGTACATGCGGTTCATTAGTGACGACGACAAATGGTCCATCCACATTGTTAATACTATAAATAAAACAGTTCATCGGACTAAACCAAGTGTAAACCTGTCGTATACGGGCCACTTTCTCATTTAATCCTTCAGTCAGTCATTCACTCCTCAGAAGTGCTTTAATTTTCACAAACAGTACTGGGAGTGATTGGCGATAGCTGTTTTGTAAATTTTTCGACAGGGCAAGAACAAAACCCAAAAGTTGAATGCAGGTGTTCCCCTATCCAACATCCAAATGGGTGAATAAGAATTTTTTCCTTGAACTGGGTCTTAAAGCCCACAGATGTATTATAAATCTTAGACAATGTCCCGCATGATATACCTGTATTTTTTTTTTTTTTTTTGCCGATAAGACAGCTGTAATAAGCTGTTACCGTTAAAACCTGCAAAGAGGTTATTAAAATTAAAGAAATAAAGTTATTAAAAGAGGAACAAATGTAATTTTTTTGCGGCTTTGTGACCTGTAGATTTTAGACCTGTTTTGGGGAATAATTGGCCATTCATTTTCTAACATTTCTAACATGTTTTCCATAAACTCTAACTATATAGTCCTGTACTGTAATATTAACTCTTGCATTTTCAATAACTCCTTTCTGCTTGACTCTGTTAAGATATCTTACTGTCTTACTTTTACCCTCAAATACACTTTCATATACAGTACATAAATGTAAAACGTAACCTCTCTTCCCAATAAAGGACTTGAACTAAACATATTCAATATTTCTCTTTAGCGAAGCATCTGGACACATTAATAATTTCATAAAAAGCCGCATGTGTGCCATGTGTCCATAAAGAACACATTAATAACACTCCTCAGGTCACACTTGGCTAACGATCCACTAGCTAACATCTGGCACACGTACAGGAACAAGATGACAACCTCTAGTTTCTCATTAACTCTATAGGCGCTGGGCCACATGCATAAGAGGCGCATTAACATTCAGTCTGTGCGTTATAGTAAAGCGCTGAGCTGATATGTAACATGGACATGGATGGGTTGCCGTGGTGATCTGCAAAGGAGAGCACTCAACGCAGAGGAGACGTCGATGCTTGTGTTCTCGGTGCTTAATATTGTGTTTTCATAAAGATGACACTGATGAAGAGGGATGGTCCGCTCAGAACAGCCCGGGGACGATTGGAGGCTTTGAGAAGTTTGGACAAGATCTAATTTGGAGTAATTTATTGTGCTGTTTTAGTGGTTTACCGGCATCATGTTCTTGATCTGAAGGAAAAATCTTTATTTGTGGCTTTCAGAATGGAATGCATTGATGTTATGATCTTGGATGGAGGACAAAAATCTATTCTGAATCTTAAGTTTAGTCCTCGAGCCAGGCTTAAATACTTTCTCTACGGCTGGTTGCAGACTTCGGAACAAATGGCCCAATAATTGTTTTGGTCTTTTTAAATCCAGGCTCAAAACACAGATAGTTTTTAGCATTAGTGATGTGACACACAATTTGTGTAGCTTGTTTTACATAGTTGAATTCATTGTAGTTTTTGTGTTTTTTAGCACTTTGGTTACATCTGGTGTTGAAAAGGACCGTATAAATAAATGTTGATTGAATATCCAACATATTGGGCACTTTTTTTTTTACCTAAATGTTTATTCACTTTCATTTAGCAGTCCAAAACAGTTTTATAAGGAAACTTTGGCAGGCACAGGAAGAACATGCAAACTCTACACAGAAGGGTCTCATGCACCCAGAAGTAGAATCCAGGTTCTTCTTCCAGCGCACCAGCATGTTGACAATGATTTTTATTGTTGATTGCAATAGTTACGTGTCATAATCTTGATGTTTTTGTCTCCTGTTATGGCCAACGGTAAAAAAGACTCAGAATCAGTATTCTCATAATCATTTGCCTCATTAGAACCACTGTTGTAATTTGTAATGTTATAGACTTAGGTGTCTAAACGTATTTTCAAAACTATTGTTATTTGTTATTCTGATAAACCAGAGCTCCCAAACTACCGATGAAATGATGTGTGTTTAAATCACAAATGGCTGAGCAGCAGCAGGACCTTTCATGTACTTCAAAGTTGTTTATTTTTTATGATGATTTATTTTTTTCTTTCTACTACTTATGCAAAACGTGCCCATGGAGTCAAAAAACCTCTGATGTTGTTGCTTCGAATCGACTAAAAGACGTTATCGTCTACATTATAAGATCTTTAAAACCTTCTTTGTTTGTGTTTGCAGTGGGCCGTTTACTGATCGAGTTCAGCTCTCAGATGACCATGGAGCGAGTGCAGAAGGAAAACCCAAATGTGACTGAAGGAGGACGCTACACTCCGCCCGACTGCAGGCCCAGGTGGAAGGTAATCCAACAACAAACACGTCTTACTGTGGCTAAATCTACTTTTAAGACTTGAAGCTGGATTACCTCATCTTCAAACAGTCAAGAAAGGAAGTGTGTATTTAAACTTTTCCTAGTTCTCCCTCACTCTTACAAACTATTTGACAAAATAGTATTAGCCTAATGCTATTAGAGGTTGTTTCGATACTGATACTAGTACTAACAAAACCTCAAGTATAGCACATTTTTCAGGTAATGACAAGTACTTCAGCCAAATCTCCGATCTGATACTTTCCTGTATTGTCCAGAATGAGAAGCCATAGATGCAGTAGCAGCTGTTCTCTGCTCAAGGCTAAAGCTAAGTCAGAGAAGCCAGAAAAGGCTCTGTGGAGGTTCATCAAACCATAAAAATTCTCATGTAGAAAGAAAAACAACTGTGTTACCTTTGTGATGCTTCATTTAGCCTTTAAAAAGAAGAACTGTCATTAAACTGTAAAAATGATTCAATTGCAGCTAGCGGCTTAACAGGCTAACATGGACTTTTGTTTATATTGTATTTAATAAGAATAAGCATCTTTATACAGGCTTAAGTATTGTTTTATGACACACAGAGATGAACAGGGCCTAAATAAGAATAAACAGTTGCTTTTTGAGACGAATGAGTTCAGTTTACAAAAGCTGTTATTTAGATTGTTTACTTTAATTTGAGTTAAGTGGAGTACCTATAGTTCACTTTTTAACCATTATAATTCAGTTTTTGGTATCGGACTGGTATTAGTATCGGCATTGTATATTGGTATTGGATCAACACTAATTAGTATTCACATGAATACATTTGTTTGCCAATAGCACAGACTTAGGTCTTTTTCTTCTGAAGTGTTAAAAAATTAGATAAAGGTAGTATGTAGAGGAGTATGAAGAAAAACAAAAACAAAACCAAAAAAAAAAAAAAAAGTTCCCCAGCTTTAAACTGTCTTTTAATTATGTTAGCTTCTCTCTCTGAAATGTGTATTCAGGGCTTTATTCAAAATTCAGATATTAGGTTTTCTTTAAGGAAAATAACCTTCATTTGAATCAAATCTGTTTAAGAAAGACATGCCAAAGATCAAAATATTGTCTTTACCAAAACTTAAATTAAAGGCCTCGCTTTTGAGTGAAATCAAATTATTATATCACAACGCAAGGTCAGAATCAATATTAATCTGTGGAGCACTATTTATAAGAAAATTAATATTTCTTTTAAAAATATATAGCCCTGGACCTCAATCAACATTTGTAACACATATTGAAGGCTGCGTGTCTAGTTTCCATCAAACAATTATGTAGACATTTAAACTTTTGGAGCTCACTCATTGGAACAAATCTTGAATCAGATTGCAAACCCTTTCTGATTTTTTTTTTATTATTATTTTTTGCATAAAAATCTCATTTAACTGTTTTTATCTTTTGGTTTGGGTCAGATATTTTTTCAGATCATTTAGACACGCTCAGCCCTAGTTGTAAATTAGAGAAGGTTTTGTCATTTGCAACTAAAAAAGTTTGGTGCCCCAGCTTTAATGTAATATCCTCTGCACCTACATCAGCTGCCTGTCTGTCTGTTGCAGGTGGCCATCATCATCCCGTTTCGACACAGAGAAAACCACCTGAAATACTGGCTGCACTACCTCCACCCGATCCTCCGACGACAGAGGATCGACTACGGCATTTACATCATCAACCAGGTAGGAACGCTTCCTTTTTATCTACACGATGACTTAATGCTTCAATATTCTAAAGTGTATAAAAGAGTATAAATGATTAGCTGGAGATTGTATTGGAGTATCATAGTGTTTCCTTGATGTTTTCTGTGAGAGAAATAGATGTCTTTAGGTACAGTTAATCTATAAATGTGAGCTTTTGTCTGTGGAAGCGTGGTTTTTAATTAAAGCAAGAAACTTTTACTCAAGGCTGCAATTAATGTTGTACAAGGACTTTCTTTTTAAATGTGTCAAGTGGATGTGTCAAGCTATTTTTTCACTTATTTATTATTCTTTTCCTTTACTGTTTGCGGTGAGTCCTTGAAATGCTTTTAACCGGTTAAACTACACATTGCAATAAAATGTAATGACCATGGTTATATTCTAGAGTTTGCCAAATGTTTTGCCCAGTTTCTGATCATTTTGGTGATGTTTATTATGGTACTTCCTGGTTCGTCAGCCAATATAGATGCAGCACCAAAGGCCTCGCCTACTAACGGACCTCCGTGAGGGAAACTTAACATTGAGAGTGAATCAAAACAACAGCTTTGTCACTCACTGGTCAACAACTACAACCGCAAATGTGGACTTAAGGAAATATATTGTGTCAAATATGAAGACATGGAGATGAATAACAACACATCAGCAACCTCCATTTAAACTTGATTGTGACTCAGCTTGAATTACTTGCACTAAAGATACTTAATTTGCCAGAAAACATCTTAAAAGAGGTATACATTTTAGCTTCCTGTGTCTTAACATAGGATTTAACCTACAACTTTTCCTATGATAGATTGTTGACTGTATGTATGACAAAGGAAGAAGAAATTTCACAACTGTTACCTAGCAGCCAAATTGAAAAGAGCCAAACTCCATATAAGTTGCATTAGCTATATTAAAAAGTACAAATATTGACTAAAAGTAATACCTTATAGCATTTTTATTCCATTAATGCTTAAACTGTAAAAATAGTGTCAGTTGTGTGTAAATTGTCTTTGCATTTTTACTGAAACGTACAGGGTTTGCATAGATAGGAAGACATGGTTGACATGGTGCTTGAGATTTTTGAAAGTACTTGAATTTTGAAAAATATGGTTTGAAAAGCTTTTGAGTAGGCCTATTTCTGGAACAAGTATATCAGACAAGAGTTTGTTTGTTTGTTTGTTTATTACCCTTTTCAGGTGTGCCTCTGTTTCAATTGGCTTGCTCTGAAAATCTATAGGCCACTTGTTGAGGGATGTCATGATATAAAATTTTTGTGTTGGAATTATTGCAAAGTAAAAAAATAAATAAAATCACCACTCAAGGTTCAAGGAGTTCTTCTTGACTAAAGAAAGTAGTTCAGAAAGTTCTTCTATAAAGATGTATTATTCTGTTTTCATACACTCTGAGCATCCATAGATAATATACAATACATTCAAACTTTGTAAATGAAAACCTCTTAATGTGACAGAATCATTTAGATGCATTTGTTTTATTGTAATTTTCTTTAACAAGGCTCACAAAATCACAAAGTACTTTTCACTAGAGTAAAAATATGAAATGAAAGAGTAAAAATGACTAGAATCTGAAATGTCAGCATCAAATATTGGCTTTTTTTTTCTACTAACTCGGCCAAACTGGAACCAATACTTTACCTTATTATTGACCTGATGATCCTGACATCCCTGTACATAGCATAACGTCAAAGTACAAGGCTGTTTGCTCACCATCTCTTTCCTCTATACCAGTGGTTCTCAACCTGGGGGTCGGGACCCCATGGGGGTCGCGGAATGATTTCTGGGGGTCCCCTGATGATGCGTGAAGTTTAAAATTGGTATCTTAAACAAGGTTTGACACCATTCAATTGTAATGATAAAGGGCAGATTCCTATTTACAAGTCTATCAGTGAATGTATCTAGTCTTATGGCTTTAAAATAATATCAAAATAGACTAAAGACTAATCTTGGCTAGCTTACAATTGTGTTTGAGGGGTCGCGAATGCCTATGGTTGTTCTTTTGGGGGTCGCGACTAAAAAGGGTTGAGAACCACTGCTCTATACCATAGTAACCAGTTTTCTTCTTCTAAATGCATCATCATGGGCTGGTGGGCCTCTCCACACACTCCTTCAGCTCACCGTGTTCACTGGCTCTCCGTGATGTGCAAGCAGAAGTCATTTCATTGTGTTTCGTTTTTAACACATCTGATTGTTTATCTTTACCAGAGGAAACACTGGACAGTTTTGTCCTGGTTAATGCTGAGATGCTTGATAAAGTTTTCTCGTCAGTGAGGCCCACCACTTGTCTTCTAGACCCCGTCCCAACTCAGTTTTTTAAGTCATTTTATGAATCTTTTAGAGACGAGCTTTTAAACATGATGAACTGCTCTCTTCAGACGGGAGTCTTTCCCACTGCTTTTAAAGCTGCAGTGGTGAGGCCCCTGCTGAAGAAGAGCAATTTGGATTTTAATGATTTTAACAATTACAGACCGGTATCTAACTTACCATTTTTAAGCAAAATTTTAGAAAAACTTGTTTTTACTCAGCTAAATTATTTTTTAAACTCACACAACGTTCTTGAAGAATGTCAGTCTGGTTTTAGGGTAAACCACAGTACCGAGACAGCCTTAACAAAGATTTTAAATGATTTTAGACTAAATTATGATTCTAAACAGGTGACAGTGTTGGTTCTACTGGATCTAAGCGCTGCCTTTGATACAGTAGACCACACTATTCTTTTACACAGACTCAAACACCTGGTTGGACTCTCTGGTACTGTCCACAAATGGTTTGCATCCTATCTCACAGACAGAACTTTTATGGTAAGTTTAGATACCTGCTCCTCTCAGGTTCATGAAATTACATGTGGTGTGCCTCAGGGTTCCATTTTAGGTCCTGTGCTTTTTAACCTGTACATGCTCCCTCTTGGTGGTGTCATCAGGAGACATGGAATCAACTTCCACAGTTATGCAGACGATACACAGCTTTACATCTCCATGTCTCCTGATGACACCAGGCCAATGGACGCTCTTTTTAACTGCATTTTAGACATCAAATCCTGGATGGCAGAAAACTTTCTCCAGCTTAACCAGGACAAAACTGAGGTTTTAGTCATCGGTCCTGAGGCCCAGAGAGAGAAGCTTTTAACCAAATTACAAACAAAGTCTTTTAATCCATCATCACAAGTAAGAAACCTGGGCGTTATTTTTGACTCTGAGCTGACTTTTATTCCTCACATTAAAAATATCACAAAAATAGGTTTTTATCATCTTAAAAACATCGCCAGAGTCCGTCCCATTCTCTCTCGGGCCAACACAGAGACACTGATGCATGCTTTTATCACCAGTCGTATAGACTATTGTAATGCCCTGCTCTCTGGTCTTCCCAAAAAGACCATTTCAGGTTTACAATTATTACAAAATTCAGCAGCTCGTGTCCTGACTAAGACCAGGGGCGGGACCACATTACACCGGTTTTAAAATCACTGCATTGGCTCCCTGTGTGTTTTAGGATCGATTTTAAAGTTCTTTTATTGGTTTTTAAGTGTCTTAATGGTCTTGGGCCTTCTTATCTTTCAGAACTGCTTTTACCTTATGAACCCTCGCGGACCCTGCGCTCCTCCGGCAGCAGGCTCCTAGTCATTCCCAAAGTCAGGACACACACTCACGGCGAGGCGTCTTTCCAGTTTTACGGGCCCCGTCTATGGAACAGTCTGCCGGAGGACCTCAGGGCCGCAGAGAACATTCAGGTTTTAAGAGCAGGCTCAAGACCCATCTTTTTAGCTTAGCTTTTGATTAGTATTTATTGTTTAACATGTATTTATTTAGTTATTTATTATATTTATTTATTTATTTATTACTAGTGTTAGATTTTAGTATTGTTTTCTTAAGTTTAGCTCTTGTTTGTATTTACCTTTTTATTTATTTTAATTTTCTTATCACTTTTAGGTTTCCCAGTGTTTCCTCTGAGGAGCCTCTGCACCAGGAGCTGTGGTCGGCTGTGGCTGCTGGGCTCTGGCTCATGGACCCTGGAGGTTTGGTCTTGACCTCATCTCCTCTCTGGGCCCTGGGCTGGTGCCCTGTGGCTGCGGGTGGCTCTGCTCCTGGTGCAGACAGCTCCTCTGATGATGCTTTCTTTGGTCCATCTGTACCCGGCCTAATGTATGTGAATGTATTTTAGTGTTTGGGAGTGTGTGTGTGTGGAGGCGTGTGTGTGTTGGGAAGGGGGTGGAGGGTGGGTGTATGGTGGGGAGGAGGGGTAGAGGGTGTGTACATGTATGGGGATTGTCTTGGGGGTGGGGGGTGGCGGCAAGCGGGATTGTTTTTAATGCACTGTAAAGCACTTTGTGTTACATTTTATGTATGAAAAGCGCTTTATAAATAAAGTTTGATTTGATTTGATTTGATTTGTTTTAATTTGACATGTGCCGCGCGCTTTTCTTTACCATTTGTCTTTTGTCAGAGAAAAGGGAACTAGAGCAGACTGTAGGAGCGCTAAGGCTTCAGAGAAAGAGAGAGAGAGAGAAAGAGAGAGAGAGATTCACCACCTGGAGCTGAGCAGGAAGAGTGTCTGTTTAGATTTTGGTTTTGTATGAAGTAAGGTGTGTGCATTATGACATGAGTAACAAAATATGAAATAGTAACAGGAAATGCAGTTAATCAAACTTTGATTATTGCTCTAATTCAGATCTGGGCAAACTGCGGCCCACATTTGTGAGACAATGTGTTCTATATGGTCTGAATTCTACAGAAACACTAAAAAAAAGAATTTCAAGTTAAAAGCTTCAATAGCTTGATTCTTGTGAACCTTATTTTCAGAAATTACAACTTTATTTATCAACCGAGGTTATTCTATTTGTTTCAAATAGTTTTGGACTTGCTTAAAAGCATTGTTTCTCACCTTCTTCACCTTAACAATAAAGTCTTTTCCTATTTTAACCCAAATTAAAAAGAAGATTACGAGATTACAAGACAAAAATGCTTTGCAAACAGTGATGTTAAATCTTCTTATCTTAGCTACTAAAACAAAAATTCTGAACCTAAGCAATTTTAAGCAAGTTGACCTATTTTTCTTTTTCTTTGTAAAAAATGTTTGTAAAATTATGAAATTGCTGCAATTATTACAATCTGGCCCTCTGCTTTTGAATTTGAATACAACTAGATCTCCTTTAAGTTATCTTATTGTAAAAAAATCAGATATAGCGCCTTTAAGTCTACATTTGCTGTTGTGTTTTTGAACAGTGGATGAGATGACTGTTTGTGAGCTTTTCTGCATCTGTATCCATAGAGCCAACACTATGGTGAATATTAGTCTAGCAATTAATTAAATGTATTTTGTTTGCAAACACTTGAAGAGTCTGTAATTACTCTGTATTAGTCACGGTCAGCTAGCTTTGTACACACATTAGCTGTCTTCTTTTAGTTATTCTAACACTTACACTACATCCTGTCAACGTCACACAAACAGAGTCAAGGTCAGATTGTAGCTGCTTCACGAACTCTTCCGCGGAGTCGTTTACCTGCTCCTCTCTCGTGTGTGAGCCCACTAAACTCTGCATAATTAGTCTGACTGAAGATCACAAGAGCACAGCGGCGTTTGAAGTGTAAATGATTCCATGAACTTCCTCATAAAAACATCCAAACAGACTAGAGAGAGGTTAAGTCCTGCAGTAGCATCAGCCACTTTCACTTGGGTTTGAATTAACATGTTTAGCATGGACCAGCTGGGACCTGCTTTACCTGTACCTTTGGAGAAATCATGTTGTTGTTTATCACACATGGTTGAGTTGTATGAATATGCACAGCTGCATTTTCAGGAATACATGTTTTGGAGTTATTCTAATGTTATTCTTGATTAGGAACTTTAAACTAGTTGTTGAGAAAATAAGTTGTTGCTTTTTTGTGTGTGCATTTGAGCTGTTGCAAGTCAAATTAAATGGCATACTGCTATTTCAGATGCGTTTTTTTTTTGTGATTTGCTGATTCATGAAATTTTGCTGGATCGAGTATAGTTCTCATGATATCTACTCAGCCGATATTATAGTTGTACCTTAGTAAAAGAACACTTTATTGGCTGATGTTGATCCAGAACGTCCTGAATGTTGCTCATAATATTGTTAAAGTGGCATTCACAAAATAACTATTACATGTTCATTAAAAAGCTGTTTTCAGTCCCTATCAAATGATAATTTGAAACCAAAATATCAAAATCAGTATCTGAATCAGAAATTAAAAAGCTGGATCAGTGCCTCCCTATTTTTTTCTTTTCCTTTTTTGTTCAAAATGTATTAAACTAGTGATGAGCAATAGCATAAATTCTGGCATTTGATAGATACCAAGACATATATTTTTTAATACTAACGCTTGATACTGGTTTATTCAGCCTCACGGTGAAAGTTATTAAATACATATATGTAAAATAATCTGAATTGGTCAAAAAATAAGCAAAACTACTCTTTCCGTAATCGGTTTTGTTTTTTAATTTCCATTTGTCTTTTTTAGCGTGTTTTGGTTCTTCAGAGTCACCAGTTTGTCTATTTAGAGACAATAATTTGTATTTATTTTTAATGTGTGAAGGACTCACACCTTCATGCTTGTAAGCACAATGGCAGTATGGACCATTTGGTTTTTAAGTTTCACTGTTCAAAGAATGTTTTGGCACAAGTTTTTATAATCAATTCTTATATTTTTTTTTACTTTGACAACCTCAGTTCAATGGTCTTCTTTAAGCTAAAACAGCTTTAATTTCATCAATCAGTGTCTTCTTTGTAAGTCTCTTTAAAAGATTTGGACCAACTCTGAGACACTTTTCAGGACAGAATCAGCTCGGTTTCAGCTTAAGAGGTGTGATAGTGACAGAGAGAAGTCCTGGCGTCCGATCAGACGCACTCGAGGAGAGGACAGTCGAGAGCCCTCAGCCCAGGGACTGTTGAAGTGTTAAATGAGAGGAAGTCTTTTAACTCCACAGAGAGAGAGAGAGAACGGCTGTCATGTCAAGTCACAACACGACACAGACAAGAAAGTCATTTTAGACAAAACTATACTTTTTGTTCTCCTCTGTCCAGTTCAGAAGTGCTACCTGCAGTTTGATGATTCTCTGTGTTTGACAACTCCCAAAAATTACATGTACGCATGTCTGTTTCTGATCTGCCTCTTAAAGTTGGGGTAACTACCTTTTTAGTTGTAAATTAGTAAACTGTGTGTTAAAAGATCCATGATAAATGCAGCACTTTGTGAAAAATTTGCCCCACTGAATTGAATAATAAAGACTTTTAGTTATCATCATGAGCTGAATACAGCTCTCTGATTGGCTGTGCTTGGGTATTTCTCTCCACTTTCTCTTTTTGTTTGTAAAAAGAAGTTTATAAGCCATAATGCAACCAGTTGTCATGTCCATGTTAACCATGTGTCAAAGGATTTAGGAGAGAAAGTGTCCGATATAAACCTGACTTTGGTGTAGTGATTATGAAGATCCAAGCAGCTCATATCACATTTGCGCTCTTGAACATCTCTATACAGACCGAGCCCAGTGGAAACAGTCATTACAGCCTGACTGGACTTTCAAAGTGTGGTCTTGTTTCATATGGAAAATATGTCCACACAGAAAGTCTTAGAAGACACATCTTCTAGGAACAAGGAAACTTTGAGTCTCAAGAAATACATTTTTTTTTTTCTGCTGACTGGCCCACCATGAAGTAGTCACTAATGACATGCAATTACTTTTAAAATACATAAAAATACCATTTATGTCAATTCATTTTAACAGATTTATGTATATAGTTTAAAATTATAATTATAGAAAACATTTAAGATTCATCACGTCTAATAATTATTGTTTCTTTTGTAACAAATGTTTAATCTTCATTGATTTCACACTAAGAAATGGTAAAGAAACAAATCCAAATAGTTTCTTTTTAAAGAACAGTGCTTGCCTGAGGTAACCAAACCCACTGGATAAAAGTTTATCGTGAAAGGAGATCTATTGCGTTTAATTTTTTTCATGTATTCAGTAATAAACTATGACATATGTAGCTCTGAACTGATAATCCTCGCCTCCAGTGATTTTCTGGCCACTTGAGCATCAGCTGCAAGGACAATACAAGATTACTCAAACATGCAACTCAAACTAACGAGTGAACAATGTTAAACATAGACATAACTCTGATATACTTTAAACTGTACTTCTTCTCAGTATAATATGATTCCTGAACACCACCAGACTCTAACATATCCTTGGTGAAAACACATTATTTTCAACCTAGACGGACAAGCATAACCTGTTTATTTTGCTCACCTCCTATAGTTTCCTGAGGCTGGCGTGTGCTTTGGTGCTGGTGTGATGGTGCGTGGGCGTTTTGCGGTGGATCATGCAGACTTCACTGAGCTGTCCTGCTGCTCTGGTCCTCTCTCCTGTCCAAGTCAGAGCACAGTGTTGTTTGTTGGCTGTCACCGAGGCCCCGGACACTGGACACAGGCCCAAAGCAAAACACAAGCCAAAATCTACAGAGTGTGAAGGTTGGAATGTCGAAAACGAACTAGGAACTTGGCTTTCGGACATGATATCCTGACATGTTGTTTATTAGCCTATAGCAGTGTTTTCTACATTTTTGAGTAAAAGCTCTTGGATAAGCCTCTGTCATAATATCTTACACAAACAACTAACTATCCTGTTTTTATTCTGCTGCATAACTCTTAACTTTAAATCGGAATTTTAGATTGTGGACTGTTTGCAATCACTTTTTAATATTGCTTTGTCTAAAAAACACTGGTGTCTTTTTTTCCCTGGTTGCCCAAAATGTTTAGATTTTTTCTCAGCGGGCTAAAATGTCAAGGCCCTACCTACTTTCTTTTTTGTATTTAAAAGTTTACTTGAGAAGAGACTATGACTGGAATGTCTTTTATTACATGTTTTAGTTAGAAGATTACACTGGATTAGGTGTCTTTTGCGAGTCTTTTCAACACAAAATTTAATCAAATAGTAATTCTAACAAACCTAAGCACCCCTTTGTGAGACAAATTAGACATCCTGATGAGTAATCTCTAGGGAGACAAGCATGGGGTACTATCAGGTCAAAATTAAAGTCAGATTTGTGGAGATGCACGTCGTAATAAAGCATGCTTTCAGGACATTTTTGAGCCACAAAAAATCCATAGTGAAAGAAATTTTAGATATGTGGTGATTGTTGTACAAGTGAACATTATAGGGAAAGCAGTTTAGTAAAGTCAAGTACATCATTTATCAATTGTTCTATAGATATCAAGAAAAGATCAAACTGCGTCCTATTTGTGTGATGATTGTATGAGGTTTTTTGTCATTATGCCTAGTAACTACAGTAGTCCTCGTTTTTCGCGGGGGTTACGTTCCAAAATAACCGTGAAAGGCGAAACCCGCGAAGTAGTGATCTTCATTGTTTACCAGTAATTTCAGTTGATAACCTGCCTGGTTCTGATATTTAGTGTCTTTTGTACAGGTAATAATGCACTGAACATGATTCACCGCAGATACAACAGTGCGAGTCTTTATGTGATCGTTTAAAGAGGGACGGTGCTGCACGCGTTCGCCTGCTCTGCTTTGGCACGTTGCCCGTCCGCTGTGCTCCACAGCCGACCGCCGCCTCCAAACGCACATAACGCAGAGCGCGTATACGGCATCACCTGCTCTGGGGTCACCAAGCCGAGCTGTGCTGTCCGCGTGCTGAACTCATGAGTGACAGAAAAGTCTGGTCTAGACGCATGTGCCTGATGATTCTTAACACACAGCTCAAATCAAGTCTTAGAAACCGCATTGAAAACAGAAACGTGTTCTACGACTCGTAAACTCTTAGACAATCTTTATTTTGCGTCAATAGGACACATATTGGGTAAGTTAAGAGGAAAAACAGCAGCTGAACTAAGACGGCTGCACATTTAATCACGCAAATTACCGCGGCGAAAGACGGCGGATTTTGACACATTTGTGCTCAGCCACGGATCACACGGACTCCAGAGCTGACACCAAACACATCCGGACTCTAGCGAAGTCACAACACACTCCTCAAACACATCTCTGAACTACACAAGTGACGTTCCAGCGTGAACAAACTTATCATCGTAACTACGAGCTCAAAGAGTCAAAGCCTCACCTGGAGAAACGTCTGAGCGTCAGGTCAGCTTCCCCTGCATTATCCAAACTGTCTCAAGTTTTCTAAAAGAGCTTCTGTGCTGTTGTCTGTGAATGCTGCGATGTGATACGGTCCAAACAGTGTGTTTGAGAGAAGAGCACGTTTACAGCACGCATCTATAGGACCGCGCACTGTAAAAAAAAATAAATAAAAAAGCAAAATTGCACTAAAAAAAAATCCGCGAAACAGCGAAGCCGCGGAAAGTGAACCGGATAGAGCGAGGACCACTGTACACCAATATTTGACATTTTCTCACTAGGCTGCTTTGCTATTGTAGAGTAGCTCAACCCAGCCTTGTGGAGGTTCACGTATTTATCTCTGGTCATTTGACAGCTCTATAGACTTGGTCATTAGCCCGATGTATCAGCCGGTTTCATTTCACTCGTGGAAACCATCTGACGTCTCAGCATTGGAGCTTGTTTGTTCTATAGTAGGCAGGTCCTTTTTCGTATTAACCAATCACTGTCGTTTGTTCGTTACCAGACATTACATATGCACTGCGACCAACACATCAGTTGTAGTCCAGGAATTACAGTATAAACTTGGACGTTAGTGATCGTGCTGTTTCCATGAAGTGAAATGAACTGGCTGATACATCAAACTAAAGTGGCTCCATCACATCATAAAAAAGGTCATATTTGAATCTAAATTTACAGAAGCTACTACTTTAGCTACTACTATTTTAATTTCTGTTTGCTGGTTGGTCGATCGTTTCTCAAGCCTGATTCAAGCAGCAACAAACACTGAAACTCCTGACATAGTTGCTGGACTGAAATGAAACAGAGCAGAGGCACTAGGTGTCGCTAGCCTGACTTCTTGGCCATGGTAGGCAGGTTGCAATCTTACTGTTTGATGTCAAGTTAACGAGTACAAACAGGCATGAAAACAGGTAAAAAGTGGAGGATCGAAGAGATTCTTGAAGAGTAAATAACAAAAACAAAGAACAAAAGTCAGTTGGCTTGTTCATATTCAAAACAGCTCACTTATCTACTTGAGTATTTCCTGTTCAATTCATTTCTACGGGGCTTTCACTATATCAGTCAAAAATCAATAAATACTTGGAAGATCAGGCAGTGAACTGTGAGTTATGGTGAATGTCTCAGAAAACTCAGAAATCAAAAAATACTTCACCAAAGCATCAATTGTGTTATAAGGAGACGTGTTTGTTTCTAAATGCAACGCTAACAGGAAATACTCCTAAGTACACAAGTTAGCTATTTGAATATAAACAAGCCAATTGACGTTTCGTGTACAGAACCTATTCCTAATGTCCAAATACATGTTTTTCACTAGAATGCGCAAATACATTTACAAAAGTACAATGCAAATACATTTCTGTTTTCATTTTTGTGTAGCGTACCTATGCTAACTGACCTTTCTCATCTTTTAAATGGGAACACATTTGATTGGTTTCCAAAGGCTTTTTTCACCCACTGTATTTATACTTTAATTATCTGTGCGTATTTATTAGTCTTTTTTGTAGCACTTCTATATACGTTACATTACATTCTTTTAAAAAACACATTCATAAATCTTAAATCTTGTCTGGGTTGTACAAGTGCCTCTGATTCACTGTCTTACAGAGAGATGCAGGGCAAAAGGGCAGACAGTCTGGACCAAATTCAACATTCAAAAAGCCTTACGAGCCTCCGCATCTCTAATCCAACCCACAGCGGCCATCAAAGCCAGCAGTCTCGTACAGATCTGCGGCTTTCTGTAGGAAGAGCCAAACCCCAGCGCTCAGATGTTATTTTTCTTCACACTTGGGCTGTGGCAGTGTCCAGTGGCCGCAGACACTAAAGGATCAGAGAGGATTATGGTCGTGTGTTTGTTTGGGTTTTGTGTGAAGGTCGGCTGAAGGCGGGCCGCGCTTCTTCTGCTGAGAGAGATGCAGAGAGCGTCAGAAAGACTTCAAAGAGAAAGTGAAAGAATTCTTGTGTCGAGGCGTCTTTGGAAATGTTAAAATCCACCTCAGAGTTTCCACGACCTTTACGTCTTGTCGGTTTGTTGTCGTCCTGCTTTTTGCTTTTACTTCAGTCTTGCCGAAGGGAAATGAGTTAAAAATCTACAAATGTAAGAATCAATAACAAGTCAAGGTTATTTTTAAATTTGCACTACTACGGTTGCCCTGGCTTAATTTAGAGTAAACTTTATTTACTTTTGGGACTCCTTTGAAAGTTTTTTGTTTAGAACTAGTGTAGTGATTATGTAGACCTGTTTTAGACCTGTTTTGGACGTAGGATCAACCAAGGCAGTACTAGTTTTAAAAACACTGCACTAACGTTTCAGGTGGAGAGTAGGTTAAATTGTTGCCATAAAGCACTAAATTAACTATGTCCATCTTGACAAGCAGGTGATGCCATTAAACCACATATAGACAGGATCTGTGAAGTTGTAAGCCTGTTCTTTTTGTTTGTGTTTGTTTTTGGATTTACTCAATCACAATTTTCAAACTGTATTTTAAGTACTTAAAAATGTGCTGATAATTTGCTGTAAATGTTTGGTTCAGGTTCAAAGGACACATATTATGCCATACTTTGGTCTGTGATGTTTTAATCTTTTTTCCTCATCAAAAACACAACTGAAGTTTTGTCTGTGAGATATATTTTTTTCCCCTCTGAGCCTCAGAAAACACTGTTCTAATGACCCTGATCTGTGATGTCATTGATACATCTCTGAGACTGACAGTCGATAAATCATCTAGACTCATTTTGAGCATTTATGCAGTGTTAGCAAAGCGATTGATTTAATTATTTCCATGTATAAGTTCCTGCAGCCAATAGCCCAGCTAGGGATTTCATGATTATAGGTTAATCAATAATCGTGATTATTCAAGACAATGTTATCGTAGGAAAAATATATATATATATAATCTGATCATTTTAGAAGCAAAATTGTATTTTTTAGTTTACTTTGTAAGAAACAGGGATAGAAAATGTATTCATTCCATTCAGGCATCGGTCGCTTTTATAGGAAAAAAAAGGGCTGATATACTGTATACATTTGTGATATTTTAACATTTGTTATGAAATTAAAATTCAAAATATTGGCAAATACTGGTTTGCAGCAGTTGTAGTTTAATAATGGATTTTAGTTTTAGCAAAAAAAGTTAAATAAAATCGAACCATTTCTAAATGTGGCCAGTTTAAAAGCTAGTGTTTACATCCAAAGCATCCAAAGTATTTTATCACAGTAAGTTTTTCATGAACTGGTCTTGCCATCGTAACACTAAAATTTAATATCGTGACATCCCTCTGACTCACTTCCTGCTGTGGGAAGCATGTGATTGTAATGTGTACTTTACAATGTTTAATGGGATTCCAAAGTAGTAGTGCTCAGGAATGCAACAAAAACAAAAATGCTGAAACATCACATTCTTGAACATTATGCTAGAAATGAGTTATAGCTATATTTATTTAATGTTTAGTAATATTTGTATTCTATTCTAATAGAAGCCGACGCTTTTAGAAGTCAAGGTGTTAAGGTAAATGTCAATCCTATTCAAACTAAGTTGATGTAAAAATTAATATACTTCTGCAACTTGACACATTATGGTGCTTGAGAATGTTTGTTCTAGTTTACACAATGGCAGAGTGGTTAACTCCTACTCTTCTTATCTTGCTGCTGCTCCTAATATGTTCCTGAAAGCACTGCAGCATGTGTCAAAGCCTGTGCAGTATTAACCTTCTTTGTTTACTGTACATTCTTCCCTGTTCAGTTCTGCACTTTTTCTCGTAGCACATATATACTAGCCGCATCTTCATAAACACTTGAGATCTTCTGTATGGATAGGTCAGATGTGGAGCGCCCTTGTTGTGTGCTGATCTCTGCCTCTTGTTGTGACGTTGCTTGGATACAAATGGCTCTGCTCCAGACCTTTTCGCTCGAGGGCTCACAGAACGGGATATCTACTTTTGAGAGAAATTATGTGAACACAAGCTAAAAAACACTAATTTTGGTCTACAACTGAAATTTTTTAGCTTTAATGTAAGATTAATAATGGAACCGCAGTTAAAAGTGAACACTTGATTTTTAGCATATTTAAAATGTGGGAAAACTACTAAATGATAAACTTTATACAGCTCTGTCTATTGCTTTTTCAGGGGGCTCAGATCTGGGGGTTAGTTGCTGCTCCTTAGATGATTTTATACGCCCTTAGAAAGATTTCTGATTAGTATTGATAGCGGCTCGCAGATAAACTACACATAACAATTTGAAAAATATGTTTTGTGTGTACCGTTTTAACTATTCCATGACATTTAGAGTGTACTCACACTGGTACAACTGAACAGTGCAAGTTTGGATCATCGCTAAAGCGCGTTTCTTTTGTCCAGTGTGAGTGTAAACAAACTGCGCTCAGGTGCAGCACGAATCTGACTTTTGAGCCGTCAGAGGAGGTGAACCAGAGCCTGGCACGGTTACTCATGTAAACACACACACCACTTTACAAGCGTATAGTGAGCACTGATGTTTCTCAAAAAAAGAAGTACGAAATTAAACTCTGCACCAAACTCTGTGGATCTGCGTTTACCGTGAATTTCCTCTATGACCAGAGGAAAAAGTTGTGAAGTCTCTCGTCTCCTGTTGCTCTTGTTGCTCCACATGATTTTTAATCCAAAACCTGACGGAGGAACGCACATCACAGGCAAAACTCGGGTCTGCCTCATTATATTAAAGATATAATGGCACGCTGGACCGGTACAGCATGAGCACTTGATCTGACTTTCAGTGCAACTGTAAACAAACGGCTCCAGAACCTTACAGGCCTGTGGCTCAGTTCACTTGTGCAGGTGTGAGTGCAGGACATGGAACTTTCTGCAGTCAGACTTGAGCACGGCACGATTGAAAAATTCCAGTCTGAGTGTGCCCTGATAAAACCTCTAAAATACAACGTAATGTAGCTGCATGCAATTTGTCCAAAATGTTCCTGGGAAGGACTGTCTGATCATTGTTACCCACATTTATTTTACTTTTTATTTTCTCTTGGACTTTATAATATATAACAATAAAAAAAGAATCAATGTGGACATATAAGCCAAATAACCTTTTTTTTATATGGAACATAACAAAGTCAGGCCTATATTTAAAATGCGGCTCTCAACCAACTCTGACTTAGATAATTTGGGCTTCAGTTCCAACTGAGTTTGAGACCTCTGGTTTAAATAATCCTTTAGTATCTGAATTTCACAACTTTTAACAACTAGCATGCTATTAACTTTCTCTTTATGGTGCAAAGGGCTGCAGGATTTAGAAAAATATATATATAATTTTTCAGTATTGCAATTACAATTTGATTTGCAATGTGTGTTTTAAAAATCTGATTCTGTTCACATTTCAAGTATGTCCAGATGAAAGAAAAGACATAAGCCGAGTTTTATTTGAATAATATTATATTTGAGTTGTGTGTCTTTTAACTTAGGCATAGAACCTTATAACATGGTGAAGGAACAATATTCTAACTAAGTAGTTAAAGAAGCTTAAGATTAGTTTGCATAAAAGTGATATAAACTTTCATGCTGCAAATGAATAATCAGCTTTAACACATGACTGACAGTTAAAATGATCAGCACTTCTCCATCTTCTACAACACGTGCAGCATAAAACAGCTTGTTTTGCTCAGTTTACCATGGAATAGGTTATTGATCGGGTTAATATCTGGCCTCCCTCCCCCTCTGCCTTCTCCTGCTGCTGTTTTGTAGAAAATGTACTGTAAAAATGTGTTCTCACCCTGGCGATGTCCCTGGTGCTAATGTGCGATGCGTTTGTGCTAGCTTAGCGCTGCGGTGGATTATAGATTTCCATGCAAACTCTCTTTTTCTTCTCTCTGCTCCTCTCCATTCCCCAAAGCATAAGTCCACAGTTCTTTTAACTTAATGCGGGCTCTAACCGAATGGTAATGATATCATATTCTCAGAGCAGTTTCTATTTTTAATGGCAAAATGAGAGAAATGTTCACTGCAATATTGCTCTCCACTTACGCCAGTCCTGTCCCTAAAAAGTCCTTTTTTTAGCTTTGGAAAGAATCTTATAAGTGGGTTGCCTTCACGTGACATCACAACATTATATTGGACAGTATGTTTGAGACAGATGGAGCCACATCAATATTGTTTAAATGTACTTTGTTTACTCTGGCTCTCGTCCACCATCTGACCATCATTACAATCTGTAAACTCAATCTATTGTAATCTTACTTTTGCGCTTGGGCTGAGCGATATATCAATATATATCATGTATCGAGATATTTACTTGGACAAGTTATGAAATTGATCATATCACAAATACCATTATAATTCTAGTTCTAGCTTTTAAAAGCTCATAAAAATGATGAAAAGCAGTTACAGTTTTAGAGAAAAATGACAAAGAGAATGAGAAGAGCAATTAAGCTTTTGCTAATAGCGAAAATATATATTTCTTTTCATGGAAAGAATTTAGTTTTATTTAGATTTACTTTGCAAAAGGCATCACCAAAAAGAATTCATTCAATCTAAATGTACAACTCTACTTTCAAATCAGCAACTGTAGGCTTAGAAAAATTATTTCACTTAAAAAATGCCATATATACATTATATGTATTAGATATATAGTACATATACATTTTATCCATATTGCCCAGTCCTACTTTGTGCAATCCTTAGTAAAAAGTAAAAACATTACATATTCTGAATGAAAGAAAGTTTACAACCTTGTAAAATATTGTTTTTAAAAACTCTAATGAACCATTGTTATTTCAGGTTGTCAGTAAAATTTTTAATCAGTAGGCCTACTTGACAGAGATAAATAAATAAATAAAAAGTGAGAGTATGATGGTTTATTTGTATTTGTAATCAATTTGTGCCTCAAGAAATACAGTATATCTACTGTGTTTGCTCTACCTCCTGAAATATTTACTTCATACATGCGTGTTTCTAAATTTGGTTGCACATTTTTGAATCTGCGTAATGTTTCTGTTAAACTGTTGTAAATGATCTAATTCTTTTTGTTGTGGACTATTTTGTGGTTTGGTGCAGTGCTGGTCAGAGGACGGAGTTGTGTATGCAGTGGACATTTTTGGGATATGTGAGGTTTGTTTTGACTGTATATGTTGTCTTAAAGTGATGCAGCGGTGGACATGGTGTCCTAAGACACATTTACTTTTGGGGACAATACCTTTACTTGTTCTCTCAGGTCAGCTGATCAGTTTTTACTTGTTGTGTCCAAACAAAAAGAATAACCAAAGGAAACCGATTTTTTTTCTGGAGTGTTCTCTTTGAGGCTCAGGTAAATAGAGTCACTGTCTGATTTTAAGTCTTTTTGCTTTGGCTTTTTTACACAGTTTGAAATGTTGACTTTGGCTGTTTTAATCTTTGTTCTTGTTATATTGTTTTATACATTGGTCGACTTTGTTGTTTTTAAAATGCTATATAAATACAGTTTTGATTGAAGACTTTTTGAGTTCCATTTGAAAAGACAGTCCTCCGTGCTCAACCATCCATGGCAGGCAAAAGAGTTCAAAAGACTAATAAGAGTAATACTATTCTCAATCCATTTTTTATACGCAGCAAGTAAAATATTTATCAACTCACTTAAACCTGTTCAAAGGCGTTTGCAGAATTGAATAGAGTAATTATCTCTGTCGTCTTCTCCTGATTAGACCACTCATAATGATCCATAATGATGAACGCACACAGAGCTGACAAAACATCCATCTTTGCATCACTCCTAAGTCATTTTCCTCATCTGCATATTTACCGAGGCTTCACCGGCCTGATACGAGGAAGTGACATTTCAGCGCTTTAGTCCTGCATAATTGAGCACACACATCTCCTGCTTCACACTAGTGTCCATTAGCACTGCGCTGTTTGGCCAGCAGCTGCACTCAGATAGGGAATCGGTTTGTTTGACTCAATGCAAACTTAAATGTAAAGAGCAGGGGATGGAACAGAAAGCAACTGTTACTATGGAGACCTGTCATTTTTGCAACAAGTGTAGTAAACTTCCATAGAGATACATTAGCCAAAACAGTGTACAGCAAAATTAATCAAAAGAGCTATTGAAACTGCTGGATCACTACTGTAAATATACGCTATACTCAATAGTGTCATAATATGTTTAATTAACACAATTTCAGTACTTTTTCAATATATTCAAATATCTGTTGTTTTAGCATTACGCTAACTGAAAGATTTGGGGTCCAATGCTAAGTGTGATACAAGGGCTTTAATGGACAGTATGATCATGTCATGACTTGGACTTGAGTCTGACTTTAGTCACTATTTTGATGACTTGAGACTTTGGGCCTCGATTTGGACTTGAATGTCAATGACTCAAAACATGACTTTGATTTGAATGTCGGTGACTTGGGATGACTCTCCTTAAAAAACTAAATTGTGTAATTTTACATTTACAATGTTAAAAATGTCCCTCTTCATTTCTTTTTTGTGACCAGATATGTGTTTTAGATAGGATCAATTATAAAAATCATTGGAATTGTAAAAATATTGGATATGTTTGCTAGTTTGATTAAAAAACATGAAAAGACTTGAAACTAAAAGCCGAGTACTTGGATTCCACTTGGACTTGTCGAGCACCAACTTGGGACTTGACTTGGACTTGAGGCAAAAGACTGATGTCAGACTCGCAAAACGGTGACTTGGTCCCACCAGTGAACAACACACATGACATTCGCATTTTTTCTACATCAAGAACTGAGTTAAAGCTCTATCTCTTGACAGCAAAGGGAATGCTACAGAAATGCTCAAATCAAGAGAAGGATGATTTATGGGCTTTAAAACAGTGCAGAAGATGTCAGAGATCTAAATATGACATCACAGATCAGTGGCATTCAGAACAGTGTTTTTTGGGTGAATGAAAGATATCTCTGACAAAACTTCAACAGTGTTCTGGAAGAAATTTTTCAAAAGGATTAAAAACTCAAAAAATTGTAAGTCAAAGAGTTTGCATAATGTGTGTTCATTGATCATTTTGTCCATGCAATAGATATTGAAATGGTAAGCAGTGTCAAATATGAACCTTTGGGATAAATCAATATTATAGTATACTGTACTTACCTAAATAACAATTCAATTTATTTCACCTTATTCCACTCCATCCACTTATTTGGCAGCACACTTCCTGTTTTGCTCTGTTGAGCTAGCTAACATGTCAATGTGTTTGTATTTCAGGGCAATCTCAAATAGCTATAACCAGTTAAATAAACTCAGACATTTTTTTTAAAGGACCCAAGCTTTCAAACAAGGTCCAGCATGTGTGTTATGTATCATTACAACATTTTATGTTTGATCCTGGCTTAAGCTAACTGCAGCTAAACTGGCCTTGGCACTTTCTGTGTGAGGTTTGCATGTTCAGGACAAGTCACTAATGTACATGATCAGGTTCCTTATTTTGCTTTGTAATCAATAGTTAATACTCACATCTGATACTGTGACATCTTCAGTAATAATGTTGTGACCTAGGCTACATCTATATACAGTAAACATAATTAAGAACGATAATTTTACAAAAGCAACAAAACCCTAATGAATAAAACGTTTCTTTGAAAAATGTGCTGGGGCAACATATTTACTATCCATTGATTTCCCTTTACTTTTCTACCGTTGGGTCATTAAGCAGCCTCAGCAGTGTTGTCTCGCTCTCTCTTTTTCTCTCACACTTCCTTCTCCTCCTCACATTTGCCCTGGATTGATCCTGGTTACTCCTGGTATAGACTGGTTTAGTTCGGGCCCAGTTTTGTTGTGTCTGCAAATACCTAAAGACTCTTGTCCAATGCTCGTGTCTACTTTTTTGCATCCCAGTTCCATCCATGTATCTTGGAAAATCTTGTGGCATGTTACCATTGAAATTAGACTTCTTCATATTAATTACTTTTACAATGCAACGGTTTTACAAGTACTTTAGCTATTCTCTTCTGTTTGCTAAAGAGCCTACTGTGCCATTCTTTAACAGCATTGTCGTTTTATTACGCCTGCAAAATCTCAAACAGCTTTCACCTTCTCATCTTTTTCTCTCTTTTTTTAATCTGCACTGCTGTGATATTTGGACAGCCGTCTTCCGTAGTTCACACTCTGCACCTTTACTGTCAGCTAAACAGGCCGACCTGACGACCTCCCTATTCAAACAGCTGTAGCCACGTCCTAACGGCTCTGACAAGGCTCTGTTAAAAACGCCCTGGAAATGTCACTCCAACTGCAAGCCTTTAGATGCAGGAGAGAATAATGTGACAGAAAAATTTTGTCGTTTTACTGACCAACGTTGACTAATATGCTACTTTGCTTTTCTGTCTAGGCTGTGTCCAAATGTCCACACATTATATCGGGGTCACACCATTTTGTAGTGGTGTCCAAATGTCAGTAGGTCAAAAACTAGTGCACTCAAAATTTCCCACATGCATCTGGAAAATTAGTGAGCATTGATGGTCACTAGAACGGTTAATATAGGTCATTCTCATTTTCTTTTCATTCTCTCGCAATGAGACGGTCATTCTCATTGCTAGAATGATAAAATAAAGTGGCCATTATCAAGTCTTTAAAGAAGAACTAAGAACTTCAGCGTACTGCTCCAATTGCCGACTGAATCGTAACTCAGTATTATTTATTTTCTTATTTTCGCTTAACTATAAGATTGAAATAGGCATTAGAAACACACGTAAACACATTTTACACTGCTAAATAAACAAATAAAAGAGTCAGGGTTTCTCGAGACAGAAATTTGGGTCTGGAATGGAGATTGGGTTGGAGACAGTGAAGAGAGCTGACACATGCTTCAAATGGTCCGAAATACATATGTAACTATCATAACAAAGACTTACATTTATCAAAAGCTAAGTTCTGATACATTCTGCTTTAGCTGGAAACAACACAACTGAATAAAAGTTGATCAAAGAGCAGTTTAAAGACACTGCTGAGCTGGGATAGTAAAAAAAACGCTCATAACTTAAAGCTGTTAGCCATAAAGATGCTAACAGTAGCTGTAAAGTGCTGACGTTAGCTGCTAATGAGGTGTAAAAGTTGAATTATCCAGTTTGTATGATGCTTAGCGTGGGGTTCAAGGTAAATAAAATTATGATTATTAGTCCATAAGCATTTACATGTCAAAGAAACTTGACTTTTACTCTTTACAAACTTTTTTTTAATTATTTCTTTATATATATATTTTTTCATTCAAGCACCAGAGTCATGTGACCACGGACAGCTGAGAGTTGTACGCTATGTGTCTTAATGATCATATGACTGAGTGCACTTCATATTTCACTGAACAGGGCAAGACTATGCAGTGATTGAAGGGTCCAGGAATGAGTGTGGATGTTGAACAAACCTAAGCCTTGTGTTTTGGTAAATGTCTGGCTTTTTGTGACAAGCATGTAGGGTGGATTGGGGTGGAAATTATGCTTGCTTATTGCTTATATTGTCTTGCCTTTTGTGTGAACATCATTAAAGCTCTGTTGTGTGTTTTACAAAGGTATGCTAAAAGAAGACATTTATAAACCCATAACAGGGAAAGTGGTAAAAATGAGTTGTGACTAACAGTATTTTCTCTTTGCTTTCCTTTTCAGTCGCCGCAGGTACAAGGTATGATTATAGTACACAGTTTGTCAGTATAATGTTTCTCCGAGGTGTGCTAGTTGTCTAGTTTGAGTATTTACTGTTTAGCTTCCACATAGAGCTAGAAACATCCTTGTAGATTAGCTGTTTAGCCGTGGCTGTGCAAATTTTCCAGAGTAATAATCAAAAACAAAATCAAGACATTCATTTTAAAATAGAAGTTACAGACTACATTCACTGTAAAATACTGATGATAACAATAACATTTGCAAGTAAAACAAACAAAAGAAAGTTTTATAAAAATTACACGCTTACATAAAATAAGAGCAAACAAATATGTAATGCACTAACTTGGCTCGGACATTTTTGAGTTCACTCTTATCTGGTTCAGTGATCTCCAGCTCAGGAGCGACAGTGATCTTTCCACCACCTTTCAAGTAGCTCACAAAGGAGTTGGCATTGTTATTTGCTTCTTGTTACCGTTGCAAATGTAGATCTGTGTACACCAATAGACTAATCTTAAAGAAACCTGTAAATACATCCCATTTAAGCTCTCTTTTTGAGACCAGAGACCCCTGATCTGGCTGGAAACCCGTCATCTGCAAGTGGACCAATCACAGAGCAGACTTCTCAACTGGAATAAACAAAAACTTGCTTTTTCCTTTTTTCTTGTGATGCTTCCACCAATCAGCTATGGAGCTCAACTAGGGCTGGGCGATCTGGGAAAAAATATAATCAAATTTTTTTTTTCCTAGTGTTGATGAATCTCAATTTTTATTTTATTTAACCTTTTCAAAAACAAATGAAAAATGCCAGCAAACTATATAACAATATTCTGCCTAAAAAGTTTGACTTTTGCTCCAAACTACAATTTTTTTTACTGACAATAGATTTAGGTTTGATTCAATCTCGATCTCTCGATTTTTAGATTAATGGCCCAGTCCTAAGCTCAACAGTGGAAGATCACCCAGGTTTGGAAGTAAATTACCTCATTTTAAAATGTCACTGGCTTTTGTCAAAAGTTCAAATATTAAGAGTTTAAAGACATATCGCGGGGTAAGCAGGTATGTGCTAACTGTGATTCACCGCGCGGTTGTTTTCTGTCTGAAAGGCATATCTTAAAATTTGGCAAAATGTCATAACAACTTCGTAGTTTATAAAGCTGCAGAAATGGGTTTTAATGGTTATTGCAGAAAATATGGGAGAATTAATTCCAACCGACTATTCAAAACAAAAAGGACAACTTAATCTTATTCTAGTGTTTTGTAGTATAAATCAGTTCAACTTAGCCTAAAATATATGTTAACATACAAACTACCTTGTAATGACATCACAAGACGGAACAAAACATTTTGAGCTTTGCAGACAGAAACAGAAAAGCTGCTCAAACGTTTATGAATGAAAAGAAAAACCACTTCAGGAATGTTTTTGATGAAGCAACAATATTCTAACTTCTTCTGATTAAAATCTTTCAGGAGTCAAATCAGCGTAATATGGAACCTTTAAGAGCTTCTGCACTGGTTGTATCTTATATTTTATTCTTCACATTTCCACATATTTATTCAGAGAGTTTATATTGCCACGACAAACAGCATGAACGGCCTCACTCTCTCTCTGTATCTTTACATAAAGTTATGGACCATGACTTTTGCTTGAATTGCTTTGCATTGCTCAAATTATACAGAGATGACCTTTAGTTAGTGCTAGACTTCTGCTTGATCTAAATCCTACTTTTATCTCATTTGCATAAATATATAGACATTCAAAGTCGAACAAGTCCCTTCAGATTACACTAATAGCACGCCTTATCTGGCCTCAATGTAACTTTTTTCCCACTTAATACATGATGTGTTATGTCTAAGCTTAACCTCAGTATTTCCTTAAGGCGCTCTAGGATTTCAAATAACACATTATTATTGGGCCGACACTTGCAATCGGATTTCAATGTTGCGCCAGGAAATCAATGCGATATTATGTGTGCATGTAATAACATTTGGAGCCGGGCTATGCTAATCTTTGCTACAAGCTCCAGTCTATTACTTTGCCATCTCCCAGGCTTTTCTGCGTCGCATCCTACAGACACAATGCAGGGAATAAGAATAAAGCAGCTTTATACGTTTTCTGCAAAAGGGAAAAACTGATACGGGGTGTAATATTGTCGGATGTGTTAGAGATTACCGTCAGTGGCGAGGTCATTGTGTAAAGCATACTGCGATGTGCTGTAAAACTCAAATATGGAACAAAGACGGTGGAAAGAGGCGCGTCCCCGGTGGTAATTGTTGGGAAAATGGCCCTCCGTGCGTACCGTTTATTGGCGATTCCCCGTAATGGCCGTGCGGTTGGATCTTCGGAGCGAGATGGGGATAAGTGAGATATCCCAAATGCTCGATTCAAGCAGTTATGTGACAAATGTAAAGTGCAGTTTTTACCATTCAAAGACCTTATTTCAACTCTATCTAAAGTGTACACTGAACAGCCATAGAGTTATAACGGTAGCCTGTGGTGTAGTTTAGATTTTAAGTGAAAAATATGGGTGTAAAGAGGGCACAGTACACACTTTAGGAGATTTGAGAGAGGCCAAAACAAAAGAGAAATGGATCATGAGGGATTAGAAATAAGAAACATATTAAGAATGCATCTTCTACGTGAGCAGCTAACTTTAACAAATGTTTTCTTAATAAACAAAGTCTATATTTCATCTAAATTATACTTTTTCTTCATCTCAGTAATTCACAAAATGAGGTTTAGAAATTCCAGTTTTGTGTGATTGTGAGGTGAGGCTAAAGTTTGAGTAAACAAAAGTGCTTCTGTGTGCTGATAAACAGTGAACAGCTGATGCTAGCATGCTTTGGCGTTATTTTGTTACAGTAAGTCTGGTGGTGTCTTTTTTCCCAACATAGTTCTGCTGTGACCCATTTAGCATTCATTTCCCCAAACATTAAACCTAAATTTTGCCTGACCCAGAAATAAATTTAGGAAAATACAGTATAAACACTTACCAGCACAGCCACCAATGCCAGTAAAATCATGCAGTAGGTCTAGTGTGGGCTGTGATTTGTAAATGGATCATGTTGTTCTTTCTGTGTTTTTTTTCTTGCTTTGTTTCTTCTGTATTTATCTTTCTCAACAGCCTGCAAAAACGGTAGCTAACCACCTCTGTCTGATAGCTGGACCACCTCATAGATCACTTCAGACCTGGAAACAGGCTAGTTCACTTATGATAGTGGAGACTCTCGATCCATCCTGATCAAAAGAACGAGTCATAATGTGTCTGTAGAGACTTGCATCAACACAGCTTAAAGGCTCTGTACCAGATTTATTATTTAATAAAATGTATTTAAATCTGTTTTGTTCTAATACAGAAGTGTTTATTCAGATGAAAGTTAGTTTGGAGTATCTAATAGAGCACTTTGTTCCCTAATACCCAGTAATGTTAATGTTTTTAACCTGCACTAACTTCTGTTAGCATGCAAACATAGCTGAACAGACTTCTGAAAGTTGTGAAAACAGCTTCTGAACTTTTTGTGTTGAAAAATTAAGAGGCTCAGAATGCATTATGTGAGTGTGCAAAACGTTGACTGCTATAAGTACAGTAGTTATTTTTAAACATTTTTATTTTGTTTTTATCAACTAGAAATCATTGCAAACATCGGTTTCATTTTGCTGGTCTGTAAAGTTTGGGATCCTTTGTCTTGTCATACTTTTTTTGTTTCTATGTGTACTTATGCTGCTATGGTGAAGCTTACGATCATTCTAAAATTATTGTCACATTTACCGTGAAAAATATGAACATTTAGGTCTATCTACATGAAAGCTTCAGATTCTGCAAACATTACAAACAGAGCAAATAGCGGAACAATGTCGAGTCATGAGGAGCTCTTTACCCACAATGCACTTGTACTAATGACATGTTTCTGCTGCTCTATTCATCCCGGCTGTGTTGCATCTTCTCCACAATCATCCCACTCGGTCGCACACAGTGATGTAGTAGCACAATGATAAGATAATGGTCCAAACTGAGCCGAGTGGAGAGAGAGAGGCGGCTCATATGAATGTAAATGAGAGCGCACAAGTGAACCACACACAAGAATGTTTTTAAAAATAGAAATTATTAAAGGTAGGCTATTTCTGCTCACACCTTAAAAACTTAAAATTTTCTGCACGTGTTGGTCATTTATCAAATGTTGTTCACGATGAGTACAGAAGCTCTTTGTAGAACTTTCCAAAGCCAGACTGAGTTGAGCTACAGTAGTCAATCGCTCTTATTGCAGTTCACTTTCCGCGGCTTCATTGTTTCGCGGACTTTTTTTAATGCAATTTTGCTTTTTTTTTACAGTGCGCAGTCCTATAGACGTGCACTGTAAGCGTGCTTTCTCTCAAATGCGCCATTTAGGGATCGTGTGACATCGCATTCACAGGCAACAGCGCAGAAGCTCTTTTAGAAAACTTTAGACAGTTTGGATCATGCAGGGGAAGATGACCTGACGCTCGGACGTTTCTCTCTTTGAGCTCGTAGTTACGATGATAAGTTTGTTCACGCTGGAACGTCATTTGTGTAGTTCAGAGGTGTGTTTGAGGAACGTGTTGTGACTTCGCTAGAGTCCGATGATTTCATGGCTGTCGGCTCTGGAGCCTGTGTGATCCGTGGCTCTGCAGTCGGCAGAGCAGGTGAATGCGCACAGCTCCGTCAAAGAGCAGTTCATTGCAAAAAAAAAAATTTTACTCTTCTAATAAAATCCACTCAACATCATTGTCATTTATAATATTGGTTCGACTCAAGAGCAAAAAGAAAAAAAAAGTGGTTTGTGGTAAACAATCTTTCAAAATTAAGAAATCTATTTGTGTAACAGAACTCTTCATTTACTACAACTACTAGAATGATTTTTGTTTGTTTCTTTATTTAGTTACTTGAGATTTCTTCTAACGTGCTTCACACACATCATTAAAGTAGCAGATGTGTTGGATAAATGCTTGTAATTAATGCTTGCAAAGCGTTACATTTATTTACAGATCATGAGGCAATGTTTCTTCTTTTTTACAGTTTAAGAGGCACCGTCACAAATAAATGCACCAAAAGCTGTTTGTTGTAAAGGTCTTCACGCTTGTGCAGCATATGAACCTCACAATGATGCGCCCTGACAAAGAGTCACCACAGAGTCGCAGTGACGCACAGAAGCACGAAAAATCTCTTAGGAAAATTGTTACTCTGGTCACCTATCCCTGAACTCATCAAGGAGCAAAATCGGGCCAAAACCCCTGTAGTGTGCAGAAGCCTTAACCTGCATGCCTGGAGGAAGCCACCCAGACACGGGAAGAAACAAGAAGGGCTCTGTCTGTGCCACTGTTTGTAGCTAGATAATTAGTTAGTTTGCTAGTTAGTTAGTTTGTTACTTAGTTTAAATGTAAGTTTATGAACTTTGAATCTGTCTTTCTTTGAGTGGTCTATCACTGACAATATGCTTAAGCCTATTCTCCCTCACAGTGGTTCATTCAAGTCAAAGTTTCTTCCAGTCATTTTCACAAAGCATCAACACAGATAGAAACACAAGACATGCACACATAAAACACACCTACCGTAATACGTAATCATAGTTTTATCATTTTATTTGAACTTCTAAAAACCTAAAATATATTAACAATACAGATACACAGTGACCATACTCTGCCACCATTACTTTACTTAAACTTATTCATGTCTTGTTATATTTTATGAGCTGTAGTTTCTATCAATAATACATGAGTTTGTCTTAGTATATTGGGTCTAAGAGGCAGTACAAATGAATCAATGTCAGAAAACCGCTTCAACATAAATCTGCTGGAGAGCACAATAGCTAAATTTCACAGAGTTATGCACAACATGTCAAGATGGCTGACGCTGTGAAACCTCATACAGACTAGAAATGTGATTTATATTGACATGTTTGCTACACCAGACACAGAATCTCATCTTTAAGCTTAAAATTATATCGAAATGCATCTTCTGCCAGCCTTATGAACTGTTTCGCTAAACTACAGTACAAGTAAAATATTATTGGAGCTTTTCTGTCTGTTGAGATGTGCCAACTGGTGCCACCTAATGTGTAAATAATCTCAACTTTGCACATTTTCCTTCTTCAAAATCTGTCTCTCTGAGTTTCAGTCTTTTCTAAAACAAAAGTGTCAGTGCAATAGAACAAGACAAGAAAGCAAGAACCAACTGCCAATGTTACGTTTTATAGGATGTTAGAGAAGTTTTGATTTAACATTTATGTTACTGTTAATCTTATCAACTACAAACAATTAAACATTAGGTTTTATAACTTAGATTTACAACTTATTGACATTTTAATGCCTGATATTGTAGTATTTGTGCAGCTCCCTTCTAATATTGAAGACATACAAAATATTAAAAATGTAAACTCATTCCGTTAATCTTCATTTAACAAATGCATTGAGAGCTGTCTAATTATTCACCACAATGAGCAATTTTCACAACTTTCAATGTAAATCTAACAGCAGTATAGCCTGCTAACAGTGCACTTGCTGGTTTGGAAAAGGACAAAAACAATGCAGAAAATGCAAATTAATTTTCATTCAGATAGATGTTTTCAAAGCTGGGTTACCTGATTCTCTCACTGCGGCTAATTCCTCCTGGTTAATATCAGTTTGCATTTATTTTTGGTTGTGATTACAACTTAAGAAAAACATTTTTGTGACTATACCTTTTGTCAAAGGTATCAAGTCACAAGCCTATCTCGTCAGATTCCTGAAGCTAAGTAAGTCAGAACTGATTGGATGGGAGACTGGAGATCACGTAGAAATGTCAAAAACTTATGATAAGCACATTTTTGTGCCTGTTTGTACACCAATATGTAACAAAAAGCCAAAATGTAAAATAACCACACATTTTGGTTGAAGCCACATGGCAACATTTCCTTTGAGTTTAACAGGTAAATCTTCCCTCCCCAAAACCCCAGTCCTAAACTTACCCATTAAACCCAAATAAAACATTTTTGACATTTTCTTGTTTATCTACGCTTTCTCCGGAGGCTGTGTTGGGAACTGTACAGGTATCACAGTGGGGCGACTAGAGTGAATTGTATTAGTGTCCTTGAGCAAGACACTTAACCCACCTTCTACATGCTTTGAATGTCTTGAAAGGTGGAAAAGCACGAAATTGAAGCTGGAGTGAACCAGTAACTTTCTGGGGGTTAAAAATCAACTTTTCAGTAGAAATAAAAGCTAAAGGCATAATTTGGGACATTCTGAATGCAAAGAAAATTCTATGTGGCAAAAGGTGTAAAATAAGACCATCATAAATAACAGTCCATTTTTGGGTCATGCAGGCCTGCCCTAAAGTAAAGATGCATATTTTTGATATTTGCTTGACGTGACAAAGAAATTTAAATGACAAAAATGCTTTTATTCAAGTCTATTTTTGGTCTAAAAGTTACATAATGGACATTTAAAAACCATTGAGTACACGGCCGTGAAAAGTCAACAACACAATTCTGTAAAAATAGAAAGTTGAAACCCTACTTTGGGACATTGTGAATAAAGATAAATATGTTTTAGTTCAAAATACAAAAAAATACAGCTAACTGAACAGCTTTCCTATGAAAAAAAAATCAGTATGGCCCTCCTCCAGGCCAAGTCTGTAGTCTTACAAGTCTGCTCAAAGTAAAAACACAGAGTTAGATTATTGTTTTAATGAAATAAAGACATCTAAATGACAAAATAATGCTTTTCTTCAAGTATATTGTTGTTCAGAAAGTTGCAGTGCACCTTTAACTGTATATATTTGATGAACCACTTTTCTACAATGACATAAATATGAAACTTTCTTTCACGTTACAGGAAATGCATTGAAAGTACTTTAACAAGGTCATGTATGGCAGTATGAACCAGCGAAGTGTGGCCTAATTATTTCATCCTATAAGTGACTTCCATTTTAATAGAAAACTCTCACTTCCATAGAACATGCTTCTGAAAGAACTGTATTATCATGTCAAGGCTGAACAGGCCAAGTACTGCATTCATGACAGATGTGTGAGTAGTGGCTGAAGTACTTGTATGTGGCTTGTTTGATGAGATGCAGTGTGAAAGCTGGTTCTGTACAATATAGACTCACAATGATCTGACCTTCAACTTGTTTATCTGTAGCTTCTGATGCTGTTGGACGAAGACACTGTATCAAACCTGTGAACAGGGAAACATCTGTCAATAGCAAGGCGGCGCATCCTGGGGAAAAATAATACACATCGATTCGCCGCAGAATGGCTCCGATATTGTTCATTTTCAAGGTCTCGCTGAGGGTAGAAGGAGTGTGTTTTTTTCACAGCAAAGTTTTAGAGAAATGTCCGAATGAAGGAACATGCTGTCGAGATGAAAATATGGCTTTCTCCTTCCGAACTCTGATCGGTACAAGAAATAATATGTCGTGTTTTTCTTTCTGAAGCGCTGGTCGCCAAATGTCGCTCTGTCTGGCAGCGCAGATGTCCAATAACACCGAGAGTAACTTCAGCAAAAACATGTAAAAAGCCTTCAAGGAAAGTACAGATAAAAAAATATACAGTATAACAGGATTGAACTTTAGTGGCTCAGTCCAAAAGTTAGTTTGTGGCTGATTTTGCTGTGTCCTTGGGCAAGATTATTCATTTTGCCTAAATTAAAAATGTGTAAGAGTGCATCGCTGCTAGTGCCCATGTAAAATTTTAGAATGGTGGCTTGTTGTCCTAAAACTTGTCCTACTTACACCAAATGAATATTGGCTATGATCTTTCCAGATTCTGTGTGCTATGTGCTTTGAATGATCGGGCACTTGTACTTCAGCATGTGGGCTGGGCCTTAAATCGAAAAATCGAGAGATCGAGATCAAATCGAACAGAATTGTCAATTATTTGGTGTTGGATTTTGAATTGAAAGATCGGAAACCAATCCTTAGTAAAAATTTGTAGTTTGGAGCAAAAGTCAAACTTTGAGATAGAATGCTAAAATATAGTTTTCAAAAAAATCTAATAATTGTTTTGTTTTTATTCATGAATGGCATTTTTCATTTGTTTTTGAAAAGGTTAAACTAAATCAAATTGAAAATTGTGATCGATCAATATGAGAAAAAAAATTGTGATTTTATTTTTTCCCAGATCGCCCAGCCCTGGTCTCCTGTCCCTACACCGGCATCATCAGAATTGTCCCAAAAGTATTGAATAATAATGTTGTATGAATAATACTTGTTTCCGCTTTGGATTAACTGCAGTCTTAACTTGAACAGAACAGTAAGATTTATTGTCATTGTCACAGAGTAATGAAAATACGTTTTATAGTGAACCTCTGGGGCCGCTGTGCTTTTATGTGCGCCGCCACTCGCTCTTCGACCATCAAAAACACACAGCAGGCACACATACAGATGACAGCACATAGACAGACACAGTACACAAGGATAGAAAAGTGTTGAAAAGGCAACACATTTAACATGAGGCTTCTGTATGAGGCTTTTCTGTATTGCTACTGATGAATGATTTCATTTGTTAATATTAAAATCTTTACTTATAATGTGTAATGTGCAGAATGCTTGAATAAAACTAAGACTTTGCCTTCTTATAGCTGTTTGTACATCGTCTATGTTCTTTCATATTCCTTAGAAAGAGCATATACAGAGATTATATAAGGAGCTGGCGACTTCTGAAACACGTAGCTGTAAAAGCCGACATGAGCAGCTCTGACCTACAGCCTCTGATTCTCTTTGTCTGTCTGTCCAAGTCTTTAATGTTCTGTCTTTCTGAAGTCGTTTTCTGGCTTCTTCTCACAGATTTCCTTTAGTTGAGCACTGCTTTTGACCATAGCTTCCAACCCTTTTTGTCTCAAGTACAACTTAAGCTTTTTCTCCCTCGAGTCCCCTTTTAGTAGAGTACAGGATCAATAAATCTGCTTTGAGCTGTAGATTGTTTATATTATTAAAGGAACCGCATTTTTAAAATTCAGATTTCATAAACATGACCTATGTGTCCACAGATACAAGATAAAGAAATGCACTGAAAGTCATTGTACATCGGAGTTATTCTTAATTAAAGCAATGGACATGATGTTCATTTGTTGATGTTTGCATTTGGTGTTTTGGTTCTCAAGAGGATTATCCAATCAGAAACCAGAATGATAGTAGCAGATAATGTGTTTCCTTCAGTCATAAAACTATTGCGGGAAAAAAAATACCCAAAGACTAGAGTTGTCATGCAGCATTGTTCTTGTTTGTTTTTAACTTGAATGTAAAGTAGAACAAAGAATAATGCATGAAAAACACATGTTTCTTTGTCGTCTGTAGTAAACTCAATACAGCTCATGAAATGCTTACATGGTTTCTTGCCACCGGCTAATGCTTCTAACATAATGTGCCTTGGTCCCTTTTCCTACTCAGGGCTGCACTGTTAGCAGAATTTATAAAGACTTGTCAAGTACCCACAATGCATTTGTCTTTGTGCATGAACGCATTGGCTATAACAGGTCAGCACAAGCTCAGGTCACATGCAGTGGAACTCGACGACTATAGGGACGTGTGAACTGACTGCACTGGGAGGAAGGAAAGAGAACTGCATATTACTTAAATACAGAAGTTTGTTACAGAGGAAACTTTAGAACAATATGAACTTATACTGTCTTAATTATTATGTATTCATCAGGAATGCTCTTCAGTAGAGGTAAGCAGTGCTGACTAAAACTATCTGGCCATATCGTAGTAAATCAGCATATATATGCCTGGGCAGAGTTTGCATGTTCTACCTTTGTTACTGTGATTCTCTCCATGTACAGTGGCTTCCTCCCACCTCCAAAAACCTACATGCATAGGTCATTGGCAACATTAAAATCCCCCAGTGAATGAATGAGAAAGTGAATGAGTTTGTCCAGGGTGTTGTCCCGCTTAAAAATGTTTTATGTCGATTTAATCATGTGTGAGTTTTTTTTTTTTTTTTTTTTTTTTTTTTTTTTTTTTTTTTTTTTTTTTTTTTTTTTTTTTTTTTTTTTTTTTTTTTTTTTTTTTTTTTTTTTTTTTTTTTTTTTTGTTTTTTTTTTTTTCTCTCTCTCTAAATAAAGTAATCATTCCACAATTACACAAAAAAGTACTGAATGAGCTAAAATGTCTTAAAAATCAAGATTTATCAGTTTTTGATCATTTTTCACTGAGCAAGATCTAAATTATTTCACCTAATTCTGCCTTGTTTCAATACATTTGTAATTTTAGGACAAAATATTTGCCAATGGAGTGAGGTATTTTTTCTTTGACCATTGACAAAACAGTTTTAAGCAAAAAAATGTCTTATAAACCGTCAAAAATGTCTTAAAATAAGTGATATAGGCTTCAATGCTTGAACAATTTATTCTTATTTTGTCAAAACTACCAAACTTAGGTTAATTATTTTGAATTCTTGACCTTTTAGCCAAGACATTAACTCTTTGCAGTGTAGATTCAGTTTCATTTACTATTAATAAATTGCTCTTGCAGACATAACCTTGTATTAACATGACTTCTGCATTTGAAACAACTCATCGATTTATCAAAGAATAATCGTCCGACTAATCGATTAGCAAAATAATTGTAAGTTGCAGCCCAAGGACACAACATTAGACTCACTGTCGCCCGTTTCTCCTGGTAATCTTCACCTTTAAATAGTCTACTTTCATTCTTTGCTAATTGCTTTTGAATGTGTTTAATTACTCACTAGAGATAAAGCAAACATAATGTAGCTCTTTTCTCTTCTCCAGCTCTGTGTGGGCTCTGCAGAAAGCTAAAGTTATGAAAGCAGAAAGAGGATGTGATGCCTCAGCACTTTGAAGGTTAACCTGATATTTTACTCAATACTTGTGTTAACTCGCCTGGACAGCAGCAAATATTCTCTTCCCACAAAGTTTTGTTAGAAAATGTTCTGTTCTTTTTTTACCGGTCCAATTGAAATGTGCTAAAAAATGTCTTTAAACTGTTTTGTTTATGTTAATAGTTTGTGTTCACATTGCAGAATTCGATGTCATGAGTCCAGATGGTGAGCTAAAGCCAGTTTATCCAATTAATAACATTGCATGAGAACAAAAAATTAAATGGAAAGCTTCATGGACCTCCAAACTATAGTTAAAGGTTGAAACAGGTGCTCATTGGTGAAGGGATCATACTGTAGATGCATCAACTTACAGAAAAAAATCAAGGCACACTTTTTAAATAAAATGCCTTTGTTAACCATGACATGTCAAAATGGACCTCATAGAGCCCTAATGCGTTTCAGCCTGCTGGCTTTCATCAGAGGGACAAAACCCTAGTTTCAAACATTTTGACTAGACCCTCTAACGTCTTATATAGCACATTTTTCTGCTCGATCCAAACTTTTGTTCATTGTTATTGATTTTTATAATGTTTCAATGTCATGCGAACCTCACGCAAGACAAATGTGACAAGTTAGCAAAATTAATCACAAAAGCTCAAAAATATTAGATTTATGCCCCAAGATCAAAATTGACAGCATCGATTTTTGTTTTTATTATTTTAAGTTGCCTCTTTTTGTAGCATTTTTCTACAAATTATATGCTTGATATTCAATTTTTGGATAGCTTCCTTCATTCTTATTTAAAGTGACACTTAACTCATAAAATGTGCCCACAGTCATGTTTCAGACAGAGCTGGCAAACTGGACATGCTGGAGAACTTAAAAAAAAAAGACTTGACCCTTTGTGACTTGAGACTTGACTCTTTGTGACATTTTCTAGCCTGTTTCTGCAATGTCTTAAGTCCAAGAACTATTACTAGATCCTTACAACAACTAAGAACCTCCAGTAGCCTGTCAGAAGCATGCTAGGTTTTTTAATCTCACGATACGTAACAGCCTTTGTTTAGTTTTGAAACTCTAAAACTAAAATGCATTATATTATTTGTCTCTTTAATCGAAAAAGTGCAATGTTGATCTAACTCAGTGATTTTTAATCTTGTCTCACTGTCTGCCTTCAGTATTAGATGATATAATTGTATTTTTCTGGTGCATTATGAGTTACGAATTCACTCTAATTAATCCTAAAAAAATAAATAAATACACTATCTATTCCTCCATAAATCCACTGAACAAAACTTTTCCAAATCCCCAAATCAGCCTCAGCCTCAAAATGAATTTTCTCTGCAACCTGACTACAATTTTCCTACAAATCAGCTTTCATTAAAATCCATATTAAAAGTTAATTACATTGCTAATTGGAAGTCCCGGTTTTGTCTTCGTCAGTAGACTGTATCTTATGACCGCTCTCGTAAAGCTGCCCACTCACGACGGCATTAAATTAGTCATTTGTCATCATTTGACATCAACAGAATAGATCTTTGGGAGTCGTGTGCCCTCCGTGTGCAGCAGATGGTCCTGTTTCTCTATTAGATTGTATTAAAAGTGCACAGTGTAGGTCTGTGTCCCAAAGTATTAAACTTATCTATCTTCATCCCACTTCAGTTGTGATTTATAAAAAAGACACGTGATTCTGTCTTTGCATAGGTGGGTTTTCAGTTATGAGACAGAAGATAATTTGAAGATTCTCCGTTTAAGCTGCGACACATTTTTTTAATCACCAAGATAAGAATGAATTTCCTTAATATAACCTTAGCCTTGGGCATCACACTAGTCTCACATGGATCTATTTTATGGCCACTAGCACTGCTTTATTTTTTATACCAACTGTGTAGTGTGTAAGTGTACTTTTTCAAAATGTTCAGCATCTAAAATAGTTTTGTGGGAATTGTCTGTGCACAGAACATCAGTTGGCTTGTTTATGTTCAAAATAGTAAACTTCTGTGCTTATGAGCATTTCCTGTTCAGTTCATTGCTATGAAGTTTTCACTACACCAGTTTAAAACAAGTAAATACTACAAAACTAAAAGGAAATGCTCATGAGTACAGAAGCTATTTTGAATATAAATAAGCCAGCTGACGTTTCGTGCACAATTTGAGATTGCCTCGCAGGACAGACAAGCTAAAATGTTAGCTACCTTAACAGAGCTAAACAGGAAGTGCGCTGCCAAGAAAAGTGGGCAGAGCAGAAAAATATGAATACATTAAAAAAAGTTTGTAATTATTTACTTTATAAACACAAGCATGCCTTGGTCTGTTTGTTTTCACAATGAAGGCCACATCCCCCTTGTGTCTGAGTAGGCTTTCTTTAAGTGCTCTAGTTTCCCTTACCGCTAAAAATATGTACTACTGACTCTTTTCTCTCCCCTCCCAAAGCTCTCCCTTGAAATTGAGAACAAGATCTTATCTGGGCTTTCCTGCTTAAATACAGGTCAATAAATAAATTATTTACCTCATTGTTTTGACTTTGGGCCTTTTGACTTTGAGACAGACAAGACAAGGGAGATTTTACATGATGATTTGGAGATGTGGCTTCAAAGTTCAGAAAAGTGCAGTGGAACAACAAAACTAGCTTGTTTTAGATTTATTGTTTGATTTTGTTTATTCGAAGTTACTTTGGTCCTTGAGTGTTTAAAGGGTTTTATAAAGAAATGTTGATTGATTTGTTTATGTTCCAGAAATCATTACCAAAAGTCAAGTTTATTGAAAATCAAAATCAACCAATATGAGAAAAAAAAAAGTAATTAATTTGTTCCCCAAATTGCCCAGCCCTTTAATAACCTTCAAATTTATCAGCAACTATATTTCTCTGGAGTAAAAGTTGAGTGAGCAAGAGCAGAGGTTTCATTTATCAATCCAAAAAGTAAAATTCATTTGCAGCATGTTCAGAGCGTGACGTGTGTGATTGCCAACCTCACGTGGTTTCTTTCTCCAAACTCTGCTGTGTTTTCCATTTGAAGTAGGAACCCCGTCGTCTGACTTCTTGTTGCAGAAGTAATGAATATTCTTGAATGAGCAGCACACTTGCATCGGTTTCCAACACAAAGACGGTGGGATGATTACAACAGCTCCACACAGGAACAAAAACTACATGCACTTTATTTGATTTGGCAATTTATTATTTTTATGCATGATTTTTTTTGAATAGACAGCAGCACAACTAGACATTACATCAAAAACCTGTTCACTTTGTGCTTCTTGTGCTGTAAATGCCTTTACTTCTCCACATTTACCCAAAGCAGAGACAGATGGCAGTCTTGACCACTCCACACTATGGCAGCCCTTCTGGGACATTTCCTACTTTCAGGATACTTCATCAACAACATCAGAGCAGGTGTAAAGCTGGACCTCACTGTACCATTTGTGAATTATTTATTTGAACATATTTGAAGCATCAATGTGTTAGCCTGCAGCAAAAACTGCCCTCACTACACTTTGCAAAGGTGTATGGTATGGTGTGGTATGGTTGGTATGGTATGAGTATATTTTATTTCTACAAGGACAATGCACAGTAAAGATATTGTGTACTTTATAGGATGGTCTGGTTGTTCTATCTCCACAATTCAGTTGTGATGAGAAGATTATTTAATCTGAGTAGCAAAAGTACTGAACGTCACTACTCAAGTCAAAGTACAAACAAAAGTATACAGACCTCACTGTTAAATGTTTTTTCCTCCTTTCAAGACACTCAGAGTGCTTTACAGTCAAGGATAAATATTGTTTATAGAAGTAAATGAGGATCTTGGTATACCTGCTGGATTCTCGATATTTGTGAGTTCGCAAACTTGAAAAAATGCCTCTGGGTCCCACCAGCCGATTGGTTTGCAGTCTGAACCACTGGTTTAAAGACCCAATAACATTGCAGCAGGCCAGATTGAGGGGGTTGTTAGCAAAGACAACAGCAAGTAGCGCCTGAATTAAGAAAAACAAACATAGCAGCTCCCGTGATGAATGTGTTTCTGCTGCTTTTGATTCTGTTTTGGCAGAAACATAGAGTATTTACTTTAAAATAGAGGAGGAGACAAGTGCTCAGGTGACACTTGTTCTCTCCCACTCTCACATTGGATCCATTTTTACGATCCATTGCTGTGATTGGCTAAGCACAAACTAAGGCTGGCTCACCCTATCAGCTCGAAGTATTTTATTAAACATCCTCCAAACATTTTCCGAAATCTTTCAGCGGGAGAAGTTCCAGATGGATAATGTGGAGCAACTGAAATCAGGGTTCAACACAGATTCATTGGGTGGGAGCAAGGTTAAAAGAATCTATAATTTAGCCACTTCCTAAACAAAAGGTTTCAAAGCTTATGTAAAAGTACAAAAGTCCACCGGGGTAAATTTACCGTAATTTGAGTTTTTGTCACCATATTGCCCAGCTGTAATCTAAAAGTTTGAAACAGCCATGCACTTTATATCTGAATTTACCATGATGCCTATGAGCAATTCTATTTTTTTCTTCCTCTATCAGACACATGTAGGTAAGAGATGATTTATTACGTGTCATGTCATCGAAACATTGAAGTAATAAATCATCTCTTACCTACAGTACATTTGTCTTATATTGAGAAAAATTAAGAAATCGATGTTTCAAAACCTTAACCTTTAACTATAAGCACAGACCTGACCTCTAACGTCACTTGATGGCTATTAATGTTTGTCTCCATGGAGATACATTCTTCTCCATCATATACTTTTAATCAGACAGTAAATGATTCCAGGCAGAACATTATTCCACCTCAGTGCTCGCTCCACAGTTGTCTTTCCCGGTGGCAGTACAGCAGCCTCACAGTGCTGGTAAACTGTGACATTTATTACGTAACCTTTAGTCAAATGTGTTGAGTGTCTGTCCGCGCAGGCTCGCTTATTTAGCCTATCATATAGAGCGGGTTTAATGAGGACATGAGGACAGCAGGCTTAGCAGGAGACACTCTGATGACACTGGGACCGAGGAAAATGTGTCTCCAACAGAAGTGTGCTTAAATCTGTCTGTTAGTTTGGATTTATCACTCCCAAGTTGTTCCCACGAAGCTGGTTTAATTATTCACATCACAGGATTACAATGAGACAGTCCTGACACGACCTCGGAGACTGTGACTTAATGTAAGGGAAAAGTAGGTACAGCGTTGACTCTAAAAGATTTTACAGTCTTAAATTTCAAACTTTTGCAGCCGTCTACGTGTTTTCTTGTAACTTGCTGAATACAGTTTGAGCATTTTGATTATTCTCGATGATGAGTTTATGAGAACTTTTTGAAACTATAAGAGTCAGAGCAAGTTTTGGCTTCACAGTAAAGCTAATTGCAACAAAGCATGCTAACCAGTAATGCACCAATTCGATATTAGAATTGGATATCAATGTTGATCCATAAAATGTTGCTGTTTTTGCTTTTACTTGGACAATAGTCAGGGCTATTCAACATAAGGCCCAAGAGCCAGGTCAGGTCCACCAACCAGTTAAGTCCGGCCAACAACCCAACTACCAAACATTAGAAATTCTTATTCACTTTTAAAATTTTAGTTTAGCCCTACTTAAGATCTGGTTTGTTTATTTTGCTTTAGACCTCGTTTAGTCCTGGTTTAGACCTGGTTTTAATCCAGGTCTAATCTTTGTTCAGACCGGGCCAGTGTCTAACCTTGCCTATTTAGTTACATGTTCTTTGCATTTGATTACATTTTGCGATAAATGTAAATCTAATTACATTTTTTGCTTAGAGTGGAGGCCTGGATTACATCTCCAATCCAGAAGCCAAGGCTCGCTGAAAAATCTGGCCATTGAGAAAATAAAGTTGAACAGCCCTGCAATAAGACTTACTTGACCTGGAACAGACATTTTTATATAAATACCAGTTACATTACACTATATGACCCATTTTCTCATGAGTTAACTGTGTTTGGAGATCATGAACATACTATTTTCAGTTTCTACACTAGTATTGGTTGATATTGGGTGTCAGCAAAGAATCAAAGTCGATCAGAACTGAAAAGCTGGATTGATACAAGGCAAGCTGCACACTTTCTGACTCTAGATAGAACACAACACCCCTTTTCTACAAAACAGATTTGTCTACAATATATCTGTTCTAGGACAAAACTTATAACTCTAAAATATGTTTTGTTCCAGGGTTGGATTATTATTAAAAACTCCTTTTGTGTGCTAAATAAATCAGGCAATGATTAAATACATTATTTGTTGTTTTGTTTGTCTTGGCTTATGCAGAGAAATTTCCAGTACAAAGAGGACATTTTCCCCACAATCTTTAGTAGTAAACAATAACAGAAGTAGATATTTATTATTTGTTCATCCATCCATTTTCTTTTGCTTTATCTGAGTGGGTCCGAAGGCAGCAGTCTGACAGGAGCCTAGTCTTCCTTGTCCTCATCATTCACGGCTAAATGTTTTTTCAAAATACTTGCTGATACAAATGGGTTCATGACATTTCTGAATCAAACACTCGAAATTGCGCTACAAATATTAATATATTTTAATCTGAATTATGATGCTCAAATTAGCCTGATAAGACCAAAAATAATGTAACAAAGTGTAATGCAATATTGTCTTTTCAGGACCAATTATTGTAACAACAGATTACTGTAAAACAGATATGATTAAAACAAATTCATCAGGTACATGTATTTAAAAAGTGAACTTTCTCTCAAACTGTGAGAAAACTTGCTTCTTTAAACTCTGCCTGATTGTTAAAAATGTTGCGTGCAAAGGATCTGATTTTCTGATTATTTCTGCAGCATAAACATTCAACAACACATTCTCTACAATTATCCAATCACAACATTTAAATAATTTCCAATTTAGCTGTAATTTGCCACATTCAAACACAGCGACAATGGCTGCTTTCAGTTCATACTCGTTTGAGGAAAAAATAAAATGCCAGTCATTAAAGATCTTCTCGCTAAGTGTTGTATTGACCCTGTTTTTCAAGGAATAAATCTTTTGCTACAATTTTCTAAAATAGCAGTTATCACAATCAGAATGTCACTTTTTCAAAGCAGCGTCACATTTTGATTGATTATTCTGCTGTTGTGGTTTCCAACTGAGGTGTTTTTGTGCTCATTTTCACAAACATTTGGAAGAAAACACCCAGGAGGCTATAACATATTCAAGACGGGGGTTTGATGATGGGCTCTTTAAACTTTATTTTATTTTAAAGTTGTATATTGACACATGAAGCAGAGGACCAAAGGGATCAATGACTTGGACACAGATACTGTTTTACATTAACACTGTTTTCTGTTGACAAACTTTCTGCTGTTCAAACTGAAACTATTTCTAAAGCTTTTGGAGCGTAATTAACAAAACTCTGTAAAGTTGCGACTGTTTGCTACTGATTCCTGATTTATGAAAACAAGCACAGCAACGAGAAGGACCGAACCTGAATCTAAAGACAAACTGTTGACTGTATGTGGGGGGAGTTTAGAGGATTACATTTTGAGTGTTTTCAAACCTGATTCACACCAGATTGATACTTTTTTCTGAAATTTCTATTAACATTATATGCTGAAACAGCGTCATCTCATTGTTTGGGTCTGAACCTGGAAGTAGCCGAGAAATGATGTTTTTGTTTTTGTTAAATATACTTGAGAGAAATACACAAGCCTCTTTCCAGTCCAAAAGTGCACAAATCTCCTGTGTGCCTGATACTTTTAGTCAAAATAGTCTGTTATTCTGCTAAAATTGGACAAAATACATCCGTTGTGCACTGCCGTGTTTGTTTTGGATCATGTGATTCCACTCACACATGCTGTGCTTATTTCAGCTGACATAGCATCATATAATAGATGGATTCTTCAGATTTCTGAGAATCCATAGAGCAGGTTAGATGTTTTCAAGTAGTTTGGCTATTTCATAAGTTTATCCTTGTATTTATTGTTCAGTAAATATGACTTACTGTAATTCCACAACTTTTACCTAACAACCATATTGTATAAGGGCTAAAATCTACATAAATGACATAGAAGTTGCTTTTCTGAATTGACAAATGATAATATCTGGTAATACTAAAGTTTTGTTAAATGTTTACTTAAAGCTCCCAGGAAACAGATGTATATAAATTGTTTTTGCATTCCGGTGCTTTTTGACGACACCTGTGAGGGTTTCTGTTTTAGAACTCAAAATTAGTACATCTTCCTGTAATTTTCAGCCTTTACATGTCAGGTTGTCATTTAGCTTGCATCTTTTATTGCACATTTACTACAAAGACTATCACATCAAACTAGGTCATATTTTTACAAATGTGTCATCTGTCATATGGACTTTAAGACTCTATACAGGACTATTCAGCTCAGCAGTGTCTATACAGAGGCTGGAGGACTCCACATGATGTTTCTGCTTGGCTGGACATCATAGCATTACATGAGAAGAGGACGTTTCCCATTGGAGTCACACACGGAGGGTTTCCTGTCCGGTTCAATGGACACATCTTAGATTAAACACTCCAGTGGGTTTGACTGTATCTCTGACAGTGAAGAACATAAGACTTACTGCTCTACTGCCATCATCTGTGTATATAAGACCATAGCTGTGCTCAATCACCCACAATGCATCACTCCTCTGTAGGGTGCTCGGATCCTGTGCTCAGGTGTTTTTGAGCTTATTATTGGACTGTTTCAGACACTAAAGCGTCTGGCCTCGATGCACAGATGATGCACACAGACTTATACAGACGACACTCTGTAGACTGCCACTAGCAAACATTGATTCGAGCTGAAATAAAAATCATTACAAATCTACAGTGGATATTACAGTGCATAGTATAAGTTTATATATTTTCTCACATTTCATTTATCGTGCTATAAAACCCATTGTGTCCTGTTCACCTTATTCTGTCCCGTTCATTTTTCTTGGCAGTGCACTTCCTGTTTAGGACCATTGCCTAAAAAGTGAAACACTTTTAAAGTTTGTTGTTGATGTGTTCACTTCTGATTGTGTTACATAACTGCTTTTAACTCGTGCTAATGCGTCTCTGGTGTGGGATCGTTTGAATAGGTTTTAGGCATAAACAGTGGCTGTCTGTCATTATGGACTTTGTAATCAAGTGTTGCAGCGTCGCCGTATATAGAGCTGATGAGCTTTATGTCCCGATGTAATTATATCTGTTTATATGCAGAAACTAGACGTGAGTTGTATTTAAACAATGCAAGTAAACAGGAATCTGACTGAGACTCAAATGTGCGTCCTCAAAGAGAAAATGTGCCATTGATATATTGATAAAAACACTGTGAACACTTTGTCTCTGGAAGTTCATCAGAACTTCAGTTCAGAACTGAATGCTTGAAAAATGGTGTGAATTTGGGAAAAATGGATGAGATAGTGCATTTACATAACAGTCAAAGACACATTTAAAATTAATTTGGAACGCATAATCTCTTTCACAGGATAAACAGTATATGTAGAGTCTTGACAAATGAAAATTGAAGCCTCTTTAAAAAGATGTACTAAATATTCTTCCTCACATTTGTCTCAATAATTATCCAGAGTTTCAAAGTTTTATTAGAAGACACTAACCTTGTACAGCAAGATGAATTCTTGCAGTATTCATGGGTTTACAAATGGCTCTTGCACAGTGGTTCAAATGGTAACAATCAGAAGGCTTGTTTACAGAGGAGAGGTGGGATTCACAGATGTGACGACTGCAGCGAGGACCAGGCGTACTCCCAACAAAACAACAAACATGGTGACGCAGGTATATAACAGCTTTTGAATCAGTTTAACAGAAATGATGACAATGTATTTATCGGAAAGAGTCTTATTTATGATTATGTACTGTGATTGGCTAAAATACCACTAAGGTGGGGTGGGCGCTTTGTCCAATCAGATTTAAGTATTCTGCTAGAATTTCCTCCGTTTCCCAACTGCTTTTGATTAGATTAGAGCCTGTCTGAAGCCAGTTTAAAAAGAAACTACTCACACCTTAAATAATTAGACGTACTGCTTTTCAAATCTCAGAAGCTAAGCATGTTGGGCCTTGGCAAGACTTGGATGGGAGACCTCTGATTGGAACCTCAGAACCTTAGAATCATTAAATCAATAATGATCTTCATTGAGGCCTATGCTTAAAAAGACATTGTTTAAATATTGTATTTCTTAAAACTATTAAAATCTCTTAAAAAGCTATGAAGCATCACTTGAGTTTGCATTTGCCTTGTTTTGAATGTGTTTCTTCTCTTCTATCTGCTGCTATTGAAGGACTAGTTGTGCTTTTTCAGCCATGACATTACTTTGTATCTCTAGTGTAAGATTTAGTTGTTGTTTTTTCTCCTTCTGTGTCTAAAGCGTGTCTTTTCTTTTACTTGTTAATGTGCAGTAGCTTGCTTGTTTCCTCGTCTCTGCTGTCTCTCACACGTCAGCTCCTCTTTGATGCTCAGATACTGGGTTAACATCATCTGCCTATTAGCATTTTACTCTCTAGATATTCACAGCTGGAGTTCTGTTAAATCCACACACATCGATACGTGACTTTTACTAAATTGGGGCTACATGTCAAATACGCTTTTTAATGGTGTAATTAGGCGGAGTAGTGTAAATAGGAGGAGTAGTATAGTTTTTGAATGGAGCTCAAAACATGACTAAAATGTGAAAAAGCAGCTATTCTCTGATAACAAACAATCATAACTCTGTCGAATGTTTGTATCTGACAAATAGAAAATCAGGTAAACAGTGACGAAAACAGATAAGGCGTAACAACAGAAAAACAGAGGTTTTTCTCACATTTCTCACTGACAGATTTTTGGGATCACACACACACAGTTGAAATTATTATTTTTACAAACTTTAATAAAAGGTTATTGCAGAAGTGTCAGTTCTGGACTCCAGGCTAAAAGCTTCTTGTAGTTTACATTTGGCCACATGAAGATAATTTCTGTGTAACATGTTCTGTGTATCAGGTGTTTTACTCATAGATTTGTTATTCAATCAGCATGAGGAGTATTTTTTATGATGTTATGAGCGTCAACAACAAACATGTATCGTGTATCACTTACTGTGCCTCTTCCTGACAGCCGTAACTGTCTTTTTGGCTATTTAACGTGTAATGTATGACTGAGGAATGGCGCCTGCGGTCTCACGTAGTGTTTAATTTAAAGCATAGATGGAATAATTCACAAGAGAAACAAATTCATTATCGTCCAACTTAGCCATTTTTACATCGTAGGTCCGACTTTATAATTAAAAACTGTTTAAATAGCCTACACTTTATATTGTTGAGTGTGTTTATCGAATCTCAAAAATGAGTTTTGTACCAACTTGTTTGCAAAATAAGCATTTTTGACAAAGGATCTAGACAAATTGGTTCTGTCATTACCCAGTTTGAGTCAGTGCTGAATCTGAGTCAAAATTTAATATGCGAGTGCCCAGAAGAGTCTTTAACTATGGCAACATCTACGAGGACAAACAACATGTAGACCTATTTATCATTTACTTTTTAAATATGCTTATTTTAAGTGTGTAGAAACAAAATATCTAACTTCATCAAACAGTGAAACCTCAAGATCAACTGACAATAGTGTTGCATTGAATGTTTTTTATGACTCTAGAAAATTCAAACTTTTATGTGACTTTATCTAAAATAAATGTACTTTATGAGTCTCATTTCATTGGTGATCTAAAGCTACAACTGACAGAGACATTTTTTAGACATTTCTTCCAATAAAAACGATAAATATAGTCAAGCTAACAACTAGCATGATTGTCTCAATTTCAGCAAATGACTCTGATTAAGGAATGATCTGTGCAGAGAACGTCAGTTAGCGTGTTTACATTCAAAACAGCTAACTTCTGCATTTATGAGCATTTCCTGTTTAGTTTAAGTTTCTATATGGTTTTCACTGTGTCAGACTAAAATGAATAAATAAATACTTGAAAGATAAGACAGTGAACAGTGAGTTGTGATTGATTTGACTGAAATCATGTTAAATACTTTACAAATCCTCAAATTATTTTACTAATGCCAATGCTAGCAACAAATACTTATAAGTAAGCAGTTTTGGAAATATAAAAGCTAACTGATGGTGCGTTCCAGAAGACTGGGAACTGGAAATTTCCCACTTCCCACTTGTAAAAATGCTCTGGAATGCCACTTGAACTGGTAAATAACACTTGTGTGAACTGGTTAAGAGAGTCCCACTTCACATAAGATCAACAATCACCACAAAAAATGAAACGATGTAAACATTGGTTGCGGGTTTGTTTAAAGTTACGTTTGTTTTGCCCGTAATGTTTACATACAAGTTCCTTCAGTTGGAACACAGATTTTTCAACTGGAAAATATCCCAGTTGCCTGGAACACAGCATAATGTCTATGTGTAATGACAGTTTTACCTCCTTGTCCATATGGCACCTTTACAAATATTGTGTTGTTTTGTCTTGTCAGTGTTTAATGCATTTGCCTGTTTAGTCCAAGTTACGTCACACTAATTATCTCTGTCTCTAAATTGCAGTTGGAGTATGTGAGGTGAACGTATAGCACTGCATTAGCGAGCACTTTTAGCCGCTTAGCCAGTTTTGACAAGTGGAGTCAAATTAGGCTTTGAAGTATCAATGTGCTTCAAAGAGCAGAGTCGACCGGAAAAATCCATAAAAACATCCAGCATTCATTAAGTGTAACGTTGCATATGATTCTAAACACTTATTTGATGCTTTTATTTTAGCTATAATCCATAAAAAGTGTTACATTTTATATTGTTAAACATGAGAGCAATAGAAAAAATGAAAACAAAGTCGCATAATCAAAGTGCTTATGGGGAACAGATGGTTATTTATCGTGTTTGTTGCAAAGGATTTCAACATGACATCAATAACAACAGATATTAATGTGACCCACTTCTAAATGATGATCTGTAGTTAGTGCATTGTACTTTATTATAAGTGACACTTCTAACAGATTATTAAAATGATTACTGCTATATTTCGTTTTTAGGGCAGAAGTGTGCTTATGTGCTTAGCTATTCTGTAAGATAACATACTGTAGATCTGTGATTCTTCAACTTTTCAAGTAACGCTTAAGATTATATTTGTCGTACAAGTACCACCAGATCAGATCAGATTTCTTATGAAACAGCTGTAGTCTCTCTCTTTCATTTTGTTTTCGGTGATAAAGTCACTTCATCCAAACTTTGCAGTGTTTGATCGAAACTTTTCCTAAACACCCATATCTTTTTGTTGCCATGATAACAAGTTTGTACTTCTAGGTCACGGCTTTTATCGTAGTTTTTTAATTTGTAGCTTTTTAGTTTTAGAAAAATAACTATTTCATTGGAGAATGATCTGAAGTGAGACATTATTATTTAAAGGAGACCTATTGGGATTTTTCTGTATATTTGAAAAGAAACTATGGCACATACTGATCAAAAATTAACTATTTTTTCATTGCAAACCCCAAAAATTATGTAAATTGGCTTAGAAATAGAAACAGATCCACTGACTTCCTGTTCAAGACAGCAGAACTGATAAGCCCTGCCGCTTCATTGTAATTTAACTTTAACTGGTCACAGATTTTAATTTACTGCTTTACTGAAAGGGGCTACATGACAATTTTAAACCCTACATGTTTTTGAGCAATCGTACAGACAAGTGGGCGGGGATACGTGGAAGGTGAAGACAGGGATTTTCTGAGCACTGGAGCGTCTGCTGCAGGACAATGCAAGATTACTTAAACATGCAGGAAAAACTCAGAAAAGTCAAATGTACATAATAGGTCTCCTTTAATTTATAAACCGCTGATGAATTGAAAACACAAACATATGCATTTGCACATTTTTAGAATTACAGGAGGACGTCTGAGTTTGAAGGCGGTAAAATTCAAGGGAAACTTTACAGATATTTCCACAGACATGGACAATTTGCAGGAAGCTACAATACAATATATTGTACGTAAAGTAAACAGTAGGTTTATTGTTCAATATTATTAGGAACTATAAAGCTGCAGAAGCTTTTTCAAATGTATTTACATTTTATATCTAATTAATGGCAATAATGTAAATTGTCTTTCTTTTTTATGGATCCACTTTTGTGCTTATTGACTCTGAAAAGATTGATACTGATGTGAACAACAGCTTTGACTGTGGTACATGTAATTATAACTGAGCTTAAACATATTTAAATGTTTTTTTTATCACTGCATTTTAAAGTATTGTGATACAGCTATGTGTCACAATATTGGCAAAATAGTTTATAGTGTCCCAATTCTAGTAATATTAAATTTACCTGAAGTCCTAATAAGCTGTGCAAATAGAAGAAAAGACTCCATGTTGTGCATTAAAACTGCTTATTGCACAGCTCCTCATTGTTTACTGCTTGTGTAACAGCCTCAGATAATGTCTAACACGACCTCAAGTTTCAGAAAGGTGAGAATTAAGACCATGCGATCCAAGAAGTTCTTAAAATGTTGCCTAGACCAGGATCTGTAAAACCATGAGTGTATTTGTTTGACCGAAAAACTTAGTGAAAAAACTTCTACTGCGCTCTGCTTTATAAAACTTAACTTTCCTCAGTTACATGCTCCATATCACAAGTCACACAACGACCCACTGACTCACACTCAACAGCTTTATGACCCTTTTGGCCTGCCGTAGTTTTCTGTTAGCACATAATTGGCTTAAGACTCATAATTCACTCAGAGCAGTGAAATTTATCTCCAGTGACGCACAGTTAAACTTCTGATTTCTGCAGCCGCCATGTTGTTGACCTTTGACCCACGAGGCTATGAATAATAAGGAATGTCTTTTACGTTCTAATCCATCATGTCGTCTGATCTCATCAAAGCACATTACAGCACACGTGGCTGATTTATGTGAGCTCAGAATAGACTGGACCTTTGCATTTATTATCAAACATGAGCTAAATGAGTTTCTGATCATGAGAAGAGTCAGAAGTAATCCACATTATGGTATAAAGATAAATCAAACGGAAAAATGCATCATGTAATGTGGTATGTATTATGGTTCCTGTTGCTGAGGCACATTTACATTTACTACTGGCTCTGCTTCTTCACTTCTTCACATTATTAAAAGTTGTTTGTTTTGTTTTTCTCATAATCAGTCATTTTGATTCTTCTCCAGAAAGATTATTCTTTAAACAGAATTTTGTCACTGTGACCATTTAATATGGTCACTGTGACTTTTTGAGATGAGAGATTATGAATATGTGTTGAACTCCAATTTGAGTTCTTTCACAGTCAGTGCATCTGGAACTTTGCTCGCTGAAAGCGTTTGGGATAATGTAGGACATTGGATGAAATACATCGAGCTGATTAGGTGTGCGGCCTAACTTATTTGTGTTTAACCAGTCACAGCAGCAAACTGTAATGGCGTATCCGTGTGGGATAAAAGTATCACAAACACCTCTCTGCTCCTCTTTTAGAAAGAAAACAATCTGTATTTCTTCTAAACAAATCAAACGCAGCAGAACATGTACATCCACAGGAACTGCCATCTTTGTTGTGTTTGATTCAGACGCTACTTCCTGTCGTCATTGCTACCAATCCCCCTCAATGTGATTGGGAAGTCCAAACCAATCGGGCGGCCGGAAGACCAGATGGATTATTTAGAGTTTGTGAATTTACAAATATCATGAGATAAACCATCTGGGCCAGGTTAGAGTGATTGTGGAGAGGGCAGGAAATGGTGCATTCCAGGCAACAGGGATCTGGGATATTTACCATCTCCCATTTGTAAAAATGCACAGGAATGCCACTTCACATACAAGATCAACAATCAAAAGTAAATCTGAGGAGTTTACTGCCACAAAAACATTGGTTACATGTGCAGCACAAATAAAGTTTTCCAAACATCAAACAAAAGTTTGACTGAAGCTTAACCTTGACAGAAAAAACCTAAGCCCTGACTTGTACTGGTATTACTGTGGCTTTTTATGTCTAAAGCCATTCAACGCACAATATTATTAAAATTTATGACATGAATATTCACACCAGAGAACAATGTCTCAGTCTTTGTTCAGTGGGCTGATTATAAAACTCAAACACCAGACGAGATTATGTCCTTGCTAAAATATAAAAGTTAAAAGTAAATAAATGTATAAATTGTACTGTACCTTCAGTGGCATAAATCTGGCTAATTATTGATGATGGATGTTGGCAGTTTGCATAAAATGTGTTTTAGACTGAACGATGATGCAAAGACGGTTCCCTAATGGTTTAGGGAAATGTCTGTCTGGTTAATGATGCGAGGACAAAGTTATTTCCTGTGAGTTTAATGTAGGAACAGTAAAGATTTTGTATTCTGATTTTGCCTTTATTGCTACAAATGAGCTGCCGTAACAAAACTATTTTCTGTCTGTCTCTGTTTGTCTATAAAGTTATTTTGAACCATGAGACATAAACTTGAATGTGGCTCAATTAGAATTTCTGTTTTGATGAAATTGTGACATTGTGATTCACAGTTTTTCTGTTAATATAACTTTTTTTTGCAAATGCAGACCCACTCATTCACACATCCTATTGGTCAGTCTTTGTTAAGCTCTGAGTGATTGACAGCTGGATTAACCAATCACAGTGAAGTATACTTATCCTGAATGTTGCTTCTGCTTGGACAAATAATTGATTATTTGATACTCATATTTTTCTTGGTTAAAGGAGCACTGTGTGACTTTCTTGAGCAGAAAAATCACCTAAAAACTTACTTTGGCGCATTGTTAACAGTGATAATTGTGTGTTATGCCATAATAGGAGAAAATCTGAAGAAGGGTGAATTAATACAGTATATTACAACCTACATTGACTGTATCTTCAGAGCATATTCTTATCTGAAGCTCTGGACCTAAAAACACAGCTCAGTGTATTTGGGATAAAGACATCAGACAAACTGAAGGACAGTTATGACGCTACGTGGCCTTCTCTACATTTTTATGAGATCATATACTTTTATGTTCTGTCTTTGCAGTACATCAGCTGCTTTGCTTGTCTATGAAGTGGATTTTACAGCTTTGGCCCTCAGGGAAAACCCACTACATTTTGTTCCTTGAAAGCATTATTTTAAAAGACTATATAAAAATCTACAGCTTATATTAATGGATCCTCATTTTTACCTGTTGTTATTGTGAAACAATCATTAGAGTCAAAGTTTGAATTCCATTCTTTATCCACCTATATACTTGTTAACAAGACTGGGAATCAGACTCTGTAGCAGTGATAGTTTAAAACAATCCAGAGAAATATCAGTTTGGATTGTCCAGGCTTAAGTTTTACCATATTGTATCTGAAATTAAGCTAATTAAGCTCTAAAATATTTGTCTGTTAAATGGTGTTTAGATATAATTGCCTACTATTCTCATTTTGACTGTTTCATCCAAACTGAGCAAATGAGCAAGTTTTGGATCAAAACAGTGAACCAACTTGTGTTCACTGCTGTGCCCAGTGTCATTTCTAGACTCTCTGTGACATCAGAGTGTAGTGTCCACTCAAAACTGAGCAGAGATGCAGACACCTGCAGCTGTCAAACTAATCACACTGCTGCTTCTTTTACCCTTTCCTAAAAGCCAGTTTCTAGTTCTGTGTCACATTACATCCTCACACAGGCTTCTTGGAGCTTCTGTCTTGAGCTAATCATGTTTCAGGTGTGTCTCGTCAGTTCCACCAATCACAACCAGATCACAGATCAGCTGTGACGCCACGAGACTTTTGAGCGTAGGAGGACGAGAACAGCATGAACACAATGCTGCTTAGGGCGCAGCGGTTTGCGCTCTGGCCTCATAGCAAGAAGGTCGTAGGTTTGATTCCTGGACGGTCCAGGCCTTTCTGTGGAGTTTGCATGTTCTCTCCGAGTTGGCATAGGTTTTCTCCAGGTGCTCCGGTTTCCTCCTACAGCAAAAAACATGTCCAATGTGCTCCCTCTCCCCTCCCCAGGACTGCAGATGGAAATTAGCTGTAAGCCATTGTGCTTAATGTACAATTACATTAAGCACAATGGCATCTCTGCATTGTGCCTAATGTAATTATACACTATTCTTAATAAACATTACCTATAATAAACATTACCTGCTTTTGCTGCAAGCTTCTGATTGGCTCCCAGAAGCCCTGGGGGAAAAGACAGAGGCTCCAATGGCAGCATGTGTGAATCAGTCCTTATGCTTTTCAATGAGTTTTCTGTGTTATGTGATGAGCTTCACTTAAACAAGCCAGTGCCTAAAGGTGAGCTTTATTAGGACTTGTTAAAGACTACAAAGAACATATGAAATCTGTTTTATTGGATAGGATGGTGTAAAAGAGGGGAAAGAACATGCAAGAAGAAATTCTTGAAGTTGGATTCAAACTCACCAACACTTGAGTGCAGAGAAAACTAAAAGTGTGAAGTCTGAGGGTATAGGAAGCAGTGTGATTGGTCAGAACAAATATCTGCAGCAGGTGTTTGGTTGTAATACAGCCCAGCATGACGTTATTGGAAACAGCTGAAGCACAGTTTGTTTTTTGGCTAATTTAATGTGAGAGCGCAATTTTCCAAAAGTATTGATAATCAGATAGATACTAAAGTAAGGATCAAATCTACATACTCCTTTGAACCAGTATCGATTGTCAAAAACCTGCAAAGACCAAAAAATATCACTTTTTATGAAAGATATTTTTAAAAACACCTTGAGCTTCATCAGAGCAAGAAATATTGAAGTTGAAATTAGCTAAGGGTTGTGTAAATATCGACACTGCAAGACAATAGGGACTTTCTCTTTGTTTAGTCAGTGTACAATTTATTTTGGCAAAGCTATTTTAGTAAATTTAGCCTTTAAATATCAGAAGCTAACACACAATTTGTGTGTCATTGTTGAGACCTAAGAAAGTCTTAATTAGTCAATGTTTTTTGTTCTTGTGATATCAAAATTTATATCAAGGCAGTCCTCATCAAAAATCAAGTTAGACATTTTAGTATTCTAACAGCAGTTTGAACTAAGATTGACAAAGTTGATTCTGAAACAATAAACAGCAAAAAAGCAACAAAGTAAACTTGCAACTACTGTATTGTTTGAATGTTCTCAAAGTCATTACGAGAAACAGAAAACTCACAATTTGACCTTCTGACTTCATTTCTAATCTATTCTCATTATATTCCGTGTCCCATTTGACAAAACCTTTACGACTTTGCTTGTCTCCCACAATTTGAGAAAACAGCTGGAGGACTCATCATGACGACATTAGCAGCGCTCATTTCCTCTGCACAAAGTCCCCACAGATGAATATGGATTCTTCAGATTGGAGCATAGATCTTCGTTCATTTGCAGATCTCCCTCTCTCCCCTCTTTATTAGGGCGGGCAGATGGCGGTCCATATTGTTCCTAATGGGAATGAGGAAGTGAAAGTCATACGTGGTGATGGAGCTGGAGTTAGACCGATGCGACTCATGTGTCACAGCGGGAGAGCGTGAAATGGCTGCAGGGGAGAAACAATGACAGCGGTTTTTATAAAGGGAAAACAAAATATTAGTTTGAGCAAGCAGTGTTTCAGTTTGTAACAAGAAGTATTTGTTGTAGTTCGTACGGGCATCGTCAAGTAGGGCTGGGTAATATCGTGATAAAAATCAAATCGTGAACTCACTGTTGTGACTTTTATGGGGAAATTGTGATTTGCCATTTCTCTATTTCAGTGCCAATTTTGTTTCTTTTTTCACAAATTTGGGCGTCTGTTTTTAATAGTCTTGGGCTCATGTGTTGAGGTCTTTTGTGCTGCTGTTTCAAGTCAAGTTCCAGGTGATTTTCAGGTTTGATTTACAAAAATATGTTATGAATGAAACATAGATTTTTTTTTTTCTGAAAATCGGGGCAACACTGGTCAGTCTTTGTTCTGCTCTGAGTGAGTGACAGCCGGATTTAACCAATCACAGTGAAGTAGGAACTTTTAGAAAAAGCAGATGATTGTATTTACCTCAAAGGCAAAAGTCAATAGTCTATAAGAATTGTGATCAAATTGAAATTGTGATTTGTCTCCAGGATCGTGATCGTGATAATAATTTTTTGCCAAACCACCCAGCTCTTTCGTCAAGTAACAAAATATAATGTGAATTTTATCATAAATTCTATCACTATTTATCCTCAAATATCAATTATTTTCATCCGCTGATTCAAACCGTTGGTCAGAATAAGACTCTGGAAGCGACAACAGTTACCATGGAAATAATGGCTTTTTTGTCAGGTTTACAGAACTTACTACACGAATACATTAGCCAAAACAATATAAAAAAGTAAATACCATTGTAAATGTATAAAGCACCTTCCCGTGCCTTATACATTTACAATGGTGTATGAACGACTGACCAACATTATTAAATAATTTATTTATGAATAACTGCACTGTTCTTTCAGGCCTTTTCAGCTTTGATAGAAGATTAAAACTAGATCAGAACAGCAACTTAAATAAATTATCTGATATGGATTTAGTATGCTTTAATTTAATACCTTTTTTCTTGTCTACAGTTGAGCTGAATTGTTTGGAGGCTAACCAGGTTTGGGACTGATAAGTTCTTGGATGGGAGACCACTGAAATATCAGATGACCATTGTGTCCTTGGCAAGACACTTGACCCACCTTGCCTCTATAATGTTCAAATAACAGTCCAATCTCCTAAAGAAAACATTTTCATTGGAGACTGTTATCAAATAAACTAAGTTTGTGAGCATGGATGCAGGACAATAGAGGGAAATCTGGTGTTTTAACAGTGTTGATATTATTATTAAAAACACTGTTCCAGTCAAGTATGTTTGATTTGTCCATGGCTACATTTTATTTTTAATTGAATGAAAATAATCAGGAAAAAAAGCTACATGTTTTTATCAGGATGATCACATTTGACACAGAGACCATATGTCTTTTTCCATGTACATGCTAAAAACGTAGCATGGTAATTTACATTTTGTTCATTGTAAAACACTAAATTGATGGAAAACAGCTTAGAAACAACAGATTCAATTGTTTGCTGTTCAAAGCTGCAGAACTGATAAACCTGCACTTCTTTGTAAGTTAAATACAAGATTGAAATCAAGAATGAATCAGTTGAAATACAGCTTTGAAAGAGTGAACATTGTTTTAACATGGCTACAAGCTCAGAACTTATTTTCCTATACCTTGTTTAACCAGCTCTTCAACAATTGTATTTATAAGTAAATTTTTTGTGCTCATGGTGACTTTAAGCTGCATACATTGCTTCTCCTGCCGCGTTAAAAGAGCACGCGGTCATGCAGTGTATAACTGTGAGTGCTACAGCGTCTGTGTGTCATTGCCCTTGATACTGGAGAGGTTAGAAGTGCTGAAGCGTGCCAAGACTGCTCCTTTGACCCATGATGAAGAGGCGAGAGAGAGGCGAGGTGTCCCGGAGGACTCACAACTCTTTGGGGTTTTGCACCATCACACTTGTGTTGTCGTGAGCGCAGAGTCCATATGTTACGGCCAGGATCACGCGCTGGACTCTAGCGGGTCACTCTGACACGGCACAGTAAGCCATCTGCTCCCATATTTGTCAAAATGTCAGGTGGCTTCGATTTACTCGCTCAATGTCCTTCGGTTGTGGCTGGGTAAGTGGCACCTATTACCGTCCTTTGCCCGCGTGTGAGTAGATTTTACACTGACTTTACCCCATCACAGTCCACACCAGGATATCTATGTCTTTGTTTATAATCTTAGAATGTGTCTGATCGGTGATTTGTGGGTTTAAGCGATTTGTGAGCTGCTGTTCTCACTCTGCAAGGCCTTCATCTGGTTGTATTCTGTTATTATCGACTCAGAGGTTGGAATTGTGATTTAATACCTCTTAGAAGTTTCTGTTTCCCCAAGAAAACGTCATTGAAGATTTTTCAGATGTGCAAATGAGCCGTACCTGATTTTACAAAACTAGTGTAACGTTGTATTGTACATAAGTCACACCAACTAGGTTTAAAAAAGCAGACGAAAAACATACTTCAGCTGCACTTGTTTATAGTAAGTCTGTGTTTTTTATTATATTTTAGTTGCATCATTGTAAAAGAAAAGCTTAAAGCAAAGTAGCTGTTTATAATCCAGAAATCAGGTTATTTCATTAGAATTTTTGCTTCCTTACACAATGCAGTCTGAGACACCTAATGATTCACCACAATGAGTGCTTTTCACAGCTTTCAGAAGCCAGAGCATATTGTGGCCATCACGATAAAGCTAACGTTGTTAAGGTCGAGAGAGCAGACCCCAAAGCAGAAGCGGAGATGGAATTCAAAAAATCAAAATTTATTTTACAAACAGATTAGTGAGGTTGGCTGTGGAGACAGGAGGCAGGCTGGCGAGGTGGACCTGGAGTTGGCTGTGATGAGGACCTGAGCACAGGGAAAAAGTCAGTATCAAAAACAGGAAAACTTAATCAAAAAATGAAGCAAGCACGAGCTGAGACCATAGACTAACTTGTGACAAGGAATAATCTGGCAGAGAAGTGGAGTGAGAGCCGGGTCTTTATTGTCGGGTGATTATTGGAGCTGAGTTCAGGTGTGTGCTCTGCAGCGGAAAAAGCCAGCCACGCCCCTGTCTCACACAAGCCTGCAGGAGGAAAAACAAAAAGGGAGGGGGAAGGAGAAAACATAGATCCCTAACATTACCCCCCCCCTCAAGGAACGCCCCCTGGCGTTCTACCAGGCTTATCAGGATGCAGGGAATAAAAGTCACTAAGAAGAGTAGGATCCAAAATCAAAGCACGAGAGATCCAGGAACGGTCCTCAGGGCCATACCCCTCCCAATCTACCAAGTACTGAAAACCCCGACCCCTGCGCCTCACATCCAGGATCCGGCGAACGGTAAAGGCAGGACAACCATCAACGATGAGGGGGGTGGAGGGGGTTCGGCTGGAGGGCTAAGAGGACTCGAAGAAACTGGCTTGAGCAGAGAAACATGAAACGCAGGATGAATCTTCAAATTCGGGGCAACTTAAGTCTTACCACCGCAGGATTGATGACTCTGTCAATCTCGTACGGACCAATATAGCGAGGAGAAAGTTTACGAGAGTCGGTCAGCAGAGAAGATCCCTCGTAGAAAGCCACACCTTCTCACCAGGCTTGTAGTCTGGGGCAGCAGAGCGCTTGCGATCAGCAAGGCTACGATTTCGAGCAGCAGTTCGAGCTAGGGCTGCCCTGACCTCATGCCAAACACGTCTGGCTCTCCGAAGATGACCTTGGACAGACGGAACAGACACAGAACTCTCCTGGGAAGGGAAGAGAGGAGGCTGAAAACCATTAGCGGCCATAAATGGAGACATACCCGTAGCTGAAGAAACCAGAGAATTATGGGCATATTCAATCCAAGGAAGGTAAGTCGACCACGAAGCTGGATGATGTGCAGTGACACACCGCAGGCTGCTTCAAGGTCTTGGTTGGCCCGCTCCGTCTGGCCATTGGTCTGAGGATGTATCCAGAGGACAGGCTTACAGAAGCTCCCACGGCCCGACAGAATGCTCTCCACACTTGAGAGTAAACTGGGGCCCTCTGTCTGAAACAATGTCCTGGGGGATTCCATGCAATCTGAAAACATGCTTAACAAGCAAGTCTGCGGTCTCGAGGCAGAAGGCAATTTAGGCAAGAAATAAAATGCACTGACTTAGAGAAACGGTCAACAACAGTCAAAATGGTAGTATTACCTTCTGAAGGTGGAAGGCCTGTTACAAAATCCACTGCGATTGAGACCACGGCCGTTGAGGAATGGGAAGAGGGCGGAGGAACCAGCAGGAGCACGATGCGAAGACTTATTGCGGGCACAGACGGAGCAGCAGAGACATATTCCTTGGTGTCGGAAGTTATGGAGGGCCACCAGAAACGCTGCTGTATGAAGGATAGAGTGCGAAGGAACCCAGGGTGACAGGCAATCTTGGAATCATGCCCCACTCAAGGACTTTGGACCGAACAGGAGGCGGACAAACAGGAGACCAGGGGACAACCTTCGGTGTAGGATGACTGGCTGAGCCTTTGAACCACCTTCTCCACCTCCCATTTGGCCATGCCGATGATACAAGATTGTGGTAAGATGGTTTCTTCAGGATCCATCTCCAAAGAAGCATCAAACTGGCGAGACAAGCATCCGGCTTGGCATTTCTTGACCAGGACGGTAGTGAGGGTGAAATTGAATCGACCCAGAAACAGCGCCCATCGAGCCTGGCGAGAGTTTAACCTGCGGCGGTACGAAGGTAAGATAATTCTTATGTCAGTCCATACCACAAAAGAAGTGCCGAGCCCTCCAGCCAGTGCCTCCACTCCTTCAGAGCCAGGACCACTGCCAGCAGTTCACGATTGCCCAATCATAGTTCTTCTCTGCGGCAGTAAGCTGACGGGAAAAGAAGGCGCAGGGTGGAGCTTGTGGTCAGGGGCAGACCGCTGAGAGAGAACCGCACCGATTCCCAAATTAGATGCATCGACCTCAACGATGAATTGCGCTGTGGGATCAGATGAGAGAGAACAGTGCAGAACAAAAAATTCTTAAATAACAAAAGAAGCCTCTGCTTCGGCTGACCAAAAGAAAGGAATTTTAACAGAAGTGAGCCTGGTCAGAGTGCAGCTATTTTACTATAGTCCCGAATAATCTTCTATAAAAATTAGCAAACCCCAGAAACCTTTGTAGCTGCTTGCGGCTAGTAGGAGTAGGCCAATCAGCTACTGCCTTGATTTTAGCTGGGTCAGACCTGATCCGCCCCTTTTCAACAACAAAACGAGAAACTGAACAGTAGTAGCATGAAAATCACACTTCTCAGCTTTAACATACAATCTGTTTTCAAGAAGGCGCTGCAAAACCAGTCTCACATGCTGAACATGTTCTTCAAATGTGCGAGAGAAAATTAATATATCATCGAGATAAACAAAAACAAATCTGTTCAACATGTCTCTCAAAACATCATTAATTAAAGCCTGGAAAACCGCAGGGGCGTTAGTCAGTCCAAAAGGCATTACCAAATATTCGAAATGTCCCAGTGGGTGTTGAAAGCCGTCTCCATTCATCTCCCTCTTTTATACGTACAAATGATAAGCATTACGAAGGTCTAATTTTGTGAAAATAGCTGCCTCATGGAGGGAACAAAGGCAGAATCTAAGAGAGGAAGAGGGTATTTGTTTTTAATAGTTATGTCATTGAGACCCTATAGTCAATACATGGCGCAGCGACTTGTCCTTTTTGTCCACAAAAAAAAACCCAGCACCTACGGGAGAGGAAGAGGGTCGAATAAGGCAGCGGCTAAGGAATCAGTTATGTAGACTTCCATTGCTTCTCTCTCGGGTTTAGAAAGGTTATAAGCTTGCTTGTGGCAAGGGGGCACCAGGAATAAGGTCTATGCTGCAGTCATAGGGTCTGTGCGGAGGCAAAGATAGGCTTTGTCTTTAGAAAATACTTCTTGAAGATCATGATATTCACTGGGAACTAAGTTAGTCTATGGACTTAGGTTTAGACAAGAAGATGTCTTAGTAGAGGATGGCAGAATGGAGACAGTGGTGTGGCAAAATAGACTCCAATTTACAATAGAAAGAGAGGACCAGTCAATATTGGATTATGCAGCTGAAGCCAGGGAAGACCTAAAACTAAAGGAGCAGAGGGAGAGAAATAAAAAAAAAGAAACAGTCTCATGATGGTTACCAGACAGGATCAGAGAAACAGGACGGTGCGTTGAGTCACAGTGGCTAGTGACTTGCATCCAGGGCAAAAACAGTCTGGCACTAGGAAGAGGCACGGTGGGAATATTGCACTGGGAAACAAATTCACAGTCAATGAAATTGTCATCNTTCTCTACATTTTTATGAGATCATATACTTTTATGCTCTGTCTTTGCAGTACATCAGCTGCTTTGCTTGTCTATGAAGTGGATTTTACAGCTTTGGCCCTCAGGGCAAACCCACTACATTTTGTTCTATGAAAGCATTATTTTAAAAGACTATATAAAAATCTACAGCTTATATTAATGGATCCTCATTTTTACCTGTTGTTATTGTGAAACAATCATTAGAGTCAAAAGTTTGAATTCCATTCTTTATCCACCTATATACTTGTTAACAAGACTGGGAAATCTGTAGCAGTGATAGTTTAAAACAATCCAGAGAAATATCAGTTTGGATTCTCCAGGCTTAAGTTTTACCATATTGTATCTGAAATTAAGCTAATTAAGCTCTAAAATAATTTGTCTGTTAAATGGTGTTTAGATATAATTGCCTACTATTCTCATTTTGACTGTTTCATCCAAACTGAGCAAATGAGCAAGTTTTGGATCAAAAATGACACTGTGCCCAGTGTCATTTCTAGACTCTCTGTGACATCAGAGTGTAGTGTCCACTCAAAACTGAGCAGAGATGCAGACACCTGCAGCTGTCAAACTAATCACACTGCTGCTTCTTTTACCCTTTCCTAAAAGCCAGTTTCTAGTTCTGTGTCACATTACATCCTCACACAGGCTCCATTGGAGCTTCTGTCTTGAGCTAATCATGTTTCAGGTGTGTCTCGTCAGTTCCACCAATCACAACCAGATCACAGATCAGCTGTGACGCCACGAGACTTTTGAGCGTAGGAGCACGAGAAACAGCATGAACACAATGCTGCTTAGGGCGCAGTGGTTTGCGCTCTGGCCTCATAGCAAGAAGGTCCTAGGTTTGATTCCTGGACGGTCCAGGCCTTTCTGTGGAGTTTGCATGTTCTCTCCGAGTTGGCATAGGTTTTCTCCAGGTGCTCCGGTTTCCTCCTACAGCAAAAAACATGTCCAATGTGCCCTCTCTCCCCTCCCCAGGACTGCAGATGGAATTAGCTGTAAGCCATTGTGCTTAATGTACAATTACATTAGGCACAATGGCATCTCTCCATTGTGCCTATGTAATTATTACACTATTCTTAATAAACATTACCTATAATAAACATTACCTGCTTTTGCTGCAAGCTTTCTGATTGGCTCCCAGAAGCACTGGGGAAAAAACAGAGGCTCCAATGGCAGCATGTGTGAATCAGTCCTTATGCTTTCGATGAGTTTCTGTGTTATGTGATGAGCTTCACTTAAACAAGCCAGTGCCTAAAGGTGAGCTTTATTAGACTTGTTAAAGACTACAAGAAACATATGAAATCTGTTTTATTGGATAGGATGGTGTAAAAGAGGGAAAGAACATGCAAGAAGAAAATTCTTGAAGTTGGATTCAAACTCACCAACACTTGAGGCAAGAAAACTAAAAGTGTGAAGTCTGAGGGTATAGGAGCAGTGTATTGGTCAGAACAAATATCTGCAGCAGGTGTTTGGTTGTAATACAGCCCAGCATGACGTTATGGAAACAGCTGAAGCACAGTTGTTTTTTGGCTAATTTAATGTGAGACGCAAATTTTCCCAAAAGTATCGATAACTAATAGATACTAAAGTAAGGATCAAATCTACATACTCCTTTGAACAGTATCGATTGTCAAAAACCTGCAAAGACCAAAAAATATCACTTTTTATGAAAGATATTTTTAAAAACACCTTGAGCTTCATCAGAGCAAAGAAATTGAAGTTGAAATTAGCTAAGGGTTGTGTAAATATCGACAGTAGGGGCTTTGTCTTTGTTTAGTCAGTGTACAATTTATTTTGGCAAAGCTATTTAGTAATTTAGCCTTTAAATATCAGAAGCTAACACAATTTGTGTGTCATTGTGAGACTAAGAAGTCTTAAATTAGTCAATGTTTTTTTCTTGTGATATCAAAATTTATATCAAGGCAGTCCTCATCAAAAAATCAAGTTAGACATTTTAGTATTCTGATTTTGGCTGATTAACAAAGGTTGATTCTGAACATTAACCAATAAACGCCACAACTGCAAAAAAGCACAAAGTAAACTTAACCACTTTTGTTTGAATGTTCTCAAAGTCATTACGAGAAACAGAAAACTTACAATTTGACCTTCTGACTTCATTTCTAATCTATTCTCATTATATTCCGTGTCCATTTGACAAAAACCTTTACGACTTTGCTTGTCCCCACAATTTGAGAAAACAGCTGGAGGACTCATCATGACGACATTAGCGGCGCTCATTTCCTCTGCACAAAGTCCCACAGATGAATATGGATTCTTCAGATTGGAGCATAGATCTTCGTTCATTTGCAGATTCTCCCTCTCTCCCCTCTTTATTAGGGCGGGCAGATGGCGGTCCATATTGTTCCTGATGGAATGAGGAAGTGAAAGTCATACGTGGTGATGGAGCTGGAGTTAGACCGATGCGACTCATGTGTCACAGCGGGAGAGCGTGAAATGGCTGCAGGGGAGAAACAATGACAGCGGTTTTTAGTAAGGGAAAACAAAATATTAGTTTGAGAGAGCAGTGTTTCAGTTTGTAACAGAAGTATTGTTGTAGTTCGTATGGGCATCGTCAAAGTAGGGCTGGGTAATATCGTGATAAAAATCAAATCGTGAACTCACTGTTGTGACTTTTATGGGAAATCATGATTTGCCATTTCTCTATTTAAGTGCCAATTTTGTTTCTTTTTTAACAAATTTGGGCGTCTGTTTTTAATAGTCTTGTGCTCATGTGTTGAGGTCTTTTGTGCTGCAGTTTCAAGTCAAGTTCCAGGTGAATTTGAGCAATTTTCAGGTTTGATTTACAAAATTATACTATGAATGAAACAGATTTTTTTTTTTTGAAAATCTGGCAACACTGGTCAGTCTTTGCTCTGAGTGAGTGACAGCCGGATTAACCAATCCCAGTGAATTAGGAATTTTCAGAAAAAGCAGATGATTGTATTTACCTCAAAGGCAAAAGACAGAAGTCGTTAAGAATTGTGATGAAATCGAAATTGTGATTTGTCTCCAGGATCGTGATCATGATAATAATTTTTTGCCAAACCACCCAGCTCTTTAGTCAAGTTACAAAATATATTGTGAATTTTATCACAAATTCTATCATCTATATACCCTCAATATCAATTATTTTCATCCACTGATTCAAAACCGTTGGTCAGAATAAGACTCTGGAAGCGACAACAGTTACCATGGAAATAATGCTTTTTTGTCAGGTTTACAGAACTTACTACACGAATACATTAGAAAAAACAATATAAAAAAGTAAATACTGTTGTAAATGTATAAAGCACCTTCCCGAGCCTTATACATTTACAATGGTGTATGAACGACTGACCAACATTATTAAATAATTTATTATGAATAACTGCACTGTTCTTTCAGACCTTTTTCAGCTTTGATAGAAGATTAAAACTAGATCAGAACAGCAACTTAAATAAATTATCTGATATGGATTTAGTATGCTTTAATTTAATACCTTTTTCTTGTCTACAGTTGAGCTGAATTGTTTGGAGGCTAACCAGTTTTGGACTGATAAGTTCTTGGATGGGAGACCACTGAAATATCAAGACACTTGACCCACCTTGCCTCTGTAATGTTCAAATAACAGTCCAGTCTCCTAAAGGAAACATTTTCGTTGGTGACTGTTATCAAATAAACTAAGTTTGTGAGCATGGATGCAGGACAATAGAGGGAAATCTGGTGTCTTATCAGTGTTGATATCATTATTAAAAACACTGTTCCAGTCAAGTATGTTTTGATTTGTCCATGGCCACATTTTATTTTTAATTGAATGAAAATAATCAGGAAAAAAAGCTACATGTTTTTATCAGGATGATCACATTTGACACAGATACCTTATGTCTTTTTTCCATGTACATGCTAAAAACTTGGCAATGGTAATTTACATTTTGTTCACCGTAAAACACTAAATTGATGGAAAACAGCTTAGAAACAACAGACTCAATTGTTTGCTGTTAAAAGCTGCAGAACTGATAAACCTGCACTTCTTTGTAAGTTAAATGTGGCAAGCAGCAGATATAAAATGCTATAAAACACTTTTGAACTCTACATATTGTACTCAGAAGCTGACATTTTTCAGCAATTGCAAGTAAATACAGACAGGTGGGCAGGGATAAGTAAAAACAAGGACTGTCTTTGCTCGTAATACAAGATTGAAATCAAGAATGAATCAGTTGAAACACAGCTTTGAAAGAGTGAACATTGTTTTAACATGGCTACAAGCTCAGAACTTATTTTCCTATACCTTGTTTAACCAGCTCTTCAACAATTGTATTTATAAGTACATTTTTTGTTCTCATGGTGACTTTTTAGCTGCATACATTGCTCCTCCTGCCGCTGTTAAAAGAGCACGCGGTCATGCAGTGTATAACTGTGAGTGCTACAGCGTCTGTGTGTCATTGCCTTGATACTGGAGAGGTTAGAAGTGCTGAAGCGTGCCAAGACTGCTCCTTTGACCCATGATGAAGAGGCGAGAGAGAGGCGAGGTGTCCCGGAGGACTCACAACTCTTTTGGGGGTTTGCGCCATCACACTTGTGTTGTCGTGAGCGCAGAGTCCATATGTTACGGCCAGGATCGCGCGCTGGACTCTAGCGGGTCGCTCTGACACGGCACAGTAAGCCATCTGCTCCCATATTGTCAAAATGTCAGGTGGCTTCGATTTACTCGCCTCAATGTCCCTTCGGTTGTGGCTGGGTAAGTGGCACCTATTACCGTCCTTTGCCCGCGTGTGAGTAGATTTTACACTGACTTTACCCCATCACAGTCCCACACCAGGGATATCTATGTCTTTGTTTATAATCTTAGAATGTGTCTGATCGGTGATTTGTGGGTTTAAGCGATTTGTGAGCTGCTGTTCTCACTCTGCAAGGCCTTTCATCTGGTTGTATTCTGTTATTATCGACTCAGAGGTTGGAAATGTGATTTAATACCTCTTAGAAGTTTCTGTTTCCCCAAGAAAACGTCATTGAAGATTTTTCAGATGTGCAAATGAGCTGTGCCTGATTTTTTTGGGATAATAACTTAACAAATAATGTTCTAATGTATATAAGTCACACCAACTAGGTTTAAAAAGAAGAAGGACAAAAAACATACTTACGCCGCACTTGTTTATAGTAAGTCTGTGTTTTTCAGTTGCATCGTTGTAGAAGCAAAGCTTAAAGCAAAGTAGCGGCTTATAATCCGGAAATTAGATATTTAATTTGAATATTTTTTACATTTGTTCACATGTTTTGCTTCCTTACAGAATACATTATGAGACGCCTAATTATTCATCACAATGAGTTCATAATGGTTTCAGAAGCCAGAGCATATTGTGGCCGTCACAATAAAGCTAACGTTGGCAAACTAATTGTTTTTTCTGGTTTGGGAGAATAATAAAAGTCTCTAACACAAGCACAAGACTGGAAAAAAATTATTCAGATTAAGATCAAGATGGTTTACAGTAAATCTGTACTTGAACAAAGCTGATTTGTCCTCCGATTTTAATTCCTGATTATTTTCCCCAACCAAGTTAAGTTCTACAACATCACTTTGCATTGATAGACATGGAAGCAAATGTTTATAATTTATAATCCCAAATCTGGGTTTGGTTAGAGTTATAATTATAGTTAGGTTTACGTTAAGGTATTTTGGTTTTTGAGAAAGAGATGTTAATACATTATAGCCTACTAAGTTTATTGCCTGACCAGCCAGTCCCTACACACTTTGACAGACAACTTTACAAAGACGTGAGGGTCTGGAATCAGAGTGTGTGGTTTAATTTCGAGGGCGGGCTTTCCAAGCGCTGAGTCAACCAATCACAGTAAACCAGGTAATTCCACTGAAACAGCAAAACGCTAAACCGGATTCTCAACAGTTTCTTGCTGTGTAGAGGTTTTAAGCAATTGTTACACCCCTAATTGTTCAAAATCAAAGCAAGAGGTGAAAAAAATAATGGATCAGCTATGTCCGCCATTTTGAATGTTTTGAAACAGAAAAAAAGCTGTGAAATAGGTAAGGGGTAGGGAAGGGGAGCGACCATTTGAGATTGGAATCGTCCTAATTTTGGACGACGAAGTGATTGGCTCTGTCTTTGTTTCCTAACTAAGTTTAACATCCACTTCAAGGTCATATGCACAATTTTTGCTTCCTTAACTAATTACAAATAGTTCATTTTAAGCTTCTTGCTTCATGTTTTGCTCACTTACCTAACTTACCTCTGAATTATTCAATTAAGTTTTTTTCCCACAGCTGTGTGTGAGCGAAGCGTGTTGGTATTCTAACAGTACTTTAGCCACAATGCAACAACAGACAAACTTGTGGACTCATTTCCATCTGAATAGATACATTTACAGGATATTTGTGGTAGGAGAAAACTGAATGATTTTTTTTTTTTTTTTTCATTGTAAAAATTGGGTATAGTCCTTTTAAATGACATAATAGTGATAAATACCAGTAATGATCAATTTGTTTTTTAGCTTTTTAGATGACTTTTTGTTTTAGCTAATGCATTAAAAATGTTTTGTACATTTTCAGTTTTGAATTAACGTAGTATTTTGACACAATAAGGGCTCATTGTTCACACAATGAGCTCTTATTGAAACCTACTACTGTAATTTCTGCCCTATTGAGCGCACCTGAATATAAGCCGCACCCACTAGATTTAACTAAGAAAAATGATAAAGTACATATATAAGCCGCACTTGTTAATAGTAAGTCTATGAGAATCTATCATTTTGCTGCATTGCCGTATAAGCCGCAGTGTTCAAAGCTTCAGAAAAAAGTAGCGGCTTATAGGCCAGAAATTACGGTATATAAGATCACAGAACTATTCACGGTGCAAATCTTTAATGCAACCCTTTCTTTTTCCTGCGTTAGTAAAGTGTCACCTCGGAACAGTTGCATAAAGTATTGGTAATGTTCTAGTGCTTGAATGACATGTAGCTTGTGGGCCCCGCTGACCTTCACTGTCACTGCTGTGTGCCTGTGTCTGTCCTCAAAGCCTTTGTCATGTCTTTATCTCTGCGGTTGTCCATCACCTCAGTCTGTCTCTGTCTGTGTGTGTGTGAGGGCCGTCGTTTTGTCCCACCTGCTTTTCAACTCGGCTGTCATGTCAGGCACCTGCTTCTTTTCACCCTGTGTCAGACTAATGCGTTATTATCAGACCCTGTATTCTGATTATTACGATGTTTAAGTTTATTTTTAGTTACAGTTGTAGTAGTATTAGTAAAAATGGGACACTTTTCTTATGTCACTTATTGATATTGTCTCGATACACAGCAAAAAAACGAATTTCAAGACAAGTTAAAGTTGCTTGATTCTAGGATTTGAACCTCATTTCAAGCATTTTGACTCATTAAACCTTGATTTATGTAGAGACAAAGATTATTTTTCTTGTTTCAAAGTGTTTTGAACTGATTTCAAGTCATTGCTTCTTATTCAAGCCAAATTTTTTGCCAACGGGTTAAGAAAACTGTTCTTACCCCATTTGCAAATTGTTGTTCCTATTTTAAGCCAAATTGCCAAATATCTTGAAACCAGTGAAATCGACATTATTAAGAAATGAATTTTATCCAGTAAAAACAGCTCAAATCTGGATTAAAATTCTGATTCCAAGTCATTTAAGCAAGTCTTTTTATAGTCTTTGTAGTGTACATGGGGTCATAATTCCGATATGTTCGATTTGGTTAAAGGTGCATTGCATTAGGTAAAATGCTCAATATTACGATATATCAATTACTGTCCATTGGCACTTGCCTGGATGTGCACCATGACGTTTTGTCTACTTACCGAGGTTGTCTCTGCAGACAGACTCATAAATGTGAGTGGGCGCTGGTCACATTCTCCCGCGCTTTTCCTCAAACTCTCAATAATATTTCCTTGTGTAACTTTTGAGTTGAAAACTGATCAGTCAGTCAAAAATAACAAATAAAATAGCCAGCATCTACTTTTCATACAAAAAACTCTTCAGCTAAAGATAGTAGGGAGGGTGCAGTGCCACTTGTTCAAAACCTCTGCCACTTACACAGTGCACCTTTATGTTAACAAGAGCTAACTAGTTTTTCTGCGAATTTACCAAATAAAACATGGCTTTTCAATAAATAACAGCAATACTGATTTACTGTAATATTGTTTTAGAGAATAAAGCAGGAGAAAATCACAAATCAGAGCTATAGCAGGACACATGAGAATTAAACTCAACACCAGTACTGAATTGAGATTTGATACTATTATTGTCCCATTCCTAAACATTAGTCAAAGAAAGTGTAAAATACTAGGAGATTAGAATGGAGGCCGTTTAAAACCATGCTTATACTCGATGGTTCTCAACTTATCAAACCAATTACCAGTTAAGATAATATTTGTTCCTGTAAGTACCACCAGATTTAACCTTGGACTATATCATGCCTTACATTAGAGTTCATAACGGTTATTATCAGACCAATTATGTATAAAATAGAGTAAGCAATGGATAGAGCAGTGATTAACCAAAGGAGAACAAAAACATGAGTGGATTTTCTTTTTTAAAAATCTATATGTAAGCTGTGGAGGACTTTAAGTACCAATAGAAACACATTAGTTTGACTGTGTTGGACAAAAACATCTAAATTGGATATATCTTGAATAGTTTTTCAGCGGCCTTTATTTATTTCTATCTTTTAGGTGCTTGTACATTATTTTTAAGCACAAACGCAGCACATCCACTTCAGGTCATTCAAGGTTCAAGACTAAAAAGTTTCAATAGCTCAGAAAATAAATGTGTGCCAAATATTTTTGATTGGATTTCAAGTCTTTGTATTTACTTAATAGTATTGTTGTATTCAATTACATTATAATGAAAGTTTTTTAATGGGTAAAGCAGTGTTTTGAATCTTGCTCTATCTGGTGCTTGTTGTTGGGGAGCAAAACAGGAAATATTTTATATATTTGGACTTTTTCTTCAACAAGACAGATTGACATTTCTTAAATTATGTATTTAACTCTCATATGAAATTAATGTATTACATTGAAATTAATGTATTTTATTGTATTTTCCATGTACATTCTTTTGTACCTCTGCTAAAAGTTTAATGTTACAGACAATCGAGTAGCTAGGGGTCTCAAACTGGCGGCCTGGGGTCAAATGCAGCCCTAAAGATGATTTTATGAGAGTCCCATTGTTTTGTGGCCCACCAATTAAATATTATTAATGACATGTGACTATAAAATGTCAAATTTACATGCAATTTGTATGTTCATATTATCAACAACTTGACCCTGGTTACCTACTTTTATTAACTTTGTTCCTTGTGTGTGTATGATGTCACTTTATAATAATGTGGAGATACACATCATTTACAAATGTTAGTTATTTATTAAGATAACAATCTCTAATCATTACTAAATTATAGATAGTATTTACTAATAATAAATAAACATTTACTAATCATTTACTTCCCCCCTGTTCTTTGATTATTCGGCCCCAGTTTTACACCCTGATCTAGCACATGTTACTTTGTACTTCGACTCTGTGTTTTGTTATAATTTTGTGGTGTCATGCCTCAAACAGCTTGCCTGGCCAGCAAGAATGATTTCCTTCTTGTATATTTAATACGAAGGAAATCAGTCTGGAGTTGCGACCGTTCCATTCAATTTCAGTGTGTGATTGACAGACACATAGCAAAACCAATCAGCGCACACCGGAAGTGACGCAAGATAAGCGACGAGGTGAGCGTGCCCGTGTTGCCAAATAGAGTGGTTTTCATGGCCTTTTTGGGCTTCTTTTATTTTTGCTCACGGAGGGAAAAATATATGATATTCTTTCTAAATATTTTGGTATTATTTGTTAAAAATCATAAAATGCAGCTATTTCTTTTAATACTGTGTAATAAATTGTTTTAGTGATGTTTTTTAAAACGTGTCTTAGGCTAGAGCCCTGGGTTTTCAATGAATCCTGCAAATATTGCTCTCGCTCTGCTCGTGCTCCCAACACACACACAGGCACGCGCTTTGGCACAAACAGGCACACGCAGCAAGGAGGAGAGCCGCTCCGGAGGACTCAAGACCAGGTAGGGCTAAAACAGCTCATACAGGGCGATTGTGAACACAGGGCACAGTAATGACGGCACAGACACGTTCGACACATTTTAAGCTGTAAAATGATATGTAGTTTATAACATTCTGCCTCATATTTATGGAGAAAAGAGCCTCGTAAGGACGTGAGTTTGAGAAAAGTTGGTTTGTCGGAAAGTTTGTAACGTGTCTTCAAATGAACAAACTCGCTTTAATTCATGAGTTAGTCGTTACCGGAGCTTCTAGACACAATACACGTTGTTTTAAGTGGTTGTCATGTTTGTCATTGACGAGTGGGGGCATCGGAGCATTTACGCGTCACTTGCATGGCTATATTGTTACTCTGGTTGTGGTAGGTTCTGTTTGATTTTGCCTCTGCAGCTGTAGTGAGTTTTGGGACTGTTTTTGGACCGATTTCGGTTTGGGCTGGAAAACGTATAACAATCTGGCAACACTACTCCCGTTAACCGGGTCATAACAACAATAGTCGTGCTCAAGATGGTCAAGGCGGTGCAGTCGGCTCGAGGCGTTAAGGGGGGTCCTGTCAGGTGACAGCGCGAGAGATCAATCAGCGCTACGGAAAGTACTGTCATCAGACCCGACCCCCCTTAACGCTCGAGCCGACTGCACCGCTTGACCATCTTGAACACGACTAATGGCGTCATGCGGCGGTGGAGGAAAAAAAAAATCTTGAAAATGAACGCTTCCAATGCGGAATGTTAATGTAGTTTTAAAGTGATAGCTAAAACAATTTCGAGAGAGCAGTGGTTCGTTCTGTTGCGGCCCTCTGATTGTTTTGCCGGAGTAACCATGGTAAGCGCTGTTCAAATGACGTGACGCAGCCCCCCTTGTGCGCCCCCACGCTTTGATTGGCCCGGAGAGAATTGTCCGGAGGAAATACTTCTCCTGCCAACCATCCCAGACTGACTTGTCTCCATTGAAATGAATGGAGACTTTGGTCAGCTGGGTGTCCAGGCAATCAAACAGCCACATGACACAAGAGAAGAAGAAAATCCTGCACTCAGACAGCCAAAATTTTCCCCAATAAAGAACAGCAATAAGGGAATACCGTTGATAACAAGGAAATACTAGTTCAACCTGCATATTCTAAATACAAATCGCTAATGTAATTGTAATAGCAATTTGTGCAGCCCTAATAAACACTTTAGAGATAAAATTTTTTATGTTAAAGAATGTTGGGACCAGGTTGTGAGGCGACCGCATGACTGTTTGGTCCTGGTGTCAAAAATTTAATACGTAAAAAAAACACGACACAATAATCCAACATTAAAACTCTACATTATTCACAGTTGTCCTTGTAATGTTTGTAAAATATGCGGCCTTATTCGTTGTCACTGGGAACATGTGACTCATCAAAGCTTTATAGCCCCAACACAGAAAAACAAACAATATAACTCCTCGTGCGCCCCTCCATCATTGTCCCAATCGTATTTACTGCTTTATGAGAGCTGAGAGGGGAGACGAGTCGGGGTTGCGAAGGGGAGAGAAGCTGCGCTGGAGACGTGCCAGATTCACTAATTTTGCATAATGACTTTCTGGCAGAAGAGGCACGCAGGAGCTCCGCAGAAAGTGAGGGCCGTGGCAGGTAATTCAATTATGTCGACGCGGCGTGCTTCATGACGGTGGGTCATTCTACTACAGCAGCAGAGGTGAGACAGGAGAGAGAGAGAGAGAGAGAGAGAGAAAAGAGAGAGAGAGAAATAAAATCATGTTTATTTCATGTTTGGTTCAGGATGATAGTGGCTGCTGAATTTGTAAAATCACTAACATGCAATTAACAAGAATGAATGGAAAGTACAATACAAGACTATTTCTCCTTGGGTCTGCTGGCATGAGAAATAAACATGTCAGAATTGAACATCATCAGCCGTCAATGCAAAAGTGATAGCTTTAAGGCAACCATCAAAATGAGCGTGAATATCGAATGTGTATGATTAAAGAAATGTGATTCATTCATCCATTGTCTTCACTTTATCTGGAGCTGGGTCGCAGCAGTTTGAGCAGGGAGGCCAGTCGGGAGACAGTGCCTACATCAGACCTGGGTAAACCGCGGCCCACGACCTGTATCAATCAGGCCCCTGGCATGTTTTTGAGAAACAGAAATGCATGACGAAGCTTAAGTGACAAAAACAAACTTGTAACTTTTCCAGATTAAATTCATGTTATGAGAATAAAGTCAAAAAGTCATAAATTTGAGTTTTTCAAGATTAAATTTGTACTTTGGATCATGAAGCATTGTTACAAATATAAAAATCTATTGTGTGTTTTTATGCAAACATTTGACTTATCCAATTCCTGATAAGATTTAGTTATCTTTTTTCCTCATTAAATTATGATTTTAAGCTAATAAAACGTTAAGTTTAATCCATGAAACAGCTTATATTTATGGCTGCAGCTTTTTTCTTAGAAAAATATGATTTTTTTTCTAGTAAAATCATAACTTTCTCAAACTTCGACTTAATTTTCAAAAAAACGATTAGCTTAATGTAGAAATGTTTCAAGCTTATGGTAGAGCAAACCTTTTATTTGTCTTCTTCTATAATCTGTCAAAGAAACAAACATCGAAGTGAAACTGGAGAAGACCACCCAAGCAGAGCCAATCAAAGGGCAGCATTCGGCTTCTAAATAGAGCTAAAATTCTCTGTTATTCAATTTAGACAATACTCAGTGCTCTCAGTTTTTTAACTAAGTGCTGCATTCACTGTATACTATTTAGTGGAAAACACTAATTTACAACTAAAAAGGTTAACACCCCGAACTTTAAGTGATAGTCAGACTCTTGGGTTATGTAGTAAGATCACTAGTGTTTTGTCATTTGTAGAAGTGAAAGGAAAATACAAAAATAAGTAACAGTGATTTTCATCAGCTCGTCTTTGATAGTATGGTGACAAGTTTTTGTCACTGTCTTTGTTGGATCTTTGACCTGTAGCTTTGAGCCAAGACTCACATTTTCTACAATCAGAAATTTTTGATGACCAAACCAGTGCAGTGAACACCCGACTTTAAACAGGATGTATCTGATTTATTCATAATATTTTTTGGTCCAGATAGGTTGCTAAACCAACTCTTAGGTCGCAGTGCCCCATCTTATTGTAAAGTGTCTTCACCTTGTGCAAAGCAGGAAGAGCAATGTTATGACCCTTCCCCCAGGGCTCCCCTGCAAAAGAGATTCTGAATCTCAGTGGGACTTCCCTGGTTAAATAAAGGTCAAATAAATAAAATAAATTAATGTTTGTTAACTGAATACATGATATTGCAAAACTCCACTCTGGTCTTTTAAAGTTGTGAAAAGTGCTTATAAATAGACGATGAATAATGGCAATGTTCAAAAAATGTTTGGTAAGTGAGCAATAATCTAGATCAAGTTTTTCAAGGTCAACTTCACGGCACTGTCATTGGTTTTTAAAAAAATTAACTTAACCATTAACCAAAGTCTAATTTATATTTGGAAATATGGCATAAATCAGACCTTACTTTCCGCTAAAATGTGCACAAATTCTGCTCTTTTAGACCTAGACTTTATTTACATTTTCACTTTTTAAATAAACATGAAAATAATGAATAACGAAGTAAAATTACAGGTCTATTCATGTTGTTTGTGAGTGGCTTTGAATAAAAATAAAACATCTGAAGGACCACTAAGTACTGCTCCAGATTGTTTGGAATAATTACCAAATGAGAGAAAATAATAGAACCATTTCTCTTCTGCATAATTCGCTATGTAATCGAAATTATATGGGTTTTATACTTAATTATAATCATCTGAAGGGTGCGTTGAATAGACTGAATCTCCTCAAGAGGCTAATGACACTAATAGATGCAAATCAAACAAAGAGAAAGCATTTTAACATAATCAGAATCAGGGCTAGTGTACATGCTGTTCTATGCAGAGTCTTCTGTCTGAACCAGCAGCGGCTAAAGTGGCGGTCATAAGTCAGTCTCAGTGTGAGGCTGGATTAGAGCTCACCTATGGCTCTAATGAACAAACGAGTATCAGATGGATGCACAAATAAGAGAGTGAAATCTACAGGAGCTGATGGTTTCCAAGTGTCACACTGTGTTGGCTAAAGCTGCTAAAGGCTGCAGTGTTTTTCAGATCTCAACTGTAGAATAGGCTTTAGCATTCAGACAAAAACATATGTCTCTATAAACACACACATGCCTTTTAGTAAAGTGTAATATTAGTAAAATCTTTAATATATTTTTGTCACTTCCACAACTGCATGGTTTTGTAGAATGTGTTCATTTTAAACTAACTTAGCAAAAAACCCAAGAAGTAGGTCTATAATTAAAGTGAAATTTTACTACAGATACATTTCAAACCAAACTTTCAGCTGGAAAAGCATGAGGAGAAGGTGAAAGGAGGGGGTGAGAGTAGAGAGCAGCAGTAGGATTGGTTTGACAGCAGGTGTTTGTGATCAGCACACAGTTTTGAGAGGACAAATCAGTGCTGATGCTAAAGATTGGTCTTCGCAGTAGGGCTGCGGCTAACGAGTGTTTTCTTATTGATTAATTTTTTTTTTCTTTGTTGAATCTATCAACAATTTTTTTTTTTTGATTACTCGGTTAGTTAAATTTATAGTTTTTATGGCTTTTCACAAATGACTTTTTATTAGTTGAATATAATACAAAATATATTTTGACATATGAACATTGCTACTTGTGTTGTCAAGTCATACATTTTATAATCCACTGCCCAAAAATTTAAATGTATTTGAATATTGAATACAAAGACACAAAATGTAAATTGAATTCGAACTTGCATCAGTAAGATTTATGTTAATACACTGTGCATTAAATCAAGGTTTTTGTTTTATGTTTTATTTCAAACAGACACTGCTCAGTGCAACAGGCTTTCGTCATACAGTATATACAGCTCCTGCCTGATGATTGATGAATAGCTGATAGAAATCTGTGTGTGTATCGACAAGCACGTGTATAGTCCATGGCACTATGCGAGCAGACGGTCCGAGTTGATGAGGAACCTGCGGGTGAGAGGTTGCCTGATACATAAACAGTGCCGTCAAAGCGTCTTTTTCAACATGATGTGCACGTTAGTTTCACTTTCTATTCAGCCGCGGTTCACATTATTTATCTCTCCTGGGCTGAAGACATTTTTTAAAGGCATGGTTCAAATAGTGACACATCGACGCACGTGCTAATCAATATACGTAATTGATTATGTCAACTAATCGTTGCAGCTCTAGTGAGACGCAGGAGGTTGGTGAAAATTTTCACCTAAAACTTGCTAATTTGATCGATTTGCACTATAATTGCTAAAACAAACTGTTTTTGTATTTAACTTCACTTTAAACTGGAAAACGTCTTTTTTTTTCCTCTATAACCTGAACTTTTCACTAAATCACATCCCTTTAATAACTACTTTCGGCTGTTAAGCTCTGAATTTAAAAATGTTGTTGACATTTGACAGAATCTCAGTCTTGATTAAAATAAATTTTTTAGCACAGCCTCCTCTTCATCCACATTGAGAATTCTACTAAATCAACAAATGAAGCACCAAACTAAAGAAAGTCTGTTCATCTTCCAAAACTACTTTTTTAAACCCTCCAACAAAAGCCTGACCTTTAACAGCAGGGACACCAATCTTATTCTACATTTCGACAGCATTAATTGCGGTTTGCGAACGGATCATTTGCATATCATTCACACTAAAATAGTTTCAGTTACCTGTTTGCCAGTGAAAAGGTGAAATCTTTATCTCCTTCTTTCCCTGGACACTGGATTGATAGCAGCCAATAGCCCACACCTACGCTCGACCTGCTGCAGACTGATAAATCCTCTCTCCATCTCCCACTCTTTCTCCCTCTCTCTTTCTCCATCTTTTTTATTAAAGTTGGAAAGATTTTTACTCAAATTATTCCACCACAACTTCAACTCAGTTTTTCACATTATGTCCCAAACAGTAAAGATAAATTAAGCTGATTGTTTTTGAAGAGGTGCCACTTTATAATAACTACACCAGATTTAGTCTTAGTAAAGCCTTAATAAAACATGAATAAAGAGTTAATAATCCATCAATAAATCATCAATTAATGGATGAAAAAAGTTTATTAAGGCTTAGTTACTGCTCACTTAAGGATTTAAAATTAGGATTTACGGTTGAGGGTTCAGCTTGTAGTAATTAAGTGGTTACTAAGCCTTAGTCCATTAATTTCTCATTTGTTTATGTTGAATTAACTCATTATGCATGCTTTATTAAGAGTTTATTAAGGCTAATCAAGGTGTAGTTAATATAAAGTGCTACCGAAGAAGATTATAGATGACTTGCAACATACGGGCATTTTTGCTGCTCCACAAAAGTACCCGCCCACTTTCGGTGAAAACATTCCATTCAAGTCAATGGCGGTAGATACAAATAATCAGCTTTTCTCTCGTTTTTGGCCAAATAAATTGAAAATTAGCCACTGGAGCCATAGAAAAACAACCGTACGTTTGTAAGGATGTGTGAGACTAAAGCTAACAGTCGAAAAAGAAAGTGTTTTATTAAAATACGTCTGCTGATTAGAGCTAGCTGCTACTGCCTCGGCTAAACGGCTCCACACACTGGCCGTCTTTAGAAGTAAAGTTAACTCTTTTATTCGAATTAGTTTAGTAATTTTATAACAAATAAATGATGTAAATATTTGACCAGGCTCTGTGTGTTTGATGTTGAATTATAATAATGTCCATTATGTAAGTAACTAGTCTGCTAACTGTAGCTTGAGCCCACGAATATGTACACTAGTTTTTTCTTATGTGTTGACCACAAATGTCCACATTGCAGTAAAGACAAGACATCAGACATTTAATTTAACTTAACAAAATCCAACACAATAAAATAGGGACATGAATAAAACAAACAAGCACAATCTTAGCTACAGTTATAAATATGTTTCTTGATATCAAGCTAGCATAGCACAAAAAAGACGAATCATTTTGTGGATTAATATATATTATTTATTATATTTTGATTGTCAGCTCATTTCTCATAAAACGTGAGCATCCTCGGGTGTTTTAATACGAAAATACACACGTCTGATACAAGCACTTATGATTAGCATTGGGTCTACTGGGTCACTTTAAACGTTTACCGTTCTGTCTGTGAAGCGTCTAAAGTCAAACCGCTGATCCTTTGCCTTCCGTTTGTCTTTTACTACACGATACAAAACACTAAATATAGTTTTTAGACGTGTATCTGAAGTTTACAATCGATAATCTCCCATTATTTTCAATGTACGCGGGGCTTTGTTTTCACCTAAACGGGGCGGCACCCTTTTGGCGGCACGGGAAGTGACGTATGTTGCAAGTCATCTATGGCTGTGTCCGAATGTGAGCCCTAACTACTATATAGTGCACTATTCAGGGGTCACGCCATTTTGTAGTGGTGTCCGAATGTCCAGCAGGTAAAAAAGTTGTGCACTCAAAAAATCCCACAATGCATCTGGAAAAGTAGTGAGCATCGATGGTCACTAGAACGGTCAATATAGACCACAATTCATTGCGAGAATCAGAAAAAACAACACGGACAGCGTCAGGTCTTCAACTGTAAACAACACGACTGAAGTAAAGACGTTAATGAGCCGCTTAAACTCACTGTTGAGTCGGAGAATAAACAAAACCCACGTAACTGAAAGCCGTTAGCCGTGAAGATGCTAACGTTAGCTGCTAACCTTAGTTGGGGCTGTAAAAGAGGAATTTTCCAGTCCGTTTACGGTTAAAAGTACTGTCCAAGATAAACCAGACTTGTGTTATGATTAATAGTCCATAAATATTGGGCGTGTCAGACGGACCTGGTCAGTATTTATTACAAAAGTTCATTTTTATCTGACTTTTTGCCGACCGTTACATTAACAAGGGGGAGAAGCACGTGACCCGCGTCAGCTGAAAATAGTGCGCTCCCTGTCCGAAAGACCAGATGAATGAGTGTGCTGACTAGTCCACTAAACAGGGCAGGACTATATAGTAATTGAGTGGATAGGGAACGAGTGTATATGTTACAGGCAAAGTTGATAATCCAGGCATTCTATAGAATGCCTAGGCATTCTATAGAATGCCTGGTGTTTTCAGGCAAAGTAGGAAATAAATGTGTTATTCTCTACTTTGCCTAGGCATTCTATAGAATGCCTAGGCATTGTATAGAATGCCTGACAGCTTTTAGGCAAAGTAGAGAATCTCTGACAAAGCAAAACTTCTTGGAATTCAAATGACAACCACATTGAATTTTAATTAAATACCATCCAAACTAGGGCCCAAGGGCCAAACTTGGCCCTCCAGTGGGACCATGTAATACCAAGGAAACATTTGGGCACCCCTGCAAAGCTTTACATTTTGGCTGCAGTTGTGATGGTTGTTGTTTTTGTGGTCAGTTGTAGACATGGTTGTGGTTTTGTTTTTTGTTGTTTATTTATTTTATTTTATTTTGGGGTTTTTTAAGGCTAATTTGCAGAATTTGATAAAGTTGTTAAAACATTTAGCGAAAATGTATATATATTTTTTAAATTTTTGTATTTATTGAAAGAGAACCACAGGATTATGAACATTAGTTGCCACAACCAACACAACCACCAACAACAGACCTGGGCAAACTGTGGCCTGGGGACCAAATGCGGCCCGCGACCTGTTTCAACCAGGCCCCGAAACACAAATGCATGATATAGATTAAGAGACAAACCATAAAAAGCTTTTTTTTTTTTTCAATAATAAACTTGAACTTTTTTTAGATTACAATTGTGATTTGGATCATAGAACATTGTTATAAATATAAAAATCTATTGTGTGTTTTTATGCAAACATCTGACTCATCCAAGTCCAAGTCCTGATAATATTTAGCACAAAATTACAATTTTAATCTTATAAAACTAGATTCATTTCTAAAATAATGTTTTTTCTCATATTAAAGTTGAAGTAACTAACTTTTTTGATGTTGTAAATTAGTAAACTTAGTTTTTTCCACTAAAAATCTAAGATAAATGCAGGACTGTGAAAAAATTAGACCTCTGATTACTGTCTGAATCAAAAATACAGAATTTTAGTTCTAATTAGGAGCAAAATGCTGCTCTCTGATTGGCTGAGCTTGGGTGGTCCTCTCCTTTTTTTTCTTTGCTGTCTGTGAAAAGAGGTTTTTAAGGCAAAAGAAAAAGAAGAAATGTGTTTGCAGTCTGAAAATCAGCTACACCACCTTTAGTATTTTTTTTTTCTTTTCAGTAAAAGCATAACTTTCTTTGACTTTCTTTTATAAAATATATTAGCTTAATCTCAAAACATTACAAATTTATTATGGCAGAGCAAACCTTTTATTTGTGCTGCTCTTCTATATTCTGTCAAAGAAATGTCTTTGCAATAATCAGAACCACTGTTGTGGGTTTGGATGTGGCCCTCGAGTCAAAAGAATTGCCCAGCCCTGCTTTACAACAATCCACCCTCACCAGCACTAACAACCAACCAACCAACCACTCTCACAACACAACTACCAACCACAACCACAACTACCAACCATAACTACCAACCATAACTACCAACCACAACCACCAACCACAATCACCAACCACGACTACCAACCACGACTACCAACCACAACTACCAACCACAACCACCAACCACAACTACCAACCACAACCACCAACCACAACTACCAACCGTAACCACCAACCGCAACCACCAACCACAACTACCAACCACAACTACCAACCACAACCACCAACCACAACCACCAACCACAACTACCAACCGCAACCACCAACCGCAACCACCAACCACAACTACCAACCACAACCACCAACCATAACTACCAACCACAACCACCAACCACAACCACCAACCACAACTACCAACCACAACCACCAACCACAACTACCAACCACAACCACCAACCACAACCATAACCACCAACCACAACTACCAACCACAACCACCAATCACATCTACCAACCACAACCACAACTACCAACCATAACTACCAACCACAACCACCAACCACAATCACCAACCACGACTACCAACCACGACTACCAACCACAACCACCAACCACAACTACACAACCACAACCACCAACCACAACCACCAACCACAACTACCAACCACAACTACCAACCACAACCACCAACCACAATCACAAACACCCCACAACCGACAACAACCACTCCCGCAATAAGAGCTAGACAGTATATCAAATTTTAGATAATATTGTGAATGTTGTTTTGAAGATATGCAAAACCTGGATATTGAGCATATTATAGAAAAAACTGCTTTGAAAGAATTTGCTTAAAATTACAAATGAAAAATACAACATAATACATTATAGAAACATGAAATTTTCACCCATTTTAATATTTGCACTCTTTCATTGGTGTCTTAACAAAATTTGTAATAGAAATTAAACTTTCTTCTTTTTTAACATGTCAAAATTGTGTTTACTTGCTTTTTTTTCTTGCGTAAGTAACCCAATCAACCTCAACAAACAAGGCAAGGCTTTGCAGACATGCCAAAACATTTTTTCAGCTTCAGCATTTTTTTTTTTTTTTCTACTTAAATAAATAACGTTATTTGCACTGATATTTATAATGAAATCACCTTTTAATGGGGTTTTAGAAGAATGGACTTGATATTTGAAACAATAAAACAAAATGTAAAATTTAATCAAATAAATACTCAAACATCAGCATGTCAAATTAGTCTCACTGGAAGGCCAAGTTTGGTCCTTCGGCCCTAGTTTGGATGGTATTTAATTAAATTGAATGTGGTTGTTTGAATTCCAAAAAGTTATGCTTTGTCAGAGATTATCTACTTTGCCTAAAAGCTGTCAGGCATTCTATACAATGCCCAGGCATTCTATAGAATGCCTAGGCAAAGTAGAGAATAACACATTTATTTCCTACTTTGCCTGAAAACATCAGGCATTCTATAGAATGCCTAGGCATTCTATAGAATGCCTGGATTATCAACTTTGCCTGTAACATATACATTCGGACACAGCGTATGTCAGTTTGTTGATTTGATTAATTTTCTTGCTATAGTAGAATTAGCGTTAGCGTCGAGACACAAAAACATCCTTTTTATAAACACACACGTTTCTTTTAGTGAAGCATTTTTCTAATTTGTAAACTCTTTCACATGTTCTCTGTCACATCCACCAAAATTCGCTGTTCAGTTGTCCAAAAAACACCTTAATAATTTGACAGGAAGCACTGACGCTAACACAGAACTAACACTCAGCTAACACTCTGCTAGCAAGGTGTTGTTGTGCAAAGAGATCCAAAATCTCATCTCCAAATCTGAATACATTTTTGTCTGGGTAGAACTAAATTAAAAAAGCCTCTCATCGACAATTTAAAATGTACTTATTTCAATCTCTTTTTGCACATCTTTCTCTTCTTTCTATCTCTTCTCTCTCATCTGTGAACATCTGTGTGGCTCACGATTTGCACTGTCGCCATGGAGACCACCGGGTGTGTCGTGACCCAAACCTGCTCCAGCGACGTTTTCTTCCCTGCTTCATTCAGGCTGCTGAGTAAAGGACTGATTCAACAAAAATATAAAAAAAACTCTGATTATTTATGATCCGCAAGTTACTCACATTAGGTGTTCATAGTCTATTTTTTATTTTAGCTTGGTAGAGTCACAGCAAATGTATCAAAAAAACATTGCTTTGTCCCAATTTGTCCCATTTTTGTCCCAATTGTCCCACTTTCCAACAGTGAAGCTAGAAAGATATTGCTATTTCTTTAGTCAAACTAGACAAAACCGTGCTTGAAAATAACCAAAACACAACAAAAAAAAAAGCTTAATTTGCACTGATAGAAGTTTTAGAGAATATAGTGTGAATGAGCCCCAAATTGGCTCAGGAATTTTCCCATTTACTTGTTATTTCCACAAAAACCAGAGTGTGTTCCAGTTTTTTATTTTGAAAATCTGGTCACCCTATCTATATCATTCTAACTGAGTGGCAGGTAGGATAAGAACAAATTCTAAAAAGTGTTTCTTAGCTTTTTTAGGCTTATTTTTCCTCTTGGGAGAGTTTATTTGGCAAAAAAGTTGCTTTTCTGTTGTCACGGCAACACTTTATCTATGTTAAGGATGTTTATTTTGTCTTCTAAATAGTTTAAAAGTTTTCTTTTACATCAGACAGACGCTGAAGTAGTGTAAATACCTTTGCATATTTCGACGGTGATCACTAGTTCAGCCTTTTAAACTATCACACTTTATCTAATTTGTTTGCTAATGGCAGTTGTAGATTTAAGACGTTTGCTAAATTGCACAACAATCATTAACTCATCAAAAAAAACTAAAAACATCCCATTTAAGCTTAGAAAGATATTGAGTTGAACTGTGTGTGATCCTAAAGTCTGTGTCAGTGACAAATGTGAGATAAACAGAAGTACTGTTGTAGTTTTTCTGCTTTTCTGCCACTGTTGTGTTTACATAATTTTCGCTTTTTACCTGGTTTTAGTAACAGTACATGCTGTTGTTGTGCTTGTTTATATTCATGATCAGTCTGTAGCTGCTTTTTCCTAATTTAGTAGTGTTTGAGCTCTTACAGAAGAAAAGTTATATTCTCTCCATTGGCTCTCATTCACTTTTGCCACTCACTGCTGACTACTACTTTTGAACGCTATGTAGAGTACACATGTTAATGTATTGCTTTTCATTCTTAGTAGTTTGATGAACACTGCATTGTTTTTAAGTTCATAAACCATCATTTATTAAGACTAGCCATTGTGTCTATTAATGTTTATTATGCAAATATTAAAGTGCAATTTTAGTCTCAAATGAGCAGCGTCACTTTGCAAAGCAGAAGAGCACTTTTGTCGTCTTGTTTTGTAAATATTAACTCTTTCTTAAGTTAGGAAAGCACTATAAAGAAGGCTAAAACAATTGCTTCAACTTCTATCTAAGGCTGAAAATGTTAAAATGATTCTAGTGAACCTGTGGAGTTCTAAATACAATTGAGCACTTCCTGTATTAACACTTAATGACATCACAAAGTGGAACGGAATGTTTTGAGCTTGAAAGAGAAACACAATCTAAACATGCAAGATATTTTTGTAGAATATGTCTGAATGAAACAAAAAACAACTTCTAACATATTTTTTACAAGGAACCAACCTTATAAAATAATAAAAAAATACTACAATAGGCCTTTTAACTTGCCTATTTGACTTTTCGCAGTGCAGGACAACAAACGCACAAGTTCAATCATGTGAAAACCCCTGACTCGCTCTAAAGTCTGTATCTTTCCCCTCTTTGATTGGTGGAGGCTGCTCGATGGGTTAATTGGTTTTGGGAGGGCAGGCAGGTGGAGAGATGGACTGACACTGGCCCATCTGATCCAGGGAGAGGGGCAGCCAGTCGGGAGCAGAGATCAGACCAGAGAGAGAATAAATCATCTGGTGACAGAGGCAGGAAGTGGTGCAACCCCAGAGCAGAGCCAGAGGAGACAAAGAGCAGCCTGCATTTGTTCTGCTCGAGTTTATTGTGGTTCTAGATGTAGTAGAGAGGTGCACTGTGTCATTTTTGTGTGTGGCACCTAGAGATGGGACGATAACCACTCTTATATTAAAAGTGCACAGTATCAATATAGTAAGACAGGCTTCTGATGGTATTAGCAGCTTATTTGTAACAACATTGAGTTCAATATTCTGTCAAAAATAATGTAAATACAAGGAATGGAATTCAGAATTTTAACAAGACAAATTACACAATTAGACTTTTATTATTTATTGATGTTAGTTTAGTTTTATCTTTCACTGTGTCTGTCACCATGTATTCTTATTATTTAAATTATTTTAGTTAAATCTCCGCCCCCTTTCTCCTGCTTCTGCAGCGCTGCTGACAGGGACCAGACAGAGAAGGAGCCAGACTTTTGTACTTTTTACAAAGTTGTTGATGACATAGACCAAAATATCTCTGTGTAGATCTATTTTAAACTATGTTCAAGTGTGAAAAACACTGCGCTGTTTCGCGATGTCTGCGGGTATATTATATATTTTTCGTGCTAACTTTTGCAATGTTTAGGACTAATTATCTCTGTCAATATTGGTCCTATATAACGAAATAAAAACTGGGACAGAGTTTAGACTGTCTGTCAGAATAAATCCGCTACAGTTATGTGTGTGGAGGAGACTTTTACTACAGCTGCTCAAAGATACAAAACATGATCTTTGTATAAGGAAAATCTTGTGAGATACGTGTGTGCACATCGTGACAGATATTGTGAGAGATTTTGTCGCACGCACCCTGAGAGAAGAAAGAGCCATGGAAACCAAAGTTTTGCTGCTAAATTAACATTTGTGAGTGAAATTTGATTTTATAATTACTCGAGTCACATTCAGGTGAGTGTGAAAACAGTGAGAAAAACACTGTCTGAGCGTCAGTAATCAAACGTAGCAGCATAGCTTATGGATGAAAAAAGCTATCCAGTTTTGTTGTTTTTATCAAAGCGGTTTGCACAGCCAACTAGGCAGAGGATTTTTCTGCAGACGACATGCGCAGTAGAGCAGATAATAATCCCTCTATAAGGTGCTAAAGTAAAAGGCCTCAGGAGGTTGTTAGGTCTCCACAGAGCTGACCTGCAACTTTCTCGAATGTTTCCATGGAGATACTTCATCTGGTCTTTGTGTAAATGTGATGTGAGAGATTCATCTGTTACTGCTGCTTTGTAAAATGTATAACAAAAAAAAAAGCATTTTAGCTGCATGTTTTGTTCTTCACAATGGTATAAATCTGTTATGAGTCAATCAGCTCTGAGCGACCACGCAAAACTGATGACATTATTATTGAGCTCTGAAATCTGAAATGACATTTAATGTTGTAAATGATTCTTACTTCACTTCAAAACTCTCAGAGAAGTCAATTAAATGTGGGAGCAGACTTAAAATGTAAAACGATATAGGTTTAAGCAGAAATATCTTTATGCGTTAGATAAGCTGATAATGAGCAACATTTGGGGCATTTCTCGAGTTTGCATGTTCTGCCTGTGTCTCTTAGTACTGAAAAACATGCAACACTGTAGCCGTTTCCTGTTAAATAATGCTTTGAAGATGTAAAGATTCTACAAAAACAATGATGATGATGTTTTTCACAATATGGCCTTAAACATGTTGCATTTATCCAATAACCAGGCATTTTATGTGAGCTTCGTTCTTCAAACATCAGTTGTGAAATGGCTTATGGCACTACCTGCTTATCTCCATGGAGATATACGTAGGTTTAAAGGGCAAATATGCATTTTTATGTTGTTCTCATCCTTCAAACCTCCAGGCTCCTGAGACAAATTACCAGGCATCCCCATATCTTATGTCCTATGTCCCAGCAGATGTTTTGTCCAAGTTTCACACAAGACATGCCCCACTTGTCCAAGATTTTGACTATTTTTAAACCCACTAGTAGCACATATATAAACAAATTGTTGTTATTAGTCAAAATTGTTCGGCCAGTACCATTAGCGGCTAAATATTGGCTGATACTGATACCAAAATGTCGCCCATCTCTTCTTTAAACAAGATTAAACCCTCACTAAAGTCAATAATGCATAATATACCCTTTGTGCTGGGTGACATTCCAGACAAAGCTGTAATATTTCTGGAGACAAACGCTCCATAAATCAAACAATGTTATGCTTTTGAATCCGCTGCTGTGTTATTCTTCACTGAGATTCACAGATGATAATTGGCATAAATATTTGAGTTGCTGGGGAGGACGGCTGACATTTGGTGACATTTCTTTGACTCTCTCTCTCTGTGTGTGATGCCTTAATTATTGATTTGTACTCTTCTTGTACTACCACAGCCCCTCTAAAGGACAACCCACTTGTTACTGGCTCTAAAAGGACTTGAGATCACTCCTCTCTCGTCTCCACGGGCCATTTGTTTGCAGACTTTTCCGGTCAGTGCACTTTCCGTCTCCGTATCGCTGCTGAATTGTTGAACATACAACATGAAGACAGCGCCACAGGAGGCTGTTTGCACCTGTCACTCAAAACAGGGGCGACGGGACACCTTGATAGCTCATGATGAGTCTTCTTCCATTCATTACCCTGTCCTTATTTCTCCTGGCAACAGGCGATTCGGCCCACTGGGTTTTGCACAGAGAGGGGATGGGACCAGCTGCTGCCTGTGAGGTTGTAGATGAAGCTGTGTCTGTTAGCTGTCAGTCCAGTGTAAAGCTGCATGTGTTCAATGGTTGTTCAGATTGACTCTGTGCACAGAACGTCAGTCAGTTTGTTTATATTTAAAATTGCTTATTCAACATCACCAGGAGTACTGTCTGTTCTATGTGGTTTTAACTAAGTGAACTCAGAAGAACACTGAATTGTGCTGAATTCCTGAAAAACTGTCCTTTCATCAAAGACACTTTGCGGTTTTTAAAAAGGATGTGTTTGTGTCTAAATGCTAACGCCAATAGGAAATCCTCAGATGTACAGTTAGCTAATTTAAAAATAAACAAGCCAACTGATGTTCTGTGCACAGAACCTATTAAGATAGCAATAGATACACCTGGCATCAAAGGCCACGCCCCTAACAGACTTTGTGGAGAAAGTTAACATTGAGAGTCAATCAAAACAATCACTCACTGCTCAACAACTACAACTGTATATGTAGATTAAGGAAATACATTGTGTCAAACAAAAATATGAAGACATGGAGATGAATAAAGTGATCCAACGGTTGAATACGTAATTATATCTAACAATGCTAATGGTAGCTGTGAGCTAATGCTAACGTGATGCTAGTGTGTTTTTATATCCTTCAGACTTTCAACCTCAGTAGGTCCCGCCCCAAATATGACACGTGGCCGGCTGTATTATAATACTTTATAATCATTGTTGATATATGCAATATTTTTGTTTTAAAATACACTATTTTCCCCACAACGGACAGTTTGTACATGAAAACATCAGTTATTGTCTCAACAAAATACTGAGTTTAAAGAATAACTAAATATGCGTGACCATACTGCAACATGTTATTATGGGCACGTTTCAACTTCAACTGTGAAAAGCACCAAATAGAGATGCTTTTTCTGAACGTCTTATAGACAGGTGTTTTGGTTGAAGCCATGTCGGGGCATTTTCTTTGGGTTTAAGGGCTAAGTTAGGTATAAAGTTACAGAAATGTGAAATTTAAGTCTGAGGTTTTAGGTTGGTTAAGATTAAGATTAGGATTTGTGTTAATATTCATAGATAATAGCACATTATACATCATAGGAATGAACTGGGTTTACACACACATTCAATGTTGTGGTATACAGATGCATTCAGAGATTGAGTTGTCCAGTTGCATTTTGAAAACCATTGTATTTTTTTTATATTTTTCCCTCATTGTGTGTGTATTTTCCAAACTAATTTAGCTTTATCCTCTCTGTAAAACTCTGTGGCATTAATATGTATGAATCAGTTTGCTCAAAGGCACCTTGTAATGGCTGATGTCAGGATTACACATTCGCCCACAGCACAAACTCATTTTGTATAGGCTCAGTTGAATTATTGCAGAAATATACAGGATTTTGGATTCACTTCACCTCGCTTTGTGTAACAATGTGAGCAATTTTCACCATTTAAAATCTGTGCAATCCATCTGCCAAGGCTTGTGCTACAATTACATTATCATTGCATTCTTAAGTGCTTGTTCATTTGATGCCAACATAGTCACATAAGAAGGATTTGCATATAAGTACTTAGTTTTAGCTATAGTGTTCATATGACAGTCATTGTACAAAGTTTAAAGGTATTTGTGCCATCTGACCAAACTATTTAGTCAAATGTCAGCGTGGCGTTGTCTCATTTTTCATTATTGACAGCTAATGCATTGTAAGTTCATAGAAGAGTGTGTTTTGTCTAAAAGGGAAGTCGAGGAGGTTCCCTGTAGCGGAGCAAGGCAGGGACAACAGAATGTGTCAGTGTGATGGCTTCTCCTCTAATTATGTGACAAATGTGGACAACTTACAACAGCGGATTACAACGGCAGAGCTGCAGGAGAGAGAAGCACTTTGCCTTCATGTTAAAAGCAGCGGGAGATGGTGCAGAGGACAGTTTGTGCATGTTTCACAAGTTTGGAGGTAAAAGACTTAATATATAGATAATGCTGTTAACTAATAAATCATCTATAGAACGTAGCAAAAGTGACAATTTTAGCTTCTAAGTCACCAGTGAAAATGACACAAGGAGCCTTTTGACTGACTGGTAGTGTCTAAATATTTCTACCAAAACAGCCATACTCATACTCAAGCAAGTGTTGGAGGTCTGGCCGATTGTTTGTGTAGCAACTTCTCATTATTTCAAGTATATTTCTGTAAAACATCACACCGATCTCACAAGAAAGTGTATATGAACCACGACATAACAGGAAATGTCGAAAGCATATAATTAGCATGATTTCATGTATTTTTTTGCGTAAGTATGACACGCATTGCAGCCTCAAAAACTTATATACATAACTTATACATATATAGACAAAAAAAAAACATGTCATCATGCTCATCATACACTATTTTTGTGTCGTGGTATATATACACTTTCTTGTGATACTTCTTGTGATTGGGCTATTTAATCAACACGTTTTCTACTTGTTGTGACTAAAAACACAATAAAAGTAATAAAAAGATTAACACACATTTTCTCAAAAATGTGACAAGGGCCTGATTAAAACATTCAGGTCTAAACTGTCATAAGTGAGTCACAGTATAGAAATGAGCTCAACTACAGACGTTACCCTCTCACTTTGGTCTTCTGTTTAAGCCTGATGATTGGATGAAGGTTCAGGTGAAACCAGAAAATAATGTTCCTCATCAAATGCTGACCTGGGACAAACTGCTGCGTTTCCAGTGACGATCATTTCATTTGTTTGTAAAGTAAGCATGCTGTTTCTTGTTTAATGATGAACCACACTCGAGGAATATCTTTTTTTTCTGTGCATAATGCATTAAAAATAGTTCAACCCTAATGCATTACATAAAACAAGGTCAAAATGCAGCATTAAAAAAGTTAATTACTGCAGAAAAAGACATAAACCAACATTGTTGTTTTGTTTTGTTTTTTTAAGTGAAAAAGGTCATCAAACAGTTACATAATTCAGGAGACTAAAACGTAGTGTATGAATAGAATCAAACTTGCCTTGTTTGGCTGGTGAACAAAGTAAAAGTGCATGACAGTTTTAGCAACCATATATTGTTCAGGTAAAACTACAGTGTGAACATGGTTACAACTTAACAATTTACACGTTCTGGAGCCCGCAGATTCAAAAAAAAAAGAAATGAACAATATCTTTTGCCCCTTGTTTTCACTACCAGATTGACCTATTTTATATTTCACAGGTAATCAGGTTGTTTCGAGAACTATCTCCGATAATGTGTGATGACAATAAGGTAGATGAGGGAAAACGTTCATCACAAAAGAGTCTGCGCAGAGATGCCACACTCTTAGTCTTTCCAGTGTATGTGGTGTAAAAGCTGACAATTGGATCTTTTTTGACGACTTACTGGTGGAGAATTCAAGGAACTAAACACTCATGTTTAAGAGACGAAGCTTCTCTGATTAACGATCATGTAATTTTCCAGCTTTAGATTGCTCAATGTCATCGCAGTATAATAAAACCTATGACTACGTGTATACAGCTTGTGTGAGAGAGTCAGTAAAACGAGAGGGTGATTAAGTCAATCATGAGACGGATATGTTATACAAGACTACAAAAGGAAGCCAGCTCAAACGAAGACCAAATCAATACCACTAACGCCAAGAATCACATATAACTAGTAAAAATTAGAAAAAAGTGATCGCAATATGTAGGCATACTGGGATTCATTTATAAAGGCCAGGAGCAAACGTAGAAGGCCTGAATAAGGATTCTCCAATGAAGACATTTATGAATATTCTATATATAACTCTGCCAAATTCAATATAGATACCACTTGTGCAGACCTACTTCTGATACAACACTGTACAAGGAAGAAACACTCACAACAATAAATTGTACAGTATTTAATAGACAAATGAAAAGTCCTTCCTAATTTAAGGAAAAAGCTTAAACACGCATTAAAATCATCCAGTTAAAGATATGAAGTCTGCAGGCCTGAAACATATATCCATGCTCAAGATGTTGATGGCTTTCCAGCCAAGATATTAAATACTTATGAAATCTCAGTATGTGATACGGCCTCTTTCACACAAGTCAAGAATATAGCGACAAGAAGATAACGCAAAGACACGCGCAGAAGAAGTTATAAGTTTTGGACTTTGGCATTAAGGTAAACCAGCGAGCCCGTGCAAACATCAATGAAGATTAAGTCTTTTAATGCGGCTGTTCCACATGAAATATGGCACAGTTTCATTACGAGAATTTCTCGGCCATATTATGTTATACAGCCATATCAAAATTAATGGGAGC